>OZ025251.1:9863185-9970824 GCA_964019135.1 Arenicola marina
AACACAGGGAGGGTGGGAAGGAGGGAGAGGGGGGGGGGGCGCTGGGGATGGACATTTATCCTCAGCCGACGTCTGCACGTGTCCGAGACAGACACAGATGCCCGGTCTCGAGATGAAGAGATGCTCAGAAGCCTGCCTCCTTAACCTGAGCTACAGCTGCGGCGGCCAAAGCGGCTTTGATATTCTAGGCGCTTTGAAGTGACTCGCCAGGCGGCGGTTGCTGTCACTCGCCAGAGGGCGTGACAGTCGGGGGCGGTGGGTCACGGCTGACTGGCGATACGCTTCCGAAAGATTGATCAAATCCCGAACGAGGTACGGTACCCTGGGGGCGGATCCAGGTCTTGGGGGAGGTGGACGTCGGGGCGGAACCTCTGGTGGTTCCCAGACTGAGGGGTCAGGACAGTTTAACTTTGGCTCGTCCACTTTCCGCCCTGACTTTATTAAACCGAACTTCTGGACCGCCATCTCTACAGAGAGCAGGCACAGGAGAAAGTGAACCGGCGGCATGTTGGTAATCGGTTGGTAGTGAGTAGGTAATCGGCAGATAATCGGTAGGTAATCGGCAGATAATCTGTAGGTGATCAGGAGTAGGTAATCGGTATGTAATTGGAAGACAATCGGCACCAAATCGGTTGCGGGTAACCTGCATGTAATCGGAAGGCAATCGGTTGGTACCTGCCGATAATCAGCATGTAATCGGAAGGCAATCGGTTGGTACCTGCCGATAATCAGCATGTAATCGGAAGGCAATCGGTTGGTACCTGCCGATAATCAGCATGTAATCGGAAGGCAATCGGTTGGTACCTGCCGATAATCAGCATGTAATCGGCAGGCAATCAGAAGGTAATCGGAAGGGAATCGGTTGCGGGTAACTTGCATACTAATCGGAAGGCAATCGGTTGGTAACCTGCAGGTACTCAGCATGTAATCGGAAGGCAATCGGCAGGCAGTCGGTAGGTAGTCGACCCCAGAATTCGTGGGTACATAGGGAAATAAATATAAACTGAACATTTTATCAAAGCTTTGAAATATCGGTGGTACAGGCAGAACTTAGGGATGTGGTGGGCAGAGTGTACTTCCAAAGTACGTTATTTGGAATGTACTACCAAATAACGACGGGGTAAGATCTGCCGTAAAACCTGGCCCGTTACCCACCTAGGTAACGAGCCAGGTTTTACGGCAGAGTGGGATGTGGGATGTGGGGAGACGGGGGGGGGGGGGGGGGGTCCAGCGTCCAGTAACCCTTGAAATGAATTCGGTCGTTCACTGAAGGTTCCTCTCTCTCTCTCTATCTTCTATATCCCGCAAGAACGCTGGTAATGCAAAAGTCGATCCAAGCGAATGGACATCAAAGGGGAATAAAATGAGACACCGTTCGTTAACTAGCATCAAAACGATATAAGTCACTGAGTCTATGAGGCGCGCAGACCTTGTTTGACAGAGAGAGGGGGAGGGAGGGAGGCAGTGGCGGGGGTGACGGGCGCGATGTGTCGTTCCCTAGTAACCAGCCGGGCTTCGCCTCATCTCGCTGATGAGTTTAGTTTACAGGCTGATGAGTTTTCTCTCCGCCAGACGGCGTCACCAGTCGGTCACGTGCTGCGCGGGTCAGGGCGCTGACCATTTGGCTGGGGTCACAGGCAATCACCCCTCAATTAACCCTGATGGGGGGGCCGCCCCTGTGAACTTGTTGCCACCCTGCCGAGGGTGATTATAGACCCCAGTTAATGGCGGCCCCCTGTCGGGGAGGGGTCAGCGGGGTGGTGTGGCGGGGTGGCCCGGGGGTGTAGAGGGATGTCGTCGACTAGGGGTTCAGGCTGGGGGCGGTGTGTATGAGCTGTGTGACGGGTTATTGTTGGGGGGGGGGGGGGGAGGGGGGTCAATGAGAGGTTCACCAGGGTGAGTTGATGGTGGGGGGTGTCGTTGATGGGTCTAGGGTGGGTTTGACCTGACCTGATGGGGTGGGAGGGGGCTGTCGACGAGGGGTTTTGGCCTAATGGTCGTGGGTGGGTGATGGGGGTGTCAACGAGAGGGGTTTTGGGCATGTGTGACCTGATGACCACCAGACTGTATGTAATGATACACTCTTTATATAGGTGTCGATGGCAGGGTGCGACATTCTCACAGATCCCCCCAACAACTCCCCCTCCCACCCCCCTCCTCCCTTCCCCGGGGCCAGCACCACTAATTTCCCCCACGAAGGTCAACGGCTGAAGGACAGCATACCGATGAATAAAATACATCTAGCTTTATGTACTGTTAACGAGGGAATGGGGTCCAAATGATTTCCCACAGTCTGCTTGACATGGCCCTTCATGGCCAAAGCTAAGCGGCAGTAAGGGCGCGGTCACGTACTAGCCAAGTGGGGAAGGGAAGGAAGCCTTGAGGGGCAATTCTAACTCATCATTGGCAGTCTTTGTTCCGTTTCGGCCCGCTGTGGTAGTTTCCTGGGAAATGACATGAATTGTTATGCACACGAAGGCAAAATTTGGTGAAGAATCCTCCCTGGGTCAAGGAAATGGGATTGCATAAAACTTGCCCCAGCTTCAAGTTACCGGGTTCGGACCCACGACCTGTTGATATGCGGCTCAGCCTGCCTACTAACCGAGTTTGGGTGGCTGTCTGCAGCTCTTGGGAGAGGAAATCTGGAATCCGTATGGATCCTGATCATGAACTGTCATGGCTTCTGATGCTGGTGTCGTTCTTTACGGGCGGATCCAGGGAGGGGGGGGGGTTCCGGGGGGTCCGCCACCCCCTCCTTTTTGAGGAAGAATGCCGTTTTGTCAATGCAAAATTTAGGCCCTCTGAGGCGTGGACCCGCCCCCACCCCCCCATCACCCCATTTTTTGTAGGAATAACGCTATCTGATGCGCTATCCCCGGTCGCAAGTTTGGATCCCCCCCCCCCACTGGTTCTCGGAGTGTGGATGGGGTCGGAATAGTGCCAACTTAGGAAGACAGGGGCGACAGTGTAAAGTCATTTATTCCCACCAATTTGGCAAACAATCTGTGCATAGCATGCTGACATAGGAAGGTAACATTGGCAACTAGCAGACTGTAATATTTACTTCAAATTTAACGGTAAATATGCCTCAACACAGTTGAAAGCTGCGTGTAACTACGTCACAAATTTGTCTGCATTTGTCTTTTATTGGTAAGCAGACCCAGGCGAAAGTTAATTTTAGTTACAATAATGCATTCTTCTCAATTAGGCTATAACATATGGCAAAATTAAATGATGCCATGATTTGAGTGGGGGAACAGCTGTTAAAGAATAGTTTTAATGTTGCAAAGCTTGTGCAAAATTCGTAGTTAAACGTCGATGAGATAGTCTTAGACTCGTTTTTTTCCACAGGAGAGGGTTAATGAATTTCAGAGGAAAATGAGTTGATGATGAATTATGCCTCAGATTCGACCCGGTTTTCGAACCGAGGACCCGGGATCGAGTGTTTTAGCACCCACTTTAAAAGATGAAACGGCGTGCCATAGACCTGGATGATTCTAACATCATCTGGATCGGTGTCCTTCGGATTAGATACCAGGATACACGGCTGATCCGTGGATGACGGGTGGTCAGCGACACCTGGTGATGAAGACTAGGAACTCTGGGTGTATTTAAATCCGAGGTGACAGCACCATTCACCGCTGACCCGTCCCAGGACAGATTAAAAGTTACCCCCCCCCCCTCCCACCATCCCCGCATCACCAGTCCCTCATTAAACCGCCTTTAATCTCTCCTTTTGCTTCCCCGATATTTAAATCACCCATCACTCAATATACCGTCTTACCCCCTTCCCCCGCCCGCCTCCCCCCCCCCCCCCGGTTCATCCTAACCGTCCCGAGGTCAGGGTTTGGGGGGTCCGACCTGTCAGGGACGGGTGACAACATCAACTTGACCCCGCAGTCTGGATCGACTCAGTGGCAATGACGATCCATCATCGACCTCCGTCCATCCCTCGCCTCCCCCCACCCCTCCCCCAATCCACGGCCGCTGGACACAAACATCGGTCAGGGTGATGGGGTCAGGCTGTCGCATAGCAACGCCCGGCCGCCTGGTGTAGTAGGTAGTGTAGTGAGTGCCGCCAGGGCCAAATGGGAGGGGCGGGTCGGTGGCTGGTGTCTTGGTTGGGAGAGATGGTGGCTGAGCAGGGGGGGGGGGGGGGTGGGTGGCGTGGGTATGAGAGGGAGATGGGGCTGAGTGGCCCGGGGTGGGATGGGGGCGGGGGCAGGCATGGATGATGGCTAATGCCCATGATACATACAGCTAGCGAAGTTTCAGTAACTTTGTGACCGAAACTTTGCTAACGAAACTGTTCTCTGCTGCCTTCTGGAAAGTTTCGGTAACTTCAGATATATCATGGCCATTAGGGGCAGGGGTGTGTGTGATAAACTCACGGGCCCATAACTTAACAGTTCATAACGGCAATACCAGTGTTTCTTACGTTACCTACAGGTTGTGCCAAGAGCTGTATAGTTTTAAACCCACATTTTTGTCCGTCACTTAACTGAATGAGTCACAGTCACAGGTCATTTCAGTCTTAATGCACAATGTTGCAACACGATGTCGCAAGAGTAATTTATCGCCAAGGCATTCATGACTTTCCCACCCTCCAACCCATAATTTATTATTAAAATATTATTGTATAGTGTTTTACGTGCTGTGAACCACCTGGTCCCACAGTCAACAATCTTTACACTTCCTTGTGAAAAATGGTACAAAAACCTTCGCTGTCACTAGCGTTACGGACCATATGGATTCAACCATTGTGCCGCACCTTATTGTACAGTCGCTGGTCTCTGCATTCCACGTGGGAAAAGGTCATCCAACACGAGGTGTCGGTCGTACAATACATTTGAAGTGATTTCTAATAAGCAAACCATCACTCTAATCGGACCCAAAAAAAAGGTATGTTTTTGTTGTTTTGTTATTGTCACCAGCCGTCGACCGTTCAAGCATTGATTCCGTGAATAGCTTGTCAAACAAGATGCAAGGCGATATCACCCGCTGCGCTGTTCGCCAGGTTTTATAATTACTCCAATACACGGATCGTTATCAAAACGGCCGTGGCTTATTTATTCAAAGCTGGGAGTTTAGTAAATAAGAAGTGGCTTTTTAAAGAGAAACATTTTTTTTTTTATATGCGTGTCAAACGAGACACCATCCTCGCCCCCCCCCCCCCACCCTCACCCCCCTCACCCTGATCTCACATCGCAGTTGTAGACGATGTGATCAGATCCACAGCGGGAGGGGGAGAGGGGGGGTCTCACTCCTGGAGCAATATGGCCGCTTCCCCAGATTAATTTGAGCTGGCTGGCTGGTGCCTTGTCTGACCTGTTCCCTGTAGTTGATTAGCGAGTCACCTAGCTGGGTTGCCATATCCAATCTCACACTGTAGCCTTCCCATGGGTAGCCTGGTTCCGCGGTCCCAACTTCGCTCGCTCAGCAAGGGCCCGGTGTTAACCACCATTAAAGGCCTTGACCTTCGTGGGTGCAGCTAAAGCGGTGCCAGGCCGCGGCGTTATGTCAGTGAAGACTGTTCTCTAATTTTGAAGGTAGACAAACATGTCAGGCGGCAAACGTATACCCCAACGCATACGTATGGATTATTAGCCATAAATATGCATTGATTGAGTGGATAAACACACTTGTGTATTACATTTGCGCATCCATGTCATATCAGTTCGTGACAGTCCAGAGAAGCATTGTATTGGTGGAAATGCCACAAATTTAAAATGCTGCAGAGTTCTTAATATTTAATATAGATGCATAATATTTTGTACAATTGAAGTTCAATACACTAGGTTTCTTCAACAGTCCCTGTAATCAGTTGACACAGCCCCACAAAAAAATTATTAGCTCTCCCCTCTCTGACATATTTCATTAATGGCGGTGCATGAAATGGGTGGAAATGCCACTTAGAAATGCTGCAGAGTTCTTAATGTTTAATATAGATGCATAATATTTTGCACAATTGAAGTTCAATACACTAGGTTTCTACAACAGCCCCTGCAATCGGTTGACACAGCCCCACAAGGAAATTATTAGCTCTCCCCTCTCTGACATATTTCATTAATGGCGTTGCATGAAATGGTTGGGAATGCCACTAAGAAATGCTGCAGAGTTCTTACTACTTAATATAGGTTGACAGCCCCACACAAAAATTATTCAGTGGATAAAACCTTTGAGGAAAATAAGTAACACTCCCCTCTCTGACACAATTTCCTTATGGCAGTGTATGACAATGGTGGGAATGCTACTTAGAAATGCTGCACAAGAAACTAAACAACTCTCGTCTTTTACATATTTATTTATGGCAGTGTATGACAGGGGTTGAGAATTGCCCCTCCCCCAGAGAGACATCCTGGACATTGTTTAGGTGGGCATGAAACAATTTTAAGATGCTGCTGAATTTTTATTATTTAATATAGGTGCATAATATCTCACGCAAATAAAGATCCTTAAACAAATTTTTTTATAACACTTTCCTGTCTCACACATTTCAGTAATGCTGGTGCATGAAAGTGGTGCGAAATGCCATTTACAAATGCTCAGATAGACGCTCAGATTAGTTGACAGAGCCTCCCCAAAAAATAAATAATGCTCCCATCTCTGACACATTTTGATTTTATTTTTAATTTTAGCAATGCAAATGCCACTTAGACAACCTGCAAGTACCAGCACATGATATTATGCACTGTATAATATCAATACTCTATTGACAATTCCCCTCCCCTCCCCAAGAAAATAATACCCCAGCCCTTGCAATTAATTGTACCATCTTTAATATTTAGTTCATGTACTGAACTGTATGTGTTAAATTTATCAATCTATAAACACTTACGCTACATCATGGCAAACTATACTTACACTATATTGTAAGAAACTATGCTTACACTAAAATTTATAATCCTATTATCCTAAGATATATTTTGGACCAGTTCACTTTATGCTTGCACAATATTAAGTAGTCTAATTAAAAAACCAATCCATCTATCCATAGTGCTTGAGTAACAATATTTGGTGTTCCATGAGATTATGCCCAGGGCCCAGTTCATCGCTGATGCAGCACTTTAGTACCAAAGATGATGTGAAAATTTAAGATGTGTACGTTCTACCGGTACTTATTGATATGTAAAATATTTTTTGGTAAATCATTTAAAAATAAATATAAATGAAATGTAATGTATGGAAAGGAAAACAGTGTATTAATTTTATTTATATAATATAGCAAAGCATAGCAAAGCATTTTTGGACTTTGGCAAATATTCAATGCCTCATCTATGTAATGAAATATTGAAAATTCTTAATTATAGATTTGATACATATGATATATTAAATTACATATCTCTTCTCAATTGTCTGATACATATTTGCTCAATCCATCATAATTACTTCATATTTGACAGCTACTCCAAAAAAAGGATATAAACGTTTGAGAGTTGTGAGTGGTCTCCCTTTGAGGCCTCCGAAATGGCCTGCAACTGCTTTGGTCTCAAGTGGTTGTACTCCTTTTCTGATTGTACGTTCAGTTTCACGAGAGCCCTTCGCACATTCACGTACTTGCCGTACAAAAGATCTAAATTCTGAATTCGCTCGTTCATGTTAACACTGAGTAGAGTAGTGAAAAGGGTATCCTGTATCTCCGCACAGGGGAACCAGTTACGTGGGAGTAGTGCGTCACTTATCGGGCAAGATAGAAATGCCGTGACCTTGACCTACGCGCAATACCTAACACCCGCTCTAACTTGTATGTGTTTGAGCGGCGGTACCAGCTTATCCCATGGGGACTGGCGCGACCGGCATAGCGCAGGTGAAATCTCACCAGGTGGCGCCACAACGGGCTTCCGTGACCCAGCGGAGGTAAAGGTTTTGTGCCGATTGCCGAGACTCTCGACATCCGGGTTTTTGGTTGAGTCTCTCGGGGGTTTATGATGACACAGCATCGGAGTTGACTTTCAATTAAACGTGCCTGAAGAAAAAACGGCTGACTTGAAAGTCAGAGAGTGGATGTAGCGAGCGCCCCCTGCCGACGTCACAGTGGGTTGTGATTACACTCTAGATGGCGTCATGTTCCTCTAGTTTCCGGTGAATGCGTTCCCTGCTTCCGACTGTCTACAGCATCAGGCGCCTACTTGAGGCCCTGGCTGACTTGGTAACAACGCTGCCAACACTGCCGCCTACCACGGAGAGGAGTCAATTTATTATACTGAATACCGAAAGTGTTTTGAAACAGCGAGCAGTACTCTATCTTATCATCAGTGCATGGCATTTTGCTTAGGTGGTTAGATTGAGCAAGATCTATGATACGTTGATGAAACTGATCATCACAAATACTAATTAAGTGATATGGATAAGCTTAGGTGCTACCTAAAAAATGCAAGCGTATATTCATTAATTCAGATATTCCGAGGGGATACATCTACATTAATATTAAAAATTAATCTCACATCGGCTTGCCATAAAGAATATCTTTGGCGGGATGACGTATACCATGCACGTGCTTGTGGCATATCATTACTCCCATTGTGACGTCATCTTTATAATATATTTTGACGTCACAACCAATATGACAACAGCCGATGGGCGGTCACCAAGAGCTTTCTGCTTGGCAACTTGGCTGCTTGACATTTAGCCCGTCGCTTATAAATTCACTTTAATTTAAAGTATACATCCAGTGTTAAGATTGAATAATTTATTCGTTAATTTTGTGGGGCAGCTGATTTAATTATTAAATAATAGGCTTTCGACCTCTCTTTGCTTGAATATATTTATGTACGGCTGATATTTACTCCGAATCCGAAAACGTCTCATGGGGGTTGTTACGCGAAATAAAAGTCCTAAGCCTATGCTTGAAATGGACTTTGAATATGCATGCATGTTACCTTAAGAGCTCGCTTGCGCTCGCTATAATCTAGTCTTATTTCCGAACAGGCATTTCAGCACTGTCATATGCAAAATTAAAGTATCTCGGACTTTGGTTCAATTCGGTCAATGTGAAATTATATTGTCATGTCACGTGACTGGATGGGCACGTGACTTGTGGATGTGCAAACACACACGCTGAATGGAAGTGGGTGGGTGGGTATGTTTCACCGCCCCACAAGTCAGTTTTGAGTTAGAATAGGACCGGTGATAGCAATTCTGGCCGCTCACCTGCCGTTGAATACCGATGTCAGATCTGCGTAATATATGAACGTGTTTGACTGACACACACAATTTGTACATGCAAGCCGAGTTTCGTGACCTTGGCACAGCCGCGATATCACCAACACTCATATAGTCACGTGACCTTAGAGGTCACAAGGGAGGAGGGGTCCTCTACCACTCATCCCGCGCTCTGGACAGGAAGATGTGTGTGTGTGTGTGTGTGGGAGGGGTGGTGAGTGGGTGGCGGATGGGGGGTACGGGTGAAGGAAGGGGGGGTGGGGGTGAAGGGAGGCGGGTGGAGGATTGGGTGTGGGGGTGGACCTGGATAGACCCTAAAGGAGCTGACGTAACTAGTGGGTTAACATTTTGGCGTTATTCACCACTGTATATTAAACCCGGGGATGTGAGGCTCATACTTGGCTTCTGACCAGCTGTGATGTGTTCTTGACATGCCCCCAAGCCTCCTTCCTGTCCCACCTAAACACTATAATTGTACCAACGATAGACTTTTGTATATATATATATTACGTCTCGCCACAGTTTATCCCAGTGACCCATACACATTTATATATAATCATTATGCCCCAGGCCATATTCGGTATTTAGTGCCAGGAAATGACGTTATTTTCGTGGCAGGTGTAGCAGGAAATAGTCATCCTCCCTTTTTTTTTATTACTTTCAAAACCAAAACACTGCAGACAATACCGGGTTTGGACCACTTTTTGTATGGTAGGGACTAGCTTTTTCAAATGATCATCTATTGTGTCCCCAGTTTAATTTAAGCCATATTCAAAGCCCGTACATTGTGGAATAAACATTAGAAAAGAAATGCGTGACAAAGGGCAGCTAGGGGCGTGAAGGGGTTAGGGGCGGGGGGGGGGGGGGCGGAGGCGTGTGTTACAGACGTGTTTATAAAAGCGTGTATTATAAAAGCGTGTTACAGGCACGTGTTACAGAATTGTATTGCCAAATCGTGTTACAAAAACGTGTTACAGAAGCGTGTTAGAGAAAGGTGTTACAGAAACGTGTTACAGAAACGTGTTACAGAAACGTGTTACAGAAACGTGATGCTGAATTATTTTACAGACGAGTGTTACAGGCGAGTGTTACAGGCGAGTGTTACAGGCGAATGTTACAGGCGAATATTACAGGTGAGTGTTACAGGCGAATGTTACAGGCGAGTGTTACAGAATTGTGTTGCAGAAACGTGTTACAGAAAAATGTTACAGAAGTGTGATGATGATTTGTTTTATAGGCGAGTGTTACAGGCGAATGTTACAGGCGAGTGTTACTGGCGAATGTTACAGGCGAATATTACAGGCGAGTGTTACAGGCGAATGTTACAGGTGAGTGTTACAAAATTGTGTTGCAGAAACGTGTTACAGGCGAGTGTTACAGGCGAGTGTTACAGGCGAGTGTTACAGGCGAGTGTTACAGGCGAGTGTTACCGGCGTGTGTTGCAGGCGGGTGTTACAGGCGAATGTTACAGGCGAGTGTTACAGAATTGTGTTGCCGAAACGTGTTACAGAAAATTGTTACAGAAGTGTGATGATGATTTGTTGTATAGGGGAGTGTTACAGGCAAGTGTTACAGGCGAGTGTTACAAGCGAGTGTTACAGGCGAGTGTTACAGGCGAGTGTTACAGGCGTGTGTTACAGGCGAGTGTTACAGGCGAGTGTTACAGGCGAGTGTTACAGGCGTGTGTTACAGGCGAATGTTACAGGTGAAGGTTACCGGCGAGTGTTACAGGCGAGTGTTACAGGCGTGTGTTACAGGCGAGTGTTACAGGCGAGTGTTACAGGCGTGTGTTACAGGCGAGTGTTACAGGCGAATGTTACAGGCGAGTGTTACAAGCGAATGTTACAGGTGAAGGTTACTGGCGAGTGTTACAAGCGAGTGTTACAGGCGAGTGTTACAGGCGAGTGTTACAGAATTGTGTTGCAGAAACGTGTTACAGAATAGTGTTACAGAAGTGTGATGATGATTTGTTTTTTAGGCGAGTGTTACAGGTGAGTGTTACAGGCGTGTGTTACAGGTGAGTGTTACAGGCGAGTGTTACAGGCGAGTGTTACAGGCGAGTGTTACAGGCGAGTGTTACAGGTGAGTGTTACAGGCGAGTGTTACAGGCGAGTGTTACAGGCGAGTGTTACAGGTGAGTGTTACAGGCGAGTGTTACAGGCGAGTGTTACAGGCGAGTGTTACAGGCGTGTGTTACAGGCGAATGTTACAAGCGAATGTTACAGGCGAGTGTTACAGAATTGTGTTGCAGAAACGTGTTACAGAAAAGTGTTACAGAAGTGTGATGATGATTTGTTTAATAGGTGAGTGCTACAGGGGAGTGTTACAGGCGGGTGTTACAGGCGAGTGTTACAGGCGAGTGTTACAGGCGTGGGTTACAGGCGAATGTTACAGACGAATGTTACAGGCGAGTGTTACAGGCGAGTGTTACAGGCGAGTGTTACAGGCGAGTGTTACAGGCGAGTGTTACAGACGAGTGTTACAGGCGTGTGTTACAGGCGAGTGTTACAGGCGAGTGTTACAGGCGAGTGTTACAGGCGAGTGTTACAGGCGAGTGTTACAGGCGAGTGTTACAGGCGAGTGTTACAGGGGAGTGTTACAGGTGAGTGTTACAGGCGAGTGTTACAGGCGAGTGTTACAGGCGAGGGTTACAGGTGAGTGTTACAGGCGTGTTACAGGTGAATGTTACAGGCGTGTGTTACAGGCGATTGTTACAGGTGAATGTTACAGGCGAATGTTACAGGCGAATGTTACAGGCGAGTGTTACAGAACTGTGCTACAGAAGTGTGATGATGATTTGTTTTATAGGCGAGTGTTACAGGCGAGTGTTACAGTCGAATGTTACAGGCGAGTGTTACAGGCGATTTTTACAGGCGAGTGTTACAGGCGAGATGTGCGGACGGGGATGGCGGTACTTCGTCTGCGCCGCGGAGTAATACATCTCCGCCTTGTTGACGAAAACGCCCCGAGCGAAATATCCGCAGGTAGCGTCCGTGCCTTCGCACTTTCCTTTTGTCAATTTCTCAATAGCAGACGACATTTTCTCGCGCGCTCATTGACGCTAAACACAGGGAGGTGTTTTGTACCCGGGGTTCGGGTTCTGGCTTGTTATCCTGGCCTGGTATGTTAAAACCACTGCGCATAGACTGCCTACCACCGCCCGTAAAAGGTATTAGGGTGACTGTGTGAGCTCTGCCGATCAAAAGGCGATGTTTGCTTGGCGAAGAGCAGGCCATTTGCGCATCCCACATTCTTTCGTGTCGAATGGTGCTGGGTACCTCGGGTGAGACTGTCTCCCTTGTCAACCACCCGACGATAAATACACTGCATGACTTGGTATAAAATGCGACTCCAGGGTACATTTTTTTTTCGAAGGAATTGCGCAAACAAAATGGAAAGACATGCCGAGCATACATCTTGAAAGGTGCTTTTATTCTAGCAGTGCGTGGCATTATAATATATTAGCTTGCATATCAATTGTGCAGTACACTAGCCTAATATGTTGATATTGATAATATAATATATTAACATATTATGTTAATATGTTATTAGTGCAACATGTTACTCTATTATGTAAATGGTATGATGCATTTGCCTTATAAGTAAATTTTATCATGATTAATCTCATATATAAAATGTGCGATATATTTTTGTTTTATGAAACTGCATGATGCATTAGCCTAATATGTAAATGTTATAATGCATTAGCCTAATATGTCTTTTTGTCCATGACGCATAAGCATAATGTGTATTTGCTTTCATTAAGCATTCGGGTAATATGCAAATTGCGAAATATATTGGCATAATATGCTAATTTTGTGGTGCATTAGCCTAATATGGAAATGACGTAATGTATTAGCCTAATATGCAAATTGCGTAATATGCAAATTGCGCACTGAATTAGTTTAATATGCATTTGGGATCATGCCATGGACAATACGAAGATTGAATCTGAATAGTTAGTTAATATTGGTCTAACATGCAATGAGTTAATGAGAAAGGTCTTCGTGGTGTCGATGCACTAGTGCAGACCGACAGGTCGTGGGTTCGAACCCTGGCACCGGCATCTGGGCCAAGGTTCATTTAACCACATGTCATTGTCCCGGGAGGTGTCTCGGCCCGCTTAGAGCCTCTATGACAGGAATGCACAATAGCAGCCTGAAAACGCCAACATTAAGTTTCAATCAAAACAAATATAATTTGTACATACATCATCTACCAAACGATAGAAAATCGAAGTTGATATTATTCCACTGGGAGGCGCCACTGCATGTGCTGTGCATTTTGGGTAATAATCTAGTCCGTTTGTTCACCGTCAACGTCCAGATTGTGTCATAACATGTCAGCACATTATTAAGGCACTTTAAGTTGTATTGTCATCTATTTGAAGGAACAGTAGTCTGTATGGGAGGCAAGATAAGGCCTTTAGAAAATAAATTTTCGCACATTTCTGCTACTGTCATACCTTTCCATGGTGGATATTTGCGGAGCTCTGCATAAAAAAGGTGAAATATTACACAGAGAACGAAATTTATGAAAGTATCGACCATCTCGGGCTCGTTATAATTGTACTGCCACCGCCCTCCAGCACCATTCATATCTTAGTAGCTTACATCTTGAAATAACCAATTCATAACACGTGTTTTTTCCTATTTAGAGTTTCAAATTAACAGCGGAAGAAATCAAAGCCAGGCAGCGCAGTCTTCAATTGTTCAAATCACAGTGGAGACATCTCTGCTCAACGCCGAGCGCCCGTCAATGGCCGACAGGCTCGTTCCCTGCCTCGCCGCCGGCCTGTAGCCCCGGGACAAGCCACCTCACTCTGCGTACCACTCACGTGATCGCCCGCGGCGTCCGGAAACGCTCCCCACCCCCCACCCACCGAGGTCTCTCGTCCCATCAATCTCTCTCTCTTAAAAAATTCTCTCCACATATCGTTCTGTGTCTCTACATCGCTGTCTGTCTCTCTCTACAAATATA
Source organism: Arenicola marina (assembly GCA_964019135.1). Lineage (NCBI taxonomy): Eukaryota > Metazoa > Annelida > Polychaeta > Arenicolidae > Arenicola > Arenicola marina. The sequence continues at coordinate 9,877,328 of OZ025251.1, forward strand.
TGTGTAAATCACTTTCGGTCTCTAGTATCTGCTTTCCTCGGTCATAACAATCTCTCTTTTTCTCTCCCCCCGTCTCTCTCTCCCTCTATCTCTCCCTCTCTCTCCCTCTCTCTATCTCTCTCCTCTCTTCCTAGCATTATATATATGTTTTTTACGTCTCTGATTACACATCTATACGTATTTTTGTCTTTTCGATTACAACTATATATATATTTCGTCTCGTCCCACCATTTTCTCCCTTTCTCTGTCTATCCCTCTTCCCTGTCCCTCCCCCTCCCCCCCCCCCCCTCTCGTTGTCTTCTCTATTGCCGTTTTCTTTCCATCACAACCAAGGTTTGCTGCGATGTACAGCCCCAGAGGACCGTCTGCGAGTCGGTCGGTCAACAGGTCAATTGATCTACGATGGGTCGGTGAGCGGGTCATTTGTTTTCAATGAGTCGGTGAGCGGGTCATTTGGTTTACAATGGGTCGGTGAGCGGGTCATTTGGTTTACAATGGGTCGGTGAGCGGGTCATTTGTTTTTCAAAGAGTCGGTGAGTGAGTCATTTGGTTTGCAATGAGTCGGTGAGCGGGTAATTTGGTTTACAATGAGTCGGTGAGCGGGTTATTTGATTTAAAATGGGTCGGTGAGCGGGTCATTTGGTTTCAATGAGTCGGTGAGCGGGTCATTTGGTTTACAATGGGTCGGTGAGCGGGTCATTTGTTTTTCAAAGAGTCGGTGAGTGAGTCATTTGGTTTGCAATGAGTCGGTGAGCGGGTAATTTGGTTTACAATGAGTCGGTAAGCGGGTCATTTGGTTTACAATGGGTGGGTCAGCGGGTCATTTGGTTTCAATAAGTCGGTGAGCGGGTCATTTGGTTTACAATGGGTCGGTCAATGGGTCATTTGGTTTACAATGGGTCGGTAAACGGACCATTTGGTTTACAATGGGTCATTCAGTTTACAATGGGTCGGTCAATGGGTCATTCAGTTTACAATGGGTCGGTCAGCGGGTCATTTGGGTTACAAAGCGTCGGTAAACGGGTCACTTGGTTTACAATGGGTCGGTCAGCGGGTCATTTGGTTTAAACATGGGTGGGTCAGCGGGTCATTTGGTTTAGAATGGGTCGGTGAAAGGGGTGATGTGGTTCACAACCCCGTGCTTCGCGATGTCTGGGGTCATATTCTCTTCCTGCTTACGTACCTCTTGTAGCCGACACCAGGTTAACATGGAGAACTTTCACCCGGCTTTTCCGCGCGACAGGCAAGACAATTTCACCGTGATCCTCACCTTGACCTTGACCCTGACCTGGGTGGTCTCTATTGTAGGTGTCGCTCTGAGACTCTTCTACCAGTTCCGCCCGTGGGTGGTCGGCGTTGTGGGCCGACCACATCAATACCCCTGTGATGTAAGCCCCAGGCCAATAAACCCGTCTGGCCGTTAAAGGGTGTTATACCCCACGAATTTTAGGCTGTCAGGCTGTCGGGCTGTCAGGCTGTCGGGCTGTCAAGTATGGTACCCAGGTTCATGGCGGTCCAAGATGACATCGTAAAATTGTAAATTTAGCTTCTATAATGTCTATCTTTATATGGCGTATATTACGGGCCATATCCTTAAACGTTAGTTTAGGTGGAAAGGTTGGGACCATCCCCACTTTCTTTTTTTTATCTATCTCACGTAGGATTTTTGAGGTCGGCCTCTCAATCCCGCCCTAGAGTTGGAGTGGGTGGGGGGAGGGGGGTAATTTCAGTTGACTTTGCATCGGTGTTATTTTGTCGTCATTTTGTTCACGATGTACCTTAAAGTACACGCCCCCCCCCCCATCCCTCCCTCACCCGCGCAATACCTCCACTCTGAATCGCCGCCCCCGCCCTTCCTCCACCCCTTTTTTTTCTTCACCCTCAATCCGCGCCCCGCGCCCTCCCTCACCCCGATTGCCTTCTTTCATCACCCCCACCGTCCCTCACCCTCCTTCTTCCCTCCACCCTCACCCGATTCACCACCCTCCCTTACCCCGGCCCTCCCTCACCTCCCGCCCTCGCTCCACCCTCAGCCCCCGCCATTGACTCATGTTACACGATCATTGAAAACAGAGATGAAAAGGAAAAGATACATATTTCTTAAGAGAAACAGTCACGAAGGATATGATGTCAATCTCTGTCGTATGGTGGCGCTTGTGCGCATTACTGTTGAACGTGAAGGCTTTCTGTCACCCAATGTCGTTTCACATTACACAAGACGGCGTATACACTAAAAACAGGATTGACCTTAAGGGGTCTGGAAGAGGTAAATGGAGACACGAGACATTGCCGTTTTTGCAAATCGGCACCCGACACATTGACATCCAAATTTCGACATCGAAAATGACAAAATCCGACACCGATACAGTTTTACAGTTGTTTATGTAAAATCCGACAGCGACACCGTTATTTAATAATCGACAGTGGACATTGCGAACTGTGAAAACTGGATACTGAGTGCCCCCCCCCCCCCACCCCTCCTTCATTTCAGACCCCTATCTTAGAAGCCTCACCTCACTTTCTCGTGAGTTTGTCAAAACTTGACTTGGCTAGCTTGAGCTTTGATCGCGCTTTTACCCCGTGGTTGGTGACACTAGCCCCAGCCGTCCACCTCCCCCGCTCCCCCCCCCCCCGCCCCTACCCCCACACACGAGCCCCCATCCATTCTGCCCCCTTCTCTATAGCTTTCGGACACTCCACGTCCAAATATCAATTTACCGCCTCGGAGTGACCGTGTTATTATAGCCCTGGCGGCGAAGTATGGCAAAGTATCACCCTCCACGCGACGGGAGTCGCTAGCGCACAAGCACAAAGTGTTATGTTGGCTGACCTCTGACCTTGCCCTCCTCTGCCCCGGGGGCTTGACCTTCGAACCCCCCTCTATGAACGCTCATGCACCCCTACCCCTGATCCTACCCCTCTGCGCACTAGGCTTTGCTACGCTAGCCCCCCACCCCACCTCCGGCTTGGCTGTGGCGCTTATACCCCACCCTGGCGGACGGACAGTGGCAACCCCTTGCGAGCTCGCCTCTTATTAATGGCTCGTCATTGAAATTACAATATTTAAGACGTATTAGCGTGAATCGAGCGCCCCCTCTATACTGGGACTATGTCGGTCCAATGATGCGATGACTTTGACAAAACATCGGCGGGGGGCGGTTAATTTGCTGCAAGTGCCTTCAGAGCGATAGAAGTGGAGGATGAGTGGGGAGGGGGAGGGGCTTGCGCCCCACGCGCCGCGAACGCCGTACCACCCCCCCCCCCCACGCCTCCTCCTCCTCCCTCCCGCCAGCTCCCATTTGTCAACGCTTAAAGGGATAATTTACCCCCATTTTTCACTCGATTCCGCCTTTGTTATAGGCTGTAATTTGCCGTGCGGGGGGGACTTTGTATAGGACAAACAGCGCATGTTGAAGCCATAATCATGGATGTTGCAGATTGTCAAAAAATGAAAGGAAAAAATAGTTTCAACAACGCCTCGTTCGTTTTTTTTTTTTTTAATATATGTATATATATATTTTATTTTTGTGGAAAGCTGTGCTCCGCGAGAAGGAACATGATTCATTTTTCATCTGTGTTGCGGTTGATATCTCACGCTCGCGAAGAGACATTATTGCCTGCGAGTGGGTGACAACCTCTGCCAGCGACGGGACTAGATGGGGTGTGGGGGGCAGGGGCGAGGGGGTGGGGGGTAGGTTGGGGGAAGGCGGTATGGTGGGACGAGTATGTCAGAGGAACGTTATCACTTTATAATCGTTGGAGCATTGTCAAACCAGCAGCGAACATGGCGTGGCGAGTATTTTCGTAAGTGATGGAATTAAACCACCATTAGCTGTTCGACAAGGGAGTCGGTTGGATATCCCGACATGGAAATCTGTCGTGCATTTAATTAATTTAGCACCTGGTTACGGCCTTACCATGTGGAAATTGCCACGCTTTATGACAGACGATTACCGCGTTCTTCGCCAGACAATTGCCGCGCTCTTCGCCAGACAATTGCCGCGCTCTTTTCCAGACAATTGCCGCGCTCTTCGCCAGACAATTGCCGCGCTCTATGACAGACGATTACCGCGTTCTTCGCCAGACAATTGCCGCGCTCTTCGCCAGACAATTGCCGCGCTCTTTGCCAGACAATTGCCGCGCTCTTCGCCAGACAATTGCCGAGCACTTCGCCAGACAATTGCCGCGCTCTTCGCCAGACAATTGCCGCGCGAGGCCAATTGCCGCGTTCTCCGCCAGCCAATTGCCGCGTTCTTTGACAGCCAATTGCCGCGTTCTCCGACCGCCAATTGCCGCGTTCTCCGCCAGCCAATTGCCGCGTTCTCCGCCAGCCAATTGCCGCGTTCTCCGCCAGCCAATTGCCGCGTTCTCCGCCAGCCAATTGCCGCGTTCTCCGCCAGCCAATTGCCGCGTTCTTTGACAGCCAATTGCCGCGTTCTCCGCCAGCCAATTGCCGCGTTCTCCGACCGCCTACTGCTGACTACCCAGACCCCTACCCCCTTTCCACACGCTCGCCCCCATCGCCCCACCCCGATCACCTTGGCCACCTTCGCCGGACGTCTAAAGAGTGATGGCCACTAGTGACGGATACCCGTCTGGTTATTAATAATGTCCACCATGAGAGCCCTATAATCGCCCCGCTACGCTCGACATCTCGACTGGACCATGGTTCGGGGAGGGAGGAGAGAACACATTCCAGCCAGACGCCCTCTCGGTCAAGCTAAATGACCGGTTAAACTGTCCAGTTAGGGACCCAGTCAGAACGGGGATCAATGGAGGACAGGGAGGGGGGCGTCTGAGGCAGTGCAGGGGGTGGGGGGGGGGGGTGTCCGAGGTGACCTATCCAGCCAGCCAGCCTCCGACGTGACGGATCACCACTGTGTCACACGTGTATCTAACTTGGGGGGGGGGGGTGGAGGAGAAGGGGAGTCCGCTTATGAGAGAACTAGCATGGGTGAATGAGCAAGGACGACAGGCTGAATACCCACTATGCACATGTCTAACCCGCGTGTACCCCCCGCCCTGCCGCCCCCTCCACCCCCCTATGAGGACCATCCCCGTTCCGCATTGACGGACCCAGGTCTCCCTGGCGGTCATTGGACAATACCTCGACACAAGGTGGCGCCTAAGTCCGAGCCCTGGTAGGTTTTGATCAATCATGAACCAATGTAGATCTACGCCTAGTCCAGGTCACGCCATGAGACGCCCCCCCCCCCCTCCCCCCTCCTTTTCATTTTTTATCAATTTTAAATCACTGTTTGGCCGCCGCAGTTCAGAACATAATCAGTGACGTATTTCTTTTAAAGGCAGACAGGACCACAGTGTAGCTTAGATTTAATAGCTGAAACCGAGCCTCCCCACACCCCCCCCCCACCCCACACACACACGTTTTATCAAATTATAAACTCTAGATCATTGATTAGCTTCAAAACTTAATCAGTGACTTCTTTCTTTTAAAAGCAGAAATGTAGCTTTGATTTAATAGCGGAAACCATGCGAGTCATGAGTCAACATGGTCAAAGGATTTCCCTAAACAAGCGTGACGACAGCCTCGATAATGGATTTAACATGCTCCAGGACATGCTCAAAACAAAACGCTTTAACCGGAGCTCCCATGTCGCCTGGTTATCTACCGCGTGGAGACAGACATTATGGCGATTGCCTTTGAAGTTTTAAGTTGTTAGTGTCACGTGGCGTCACGTGACGTCGCTATCGGCTCACGTGACCGCCGTGACCTCCAGCCGACACCTCGCGTTAGCCCTGACACGGCGCCCACGCCAGCGAAAACCCTCCCTCGTGGCTATACTCTTGCGGACACCAAAGCTGTATTTTATCGCTTTATCCCGGTCTCCAGCATGGCGGCATTGAATTCAATACGAAGCGACAGTTTCTTCTCCAGATTGAACGCGTCTTAACCTTTCGGAAAGGGCCGCTCATATGGCTTCATAGGTTGTTGGCATTCGATTCTTTTTCTGTTATTTGGGAGGCATTGTGTGAGAAAGGTTTGGAATGGGAAAGAGATTTTGGCTCAACTGTTTGGGGTGACAGTTGCATAGAGCGCGGTGCCCTTTCCGATCGAAAGAAGAGGGAACGCCAAGTACAAAATATCGCAAGTACGCCATTTTAATTAGTTATTCGTGCTAAGCTCATAGTATTGGAACTTCCCGTTTTCTCTCGAAGCAAAAAATAAAAAATCTCTATGAAATTGTTAATGGTAATTAACTGATTAAAGATTTCTAATTTATTTTCTTACCCAGGAACCATCAAATAAGTGAGGACATTAATCTCTGCAACGTCGCCGGAAGTTCCGGTTTAATATGGTCGAGGAACCGGATGCACAACCGAAGGAAATGCTTTTTTCGAGACCCATTTGAAACGCCTGTGACGTACTGTAAGAAACTAACGTGCTATTCTGTCTACCGAATGCGAAGCGAAACTGTGCAATGGTCTTTGGATTGATAACTTAATTTTATGAACAGCTTTGTCTTAAAGTAATATGTTTGTTAATTTTTTTGTTCACCGACCTCTTCTCTTCAAATAAGTATATTCTGTATTGAATTAAGATCCTGAAAGCGTGTGGGCTATCCGGAGAAGCAAATTTGTTCACAGGAGCAGAAGTTGGTGGCCGGCTTTATATCCCTGCGCGCCTGTTCGCTGTTCGGTATTTTGTGTGATGTCGACCGCGACTCGCTAAGACGTCCGCGTTCGGCATTGCACAGTATTTAAATACTCATGTTTAAGAAACTTTGCTCCTTCTTTTCCATCGAAAATCTACATCATAAATGCATTACCACAAGACATGTGGTTATGCTTATTTGCGATTTTCCGCTGGGGAGGTGGGCGGGATGGGCAAAGGAGCATATCAGAGACAAAATGTGCCCTTATTGTACAAATAATAATAGTAATAATAAATAATAATTTATTCTCTAATGTACAAATAATAGCACTTCACCAACTAATGTATATCTTGCACGATTGTTCATTTGGATTGTTCTCTGCTCACTGTTCAAACACTGTGGCGTTCGAGAAGTGTAGTGTACATGCACCAGTAATTGCATTTTAAATCTTTCCGGTAAGTTCATGGCGTTTTTTGGTTTATCTTTGCATTTGGAGGGAAGGTTCACCAAGGAGGTAAGATAGAATAAGAGATAATATAAGATAGTTTCAGTTGGCGACTGACGCAGACATGTATGTGAATAGATCTAATCCATTAGTCATATGAATAAACTAAACTAAACTTTTTTATGTCACTTCTGCACGCGCATGGATTAACGGTTATTGATGTTATGATGATATGAATATGATGCGAAACAATTCCCAAATTCGGAGGCCGAGCATGACCAATAATCGACTGAACCGGACGATTCCGGTCACAAACTCCTTGTGCTACATGGGGTACATGGCCATACGCGACACATTGCCGTTTGGCATCCAAATTGTTTCTCGAAAATCCGACACTGTTATTTGAAAACTCGACACTGGACACTGGGAAAGTTGAAAAAATGGAAGCTGGATGCTGGACGCCCCTTCCAGACCCTAATATAATTGTATTTTTGTTTTTAAACTTCATTTATTTAACGCGGTTATCAACAGCGCAAACACATCTGAATGATTACTCGAATATATGGAGCCCCCCCCCCCATGGTACCCTACGCCCTTTTCACCCCGCAACGGTATATCGCTCATGCATGCTTACTTACTGTGGCTCTCTAGAATGCAGTTCGCTGATGGATGATGGATTAACCACTGTTGTTACAGTGTTATGAGTACATTTCCTTCTGCTCTTACTAATCAGGGGCGGATCCAGAAATTCTGGATAGGGGGGGGGGTTCAGGGTCGGATCTACTTATGCTGGATAGGGGGGGGGCGGTCTCGGTTTTTATATATTAAATGGTATACATTTTGGCCCCAAAAGAGGGGGGCCGGGGTCGGAAAATAACCCCCTGTATCCTATCCGCCCCTGCTACTGCTGCACACTCCTTAATATGGATGTCGTGGCCTTGACCGCAAACCCATAATGAACACCATTGCACCGTTGTCAGTTGTGGTACACCGTTTACCAATGAAGACCGTTTCCTGGCAATAAACTTGTGACCTTCTCACGCGTAAGATGGTGGCCCGCGGCAGCTGCTATTTCGGTAAATTCAGCCGTAATGTCCATATCACATTCACGTTAGCGTCACACGTGGAGAGGGGACTCTAAAAGCTACGGGGGTCCAGTCAGTGGCTGAGCCCGCTCAAGCCAATCAGAACCATACATAACAAGGCTACATGTCCTGTCGTCTGCTTTATGACCTTGCCAATGACCTTGGGTTAATGGTGGTGCCCCTGGCCTTTAGTGTTATGTATAAATCAGTCCAAATAAAATGAAAAAGGCGGTCCCACCTTTGAAGACGCGTTCAACTTGCAGATCTATGACCCCAACTCTCAATGAAATAACGTGCCCGACAAACATTATGGCCCTATTATCATTACTTCTCGACTTAGTTCTCCTTGCACCAACTTCAAATACACGCATTTGGGTAGAATCAACTTTTCGAGATCTGGCCAGATGCAGTTTGAATTATTTAAACAGCTTATAATCAGAGATAAAATTGATGTATATGTGGCATGTACGGTGGCGGATTCAGGGGGTTCTGGTTTTAAGCGAGGACGCCATTTTGCAAGATATGTCGCAATGCATGCAATGCATGTTAGGTGTACGCCTGGACTTCCCCTACTTATTGTGACATGGCCCAGCCTGCGTCACTATCTACCCAACGTAGACCCTTTTTCTTTTTCAAAATCCAAGAGATGTATATCCAAATATACATATATACATAAGCTCAGAATAAGTTTGTGCCATGTTAAGCAGTAATAAGCGCATATGAACTATTGTGTAACTTTATAATGTATAAAATAGATAATAGCAAATGTCATCCTAAAAAACAACAATGGTCATCTTAGCATGCACGTGCTTTATTGTAGTTCGTATATAACGGTATATTTCATCAACAGAAATAGACAACAGCAACGATACTTACGTGTCTTGAGGTCATGTGTTTTGGGTCCAAGATATACGGGTCAAGACGCCATTACGTCATGGCTATGGCTCTTCCAAGATACACCCTCCGACGTTACCATCGCAGACTCTATGAAATAACAACCCGACTTATTCACATGTAAGAAAAACGCAAGGTAACATATGAGTGTTAAAATTTTATATGCCAGTATGTTTAGACATATTAAATAAATGCATGAATTAAATATCCAAAACACACGTAATCAAGAGAGAAGCGGTGACGTCATGGGTTCAAATGGATACTTGTTATGATGAAACCTATCCAATCCAACTGGAGTCTGCTAAACATACGTGCAGTTAGCTTATAACTTACGGTAAGCTGTCATGCAAAAAGTACCATTTCTGGCAGGTTTGCCACGGCCATCTTAAGCAAATGATACAGCTGTGTTCAAGTGAATGACGACCTTTCTGTTTGGCATCATATGAAGTTTTTTGTTTAATTGACGGGAAAGATCTGATTTAAAAAAAAACATTTACAAGTTGGTTATAAATAACTGGAGTGGGAATCGTATCTTTCAGTTATTCGGGGGCGATGTATTACAGATACTGAAGCTGCGTTAATGATATGAAATAATATACTAGTTTAAATGTAATTGATGTAATTGTGTCGTTTTTGCTCATAGACCGTGTGAAGGACGTTGTAGAAGGCAGGTTTCTTAATGTGGAACAAAAATATAGCATTTTTGTAAAGGTATGTCCTGTATCAGTATTGCTACTGCTTTATCACCATTCTAATCAAGATATTGACAACAGTCATTATCTTCCATTCATCCATCCAAAGATGACTTCAGTTGAATTTGTAAAATGTTGTTAAAATGGGTCATACGGAGAAAATAATGGGTCCCTGAGGGACTAAATAAGCGATGTCAAGATAAGCAAGTTAAGAAAGTGACTTGACAAATTTCATCACGTATACATTCTTAACATTTATTGTCCGTTCTATTTAGGAGCCCATACTATAAACGATGTGTGTTGTCATGTATATGGACATACCTACGGCTTGAGCTGTTCAACGACGAAGGTTTTAGTCGCACTGCTTGTCATACGGTGGGAGATACTTTAGTTGGAACCTGCCATCACACAGTACTAGCCTTTTGACAGCTCATTTCATATGCCGCCTTATGCTCTTTTTGACATCCACCTTTGTCAACATAAAATATAATAGACCTTTGTATACAAGTCTCATCTCTTAACGGCGTCCGATAGAACCCATTCTCCCCCCACCCCCCCACACACTCTCTTCCAGCCTTTGCATACTTCAGCTTGCGAAGTGACCGCCTTAAAGCTGTTTATACAGTATGCTTTTACCATGAGAAACGTTTTAAATAATTTAAAATAAATGCACATTTTTATCATTCTTGCAGAAATATAAATATGTAGTGTGTAGAAAGGCTATATGTTGTTAAAGACAAGGTCTTGCCAGATTGGTGAATATTGAGTGGGGGACATGTGGCTTTCTTGCGAACTATCGAGATAAAACAATGTGTACATTACATTAGTAAATCAATAAAAGAAAACATTTGTAGGCAACTTGTATGAGCAGCTTTAAACCGTTGAGTGTAAAAGTAGTGACCTTGACATCTATCTGCACGCGTCAGAACCCCGCTTGGAATAATTCAAACCAAACACGGACAACAAACAAAACTGAATAATAAACCATGCTCCGAAGGGTTGCGGAGTCAGTTTGAGATAGTGTTAAAGTAAAGGATCTAAGCATAATTGAAAGTAAACACGGGTCATGGGCAAGGGGAATGCTACCGCTGACCTCCTGGAGGCCCTTCTCTTGTCCCGCTGCTTTCGCCATATGGGGCTCACATACGGCGGTCGACATGCCGGCACCGCGTAGGAATACATGTACTGTAGACGCAGTGACTGACGCGATATAGGGCGAGTCAACAGTTGGCACTTTTCCTGTTTGCCCGGGGGAGGGGTTTGTCAAAAGCTAGGGCTCCGTGGGGGTATGTGTGTGTGTGCTAGCTGCTTGGTTGTTGGGGCGCGAGTGGGAGGGGTGGGGTGAATGCTGGGGGGGGGGGGATGATTTGTGTCAATGTGCACTGGGTTTGGTCGCTGAAAGCTGTCGTAGTTTTGGGTCGATATTAATATATATAATGAAATTATTTAGCGAAGAGTAGGCTAAGGACATTTAGTTATAATTTTATAATTAAGCAATGGCGGATCCAGCGGACTGAGGGTGGAGATGGAGGGGCGGGGGGGGCGCTTTAGCAGCAACATCCTCCATACCCACAATAGACCCCAACCCCATCCCTGAAACCCCTAGCACTTGACTTTACATCGTGGGGTCCCCCCGCCCCACCGATCTCCGTCTTTTGGACCCTACCTTCCTAGCTTTTATTAAATATCCACCCATTCCCCCTGTAGGATGGCGCGCCACAACCCCCCCCCCCACTTGTGCGTACCCCTGCAGTAAAACAAATAGGACGTCGCCGGCTCTATCATCCTCTACATATGGTAGACCTGTTTAATTAATGCTTTGCCCCTTTACTTTGTAGCAATGGAAAAGAAGATAATTATACATCTTAATGTGGGGCAATAATCACATCGATATTATTCTCGGTGTGCTAACCGGAAGTGGATTACAACTCACACACACACACAATACTTCACTCGGACTTAGGAAGGAGTAAATGGCGAAACGCAATATATTTGAAAAATCGACATGCGACATTAACCCCTAAATTCCGACACTGAGGATCTGAAAAAGCGACTTCGACACAGATGGTGGCATTTTAGAAAAAAAAAAAAAACGACACTGAGCTTAGCCAAAAAGCGACACGGAACGTCCGTCGTGAATAAACAACATCCGACATTGGACACTGGACCCCCACCCCTTCTCCCGGACGCCTTTCAATGTGAAACAACAAAATCTCCAAGTATGAACTATGCAGCTCTAATTCAAATATAGCATATTTCATGCGTTGAACGCAATGAGAAATGATCCCAAATTCCTTGTTGACATAAGGCACAAAAAGACTACAGACTGTAAGTGAACCAATTAAGGTGATGTGCGAGCAAGTTTAGCTATAGAGATGGAAATCTTGTTGAGTGGGGGGAGGGGGGGGGGTGGAGGGCAGAGGGTACAATCGTTGTAAGGCCGTCCACCCCATCACCCTGACACCGGCGCGTCACTTGTTCGTCGTGTCGTTGAAATGGGCAGTGAAGGTCAAACAATAACCTTGACCTTCTCTGACCAATTTTCCTCTTTTAAACTGTGATCGGCCCAGCACCCACACCCACCCTGAAGCTGAGGCAGGCATCCCTGGGCCCCCACCCCTTGGTCCCACCCATGGGGGTGTCACGCAATGTGGGGGCAGGGTCCTGGGTTTGTTTCGCCTGCCACACTGGGCGGTATGCGCCCCACCCACAAGCAGCCACCGCCAGGCAGGGGGTCAGAGATATCTGGTGAGGCGTGGGCCATTTATCTTGGCCCCCCGTGAAGGGAGGCTACAGTGACCATATGCCATCCAGAGGGCAGGGGCGTGGAGTGGGAGGAGAGGTAGAGGGGTGCATGGGGTAACTTCAAACCGGGGGCTGTCTGCTCTTAACTATATATCTTGGCTTAGAAGCAGTTAAATGTCAGCAAAATTGTGGATTGAATAATTCACATTTTCTTTGTCATGTCCACTTACATACTCGGAAACCGACCGTTACCGGGGTTTCAAAGTGAACGGAAAAAAACCCGACTCCATTGCATTTAAATGCCGAATGTCAGTTGAATGAGTTCGGGGAGTTAGTAAAAAAGTGGCTTTGATGTCCTGACTAGTTTTGTGAAGGCCGTCCATCCTTACCTTTCACTTCACATAAAAGACTGACGTCAATCTGTAAGCGGCAGACATACCCTCCGCTCCACTACCCCTCCTCTCCATCGCTGATTACCCACAACTGATGGAGCGAATACGCGGATCGAAAATTTTTATAAGAACTTTTCCTCTTCCGGCGTCCGTTAAACCCGAAATTCCGCGCGCACAACCCGTACAATCGTCAGTAAATACCGAAATAATTTTCATATGCGCAGTCGTCGTCTTCATTATAGTATCCGACGAAAACAGTCCCGACTTCACGACAATAAAACTAACGGCTTGACAAGCAAAAATATAAGTTCAAGATGTAAATGGCAGTTAACAGTCGGGTGAGTTGAAGAGAAAATGGAAGGTGACATCCCAACAGGTACCTGGTTGGCCACCCCTGTACTTAAGACGCACGCCGTCATCAATCTCATTTTAACTTCCAGGCTGTACGAAGCAGGTTATAATGACTTTTAACGGGCTTGTGGTAAATTTGGTTAGAGAGTTTACCGATACTATACCCTCTAAAAGGCCACAAATAATGTTAAAAAACGGGTTAAAACTGACGGAGGAGTTTGTCTGCTGGCTATAGCTACGAGTGAGGCAGACCCCCCCACCCCCACCCCCTACGAGCTTCGCCTATCGCCTGACAGTTGGGATGGGGTGGAAAAGTTATATTATTACAAGAGTATGCCCTTTGTGGAGATTTAATGCATAGATTCCAAATTTACCTACTTAGCATTTATCGCCCATTATAAGGACTACCAAAAATAGTTTAGGGCAGTTTAGACGGCTCAAACACTGGTACTGGTGGTTTAAATGAGACTAGAAACCAAACACTTTCTGACCTGACATTTATATTTGCCTGTATTTGTTGTGAGAGGCCAGAAAGCATGCACGTCCTGGCCTTGTATTTGTTGCTAGAGGCCAGACAGCATGCACGTTTGGGCCCTGTATTTGTTGTAAGAGACCAGAAAGCATGCACGTTCTGGCCTTGTATTTGTTGCTAGAGGCCAGAAAGCATGCACGTTCTGGCCTTGTATTTGTTGCTAGAGGCCAGAAAGCATGCACGTTTGGACCCTGTATTTGTTGCTAGAGGCCAGAAAGCATGCACGTTTGGGCCCTGTATTTGTTGTAAGAGACCAGAAAGCATGCACGTTCTGGCCTTGTATTGGTTCTTCGGAACTTGAAGTTCATACATTCACGCTACATGGAACAAAGAGAACAATTGTGAAATAATTAACTTCATGACATTGATTTTATTTTATTAGCAAGTATGAACAGGCATAAAATCTGAATATACAACATATTATTAGAATACATGAGAATATGTAGCGTCGGTCTGCGCCTGACATATTTCGATTTCCTAATTTTTGAAGACGTCATACAAATATTAAATGGCAGTTTCTTGTCCTTTTGTGCACATGGACTGACCGGACCAGAAACACCTCCACTATTAAAACTATCTGAAGCAGGCACAACCTCAGCATACTTGGTCTAGCGACTTAAACAGGTCATCAAATATTGCGATACAATACGACCATTATACCACCATCTTTGATGTCCTGTAAACAACAACAATGGGGAGTGGGGGGGGGGGGTGTTCAAATATTCTACACCGTGCCGGGCCATTCAAAGTCATCTATGCGAAGAGAGCAAACCTTTGTGACCAATAAGTAAGCAGTAAGCATGGGTGAATCCTTCACCCCCCATTGTGCCACGTGGTTTCTACGGAATTGGGCTTCCAAATGAAGATTCTCAGCTATGAGTTTGATTTCGCAGCACACGCCGTATCTGATTAACGCCCAATATGAATGCATACTGGTAAAATAATCACAGATAGAAATTGCTAGAAAAACAAGGAAGCAATACATGCTTTAAATAACTAGTCCATGAAAATAACTTAATAGCGACGTCATCGATCATGCATATATACGAGTTATACGTGAAACAATCACTAATTGTCAATCTAGAAAACTATAGAAAATCTGGCAGACTAAATAGAGAAAAGATAAATACGTAAAATAAATGGAAGAGAAAAAAAGTAACTACTGCAGTTACGGAATCATATGATGGACTGTATGTATGGTATTCGATATCCGTACATTGGAAACATGAGTGTGTTTGTGTCTGACCCAAAGGAGATTTACTTCCACAAGCCACAATATCGCGCCAGTAACAAGTGCGCAATAATTTAAATAAACAGGTCCCATAAGAAAATTAGGGCTGCAAGATGTTTGTATAATCATAACAGAACGGTTGGTCATCATCTCTCGCTGCGTATGACAGATATCAGTGTTAGAGATCGCATATAAGAAACGGCCACAAAACAAAGCGATAACCTCAGAGACATACCATGGGAGGACACAGCATTTAAAAACCGGACGGTCGAATATGTACCACTGGTTGACTCCTTGCACTTCAGTCAGAAAGCATACCCTCGATAACAATAGACTGAAGCAGCTTGCTGGGGAATATACCTCCTATTCTACTGCCAAGGATTTCATCCCTGAATGAGTAGGTTTGTATTGAGTATCTTCGGTCGGGCAGGACCCATAATAACATACTCCACGTTCGGCATTCTGAGCTATAGGGTCTCACAAAATCGCAAATTACCTGTAGATAAAGACTTCAGTGGGCATCGTATCAACAACTCAAGGGGCTTCAGCATGGGCACCGAGATTATTTAAGATGTTTGCGCAGATAATTCATTTTTAATATTGATTAAATTGGACATATAATCATCATATTTATTCTACTTTTAATACTTATTTGTCGGGTGTTAAAATGAGTATCTGTTAATGCTAGCTTAACTGGCAACGGATGAGAAAGACGTTATTTAGAAAACGTCTTTTTTTTCTGGAGGTGCAAATGTAATTTTCGTGGATAAACTTTTCAGTAGCGTTTCACCAACAATCGGTGGCCACCAACCGAGAGACGCCGATATGATGACGTCATCATACAGTCGCCATTCTTACAAACCCAATAATGGAATAGAACGACATCCTCCGTGTCAGCAGAAAGCCTTGTTCACACTTGTTCACACGCGACTGGCATTCAATGCAAAAATGACTTGATAGCAAAAAGGGAAAAACCTGGAAGAGAAATCATACCATAGAGTGGAAAACAATACCTGGACGCACAGGAGCCACCACTTCTTTCGTGACACCCTTTCACAAACTAACTCATTATCTTTTACCATGGACGGGAATGCCTCTGAGAATGGCTACGTCACGTGCCTAGCAACGAGTGAGTTGGTGCATCTGATTGGTCAGCGTGACACTCAGATTTTTGGGTCATCATCTTTACTCTTGGTGTTACGGTGGTCCACGCACTTATAATATCGCCCCGAGCTGTCTCCCGTCAAATATACGAAGCTGGTACATCGCGACGTTCAGTCAAGGCGAGCAACCAATGTGTCATACATATTGTATATAGGTTACTGAACATGGACGGCCACTAAACCTAGATAGCTACTGAACGAAGATCGCTATCCAACAGAAGCAACACCTGAACTTAAAGAGCTACTAAACATGGACAGCTTTCGCATATAAACAGCTAACATGAACAGCTACCGAGCATGAACAGCTACCGAGCATGAACAGCTACCGAGCATGAACAGCTACCGAGCATGAACAGCTACCGAGCATGAACAGCTACCGAGCATGAACAGCTACCGAGCATGAACAGCTACCGAGCATGGACAGCTACCGAGCATGGACAGCTACCGAGCATGAACAGCTACCGAGCATGAACAGCTACCGAGCATGGACAGCTACCGAGCATGAACAGCTACCGAGCATGAACAGCTACCGAGCATGAACAGCTACCGAGCATGAACAGCTACCGAGCATGAACAGCTACCGAGCATGGACAGCTACCGAGCATGAACAGCTACCGAGCATGAACAGCTACCGAGCATGAACAGCTACCGAGCATGAACAGCTACCGAGCATGAACAGCTACCGAGCATGGACAGCTACCGAGCATGAACAGCTACCGAGCATGAACAGCTACCGAGCATGGACAGCTACCGAGCATGAACAGCTACCGAGCATGAACAGCTACCAGCATGAACAGCTACCGAGCATGAACAGCTACCGAGCATGAACAGCTACCGAGCATGAACAGCTACCGAGCATGAACAGCTACCGAGCATGGACAGCTACCGAGCATGAACAGCTACCGAGCATGAACAGCTACCGAGCATGAACAGCTACCGAGCATAGCCAACTTCCGTGCACCAACAGCTACCAAACAGAGACAGCTGGCAGACATTAACCGTTATCAAACATGGACAGCCAGCAGCTATGAGCAGCTATCGATAGCTGGGTGAGTGCATACGTTCCATCCCCGAGCCCTGTGGGTCACACGCCCCAAACGTGGACCGTTCATTTAGCACATTACAAGCATCAACATGCACAAACAAAAGGCTGTGATATATAATAAATAAGAGATCGAACAACATAGCATATTGAATAACCGATCCCCCCAATTATATATAGTTTGTAGCCCAAAAGAGAGAGGTTATGGATATCATGACAACTGAAGCCATTTGGGGTCCATGGACGTCTTTCTTACTTAACAACATATGGACAGAACTGAAATTCATTACTTGACTTAAACTACGTCAAGTTATAGTTCTCTAAACTATGTATACGTATATAAAATATGACGCGGTAAATAAAGATGTTTAAGTTAATGACTTGAATAACATTTGGCATGAGATTACGACAATTATGTACTACTCACAATCTGCTAAGGATCACCTCCATGCCAGGCATGGTGGCACACGAGTAACAGATAGGACACAGATTGGGGAAGGTGTATTTGTATTATAGTAGAATTACACAATTACCTCTTATACACTCACATAATGTGATCTTTAGCAAATTGTGAGTAATATATTATACACGATACATACAAAAAATACCCTTTCTCCCCATTTTCCATCGACGGACCTAAACTGCAAGGTTTTCGCAGATCATGGTCTTGCTTTCTCTCACAATCTCTCCAATGGTTGGTTCAATCTTCTGATATTCTTAGCGCAAAATACTCATACTTTAACCATTTGCGGTAAGCACAAGGCATCATACAACGGCTCCTCACGTCAGACACGAAGACCACCAGTCCTCCAAGTATTAAAGTTGCTCATACAGCAATAGTTTTCTCCACAGAAACATTTGAAATATTTTAATTAATGGAAACTAGTTCATCGTTGCATAAATACATTTATATAATTATAGACAACATGTAGGGCAAAGCTAGTCAATCAGCAACAAGAACCGTAAAAACATGTTTAAAATGTTCCGCAACAAGGACCAAACTAAACCATAAAAATGTTCGGGGGGAAATATTGTGGTATGAGCACCTTTAAGCGCCATTCTGAGCCGAATAAGAGCAGAGATTATTTAACGTATTATACGGTCTTCCACATAATCTGAACGTCTAGAAGGCAGAACAGCGTCGCTTGAAGCAGACCAGTCGGCCATAAAATACATGTGAAAGTGACCCTTAAGCTGTGAACCCAAAATCATCTGCAAAGGACGCAGTTCTTAGGTGGAATGTTTGCATCTAACTTGGTACCCCCTCCCCTCCTCCGTCTGCCCACCCACCCGAGCCGTCTTGTCGAGTCTTTTGAAAAAAGAAAGGCATTTCTGAGCACATTTTGGACTAGTCCGCAACAAATTGATCAAAATAGTCCCCTTAAGTTCAGACATGAGACTCGCCCCCCCCCCCCCACCACCCTCCATCACACCACCATTTCACAAAATATAGACCCCCCTCCTAACCGTCTGGCAGATTCTGGGGCCTCCCTTGATATATACAATCTGCGCCGACAACACACATGCGTCTTGAGTAATATTTACTGGTTTCCCAACCCTCACATACACGCCTCCCTTGTGACCACCAGGAAATGTACACAAAAATGCAGTATATACATGCAATAAACATTTGTTTTTGTACGACCTTTAGCAATAGCTCATATGTAATGTAAACAGATCAGAATCACTCTCCTCCAGTAATGTCGCTTTCACGCTGAGTTCTCGGGAATGAGATGCGTATGGTCCTCTGCTGTCGATCCTTGGTCAATAAAATGAAATGTAAAGCGACTATAGTTAACAATTGGTGTCGGTTGGTGTAATGAGTTGGTGAAAATAATGTGTACGTCGAAATAAAACATTTCCAAGATGCAGAGTGTGCACGTCATGGAGTACGTACGTCATAGAGTGTGTACGTCATAGAGTGTGCGTCATAGAGTGTGCGTCATGGAGTATGTACGTCATGGAGTATGCACGTCATATAGTGTGTACGTCATAGAGTACGTACGTCATAGAGTGTGCGTCATAGAGTGTCCGTCGTGGAGTATGTACGTCATATAGTGTGCGTCATATAGTATGTACGTCATGGAGTATGTACGTCATATAGTGTGTACGTCATAGTGTGCGTCATGGAGTGTGTAAGTCATATAGTGTGTACGTCATAGTGTGCGTACGTCAGAGAGTGTGCATCATAGAGTGTGTCCGTCATATAATGTGTACGTCATA
Source organism: Arenicola marina (assembly GCA_964019135.1). Taxonomy (NCBI): domain Eukaryota; kingdom Metazoa; phylum Annelida; class Polychaeta; family Arenicolidae; genus Arenicola; species Arenicola marina. Next base: position 9,896,740 of record OZ025251.1, read on the forward strand.
GAGTGTGCGTCATGGAGTGTGTACGTCATAGAGTGTACGCGTACGTTATAGTGTGTACGTCAGAGTGTATGTCGTGGAGCGTGTACGTCATGGGGGTTTACGTCATAGGGTGTGTACGTCATAGTGTGTACGTCAGAGTGTACGGCATGGAGCGTGTAAGCCATCGAGTGTGTACGTCAGAGTGTGCACGTCATACTGTACGCCATAGAGTGTGTGCGTCATGGATTGTGTTTAGACTGATGCTGGGCGTGGCCAGGCCATGCTGGGCGTAGCTATGCCATGGTGGGCGTGGCCAGGCCATGGTGAGCGTGGCCAGGCCATGCTGGGCGTGGCTATGCCATGGCGTTAGGGTTGGAGAGCAGGGTGGCCGAGTTGTGAGCCGTGATGACGACGGAGGCCGGCTGCTGCTCCCAGGGCTCGCCGTCTGCCTGCATGGGCGCCTTGCCCCCGCTCAGCCACATCTGTAACAGAATAACACATCGGTCACACACAGAACGACACATCTGTCACAGAATGACACATCTATAATACATAGAACGACGCATTGGTAATAAACAGAACGACACATCTGTCACAGAACTACACAGCGGTAACACGCGGAACGACACATCTGTCACAAAACGACACATTTGTAATATAGAACGACGCATCTGTAAGAGCACGCCACATCTGTAAAAGAACGGCGCATCTGTAAGAGAATGCCACATCTGTAAGAGAACGCCACATCTGTAGCAGAACACCACATCTGTAGCAGAACGCCACATCTGTAAGAGAACGCCACGTCTGTAAGAGCACGCCACATCTGTAAGAGAACGCCACATCTGTAGCAGAACACCACATCTGTAGCAGAGCGCCACATCTGTAAGAGTACGCCACGTCTGTAAGAGCACGCCACATCTGTAAGAGAACTGCACATCTGTAAGAGCACGCCACATCTGTAAGAAAACGGCACATATGTAGCAGAACGACACACCTGTAATACCCAAAATGACACATCTGTTGCACAGTGGCATCAGTTGCATGTTCTTTTACGAACCGAAGAAAGGACATAATCACAAACAGACCACCACTATAACAGTGTTTTTTCTAGATCTATAATATCTTTACAAACGCGGGACGCCGATAAGTATAATTATGCTGATGACAAGACCGTGGCGGCTCAAAGATGATGAGTTTAAAAACATAAAGGTAACACTAGAAGGCGACAAATGGCAACGTTGTCCATTGATAGTTACACGAAACTAACCCCAGTAATTACCAGGAGATCGTGCTTGGTGAGAAGGAGAAATATATGAGCACAGATCTTTTTTTCTGGAACGAAACTGGCAGCGAAACAGATGGTAACTTTACTAGATATCTAAGTGGATTCCAGATTTCGGTAGCGATAACAAATTTATGCAAAAAAAAGGCTGATAAAATCGTCAACGTATTAGTTAGGATAGCTAAATAAATAGCTATTGAGAGCACGTTAAGTTACATTTCATTCTTTCATCCTTTCACGTTTACATTATTGTCCTGTAGCGTAGTATTTTTGTGATATAAAAAAATTGTCAAATTGAAAAGATACAGGCACCGGTATTGAAGATATATATACCTAATTCCGCCTGTTAATAGGCACCTGTTCCTCTAAACTAGTCACCCGCTTCCAGTCATACTAAACTAGACTACAGCCGCTCCCCCCCCCAGCTTAGTTGGTAAGCACCCTGAGCTGCAGATCAACAGATCGTGGGTTCGCGCCCTGACACCTACATCGCGGGAGGTTTCTCAGCTGAGCTAAATCTTCATGTGCACTAAAGTGAGAGGACGGGAGCCACACCCCGTGGTCTAGTGGGTAGCGCGTTCGGCTATTGCCGAGTGTGCTCTACTAGGCCAGCCCAAGCGGTCGGTGCGTGCTTCGAGTGCGACCTGCGCCAATGTGTATGTCTGTGCAGGATAAAGAACCCACGTCTGTAGGCGCTTACTCCCGGAGACTTGCCTCCTCCAATCCCGTTGTCGCGATATGACCTGCGACCTGCTGAGGAGTTTCAAGCGACCTACTCAAACCAATCAAGCTACCTGGCCACGTACACGCGTCCCCGTCGCCAGAGGTGACCTTGGGCCAAGATGGCGGCCGGTGAGACGCCGCTGTCGACTGGTAGACCCCTCCAGGCTTATAAACAAATACAACTAATTGCTTGCAACTTGCCCAACTAGACCATTATACAGGCGACAAGGGGCTGACGAGGTAGTTTACCTCTCGATGAAAGGAGCTTCGGGTTTTTCACAACTGGATAAGGTTTTTTTCACCCTCCGTGGAGCGAACAGAGCCAGAACGCTGGTTTCAGGAGAGACGGCGTAATTGCCACCTTAAAACTGGATTGATACTATTTCGCAATTTTACGAAAATAACAAGGCGCACTAGACGGCCAATGTTAGTATTGAGGGTTGTGTACTACTACCAGGGTCTGGCAGGGTATTTATCAGAGCGGTGGCCTGCCTGTCTGTCTTGGTCAAAGCAAATTCGCGGCGTAGATTTACCCAATTTTCCGAGAGGGCCATCAATACGAAATGATTTCCACATTAGATTCTCACGCTTGTCTCAGATCTGTCGGCGCCGTTCTCCAAGAAAAAAAACATTCAAAAACCTAAAGTAACCCTTCCTTGCGAGACAGACAATGTAATCACAGCCAACCCAGCGTGGGGTCGTGGCGACAATAGGAACAACAATGGACAACGTAAATAAAACCAAAACTTGCATCGAAGGAACACACGTGACTGGGGCACCTTCGTCAAGCAATAAAGTTCAAATACAAAAAATGGATTGCTCTTAAAAGAAATTTGGCTACGTTTGTGTATACCGCGACTCCAAAAAGGTACCTCGGTGAAAATTCACGCAGTCAAAATCCATCGCCAGAGACTGAAGAGTTTTACACGGTCAGTGGGGCCACCCAAGTTTGGTTTGTGGACCCTGGCAACGCTCGCCCACGTCGCCCTTACCGCCCCCCCCCCCTCACGCAATGACGTGCGTCAGCTCACGTAGCTCACTGCATCCTCACTCGTCGCAGGACATCGTCAAGGTCAAGGACCAATCAAAGTTGTATCGCATTTTCGGACCTTGCTAATGAAGTTAAGGGGAAGTAGCCATGTCTACCAAAATGGCCGGTCGTAAGCATTGCTTGTGAGGATATATTCCTGACTTTTTGACCTATATTTTCCTAAATACCTTCATTATACCTAGAAGTTCATAAGGAACGCAACTTGCTGCATAACATTTGATTTTATCAATGCAACTTTGTGCTACTCCGCGGTCTTATAATAAAAGCAACTTCATACTTGAAACTGTTACTTATAATATAGGTGGAGGTAATTTAATAAGAAATGGCTGAAAACATGAAAATACTCTCCTAATTTGTGTACTTGTAAGCGACAATCTTGATTTTTGCAGGTCTAATTTCAAGGCAAGGCCCAGTTACACGTTCGTAGCATTGCCTGGTTCCTGGCGTGTCAGTGTTTCCCCCCTCTGTCGGGAGATTGTCTTCAAACGGGTAAGCTGGTTCCGGTCCTAGCTTGTAAGCTAGCAAGTCCTTTCCGTGGAGTGGCTGGTTCCCGGTCCCAAAGTGGCTCTTCCATTCGGTGGACTGACTGGTTCCTGGCCCTAATTCTGTAGACTCATGCGGGCTACGTCAATGTGCTGACGTCACGAGAAATATGGCGGCCATCTGGAGTGTTTCTGTGAACTATACACTTTCAACTGACCTCATACAGCAGTAGGTGTAATTTAAACTCACCTAAGATATCCCCCATCAAAGAAAACACCAATGCGTAATGTCCTCTGGTCTCACAGAACAGTGTAATTTCATTTTACTCAGTACAATAACGCGATTTCAACTGAAGTAATACCGCGATATGTGTCCCTGACTCAAAAACAATAGGTATCACTTTCAACTGACATAATAGAGCAATAAGTATCATGTTCAACTGACCTAATAGAGCTACAGATATCACGTCTAACTGACCTATTGCCATACAACAACAGGTTTGGTTTAAACTCGCTGATACAGCAATATATCTGATTTCACTCGTCATTAAAACTGGTCTAATACATACATCAAGTGGTGTGACTTTGTTATAATACAACACTGTAGTTTCGCCAGATTTATTACAGCAATAGGTGTGGTTGCCACTAACGGAACAGAGCCGATGAAAACCCGAACAAAACTGGGCGTCACGACCAGCGTATTACACGGTAAATGACACTCTTTTTCTTGATTTAATTGGTTTGCATCTCAGCAGAAATAAATCGTTCACAGGATCATTGTATCTGTCAAGCATATGACATATGGATGGGTACAGGCAGAACTGGTAACCATTATTTATAAAAACAGCAAGTGGGCAGGTAACATAATCTCCTACACAAAAGACATTATTTTTCACTGGTATCCCTACACAAGAACATATTTCAAAGGCTAGCGGCTTTGAAAGTCTTGAGGCAGGTCGACTGCGACAGCTTTCAATTTCAATTTTAGGTAATTTTAATTTCGAGTTTGCTGACGTCTATTTTTTTTCATTAAATAAACTTTGCGCATGTTACGTCGTCCCAACGAACAGTGTCTTCTCTGTGGTTCTTACTTCACCCGTGACAGTGATTCAAATCCCCCCCCCCTTCCCCTTCCCGCCCGCACCCCCACCCACCTGTATCCCTTCAGGCTCCTTGAGGGTTCGGCGGTAGGGCATCGGCGGTCGGGGGTGGGGGGCGGGGGGGGGGAGTAGGGGGTAGGGGTTGACGGTGGGAGGGTTGAGGGGTGGTCAGGTGTGTGACGATGGCGTAGATGACCCAGACGGCGGGGCGGGTCGAGGGGGGTGGGGTGACGGTGACAGGGCACACATCTTGTCCCCCACACGCCCGCCCCCCTCTCCACCCCCCGATGTTTGTGTTGTAGCCACGTTTCGGTCACAGCCGAGATTAATCCCCTACAGGGGGAGGGGGCACATCGTTCTGTTTGTTCGGACGACATGTATCTCTTACCACATGACCTAACTAACCCGTATGACGCACCCACTACCTAACTTGCTCACCGTATGACGCACCCACTACGTAACTTGCTCACCGTATGACGCACCCACTACGTAACTTGCTCACCGTATGACGCACGTACTGTTTAACTTGCTCACCGCATGACGCACTGAATGTGTAACTTGCTCGCCTCATGACGCGTGCTCTGTGTAGCTTGCTCACTGCATGACGCATGCACTGTGTAGCTGGCTAACCGCATGACGCACGCACTGTGTAGCTTGCTACCCTCCTACCCTGGCCATTACTTTTGGGACACCCTGTACTTTTACGGAGTCGTAATACAGCGCTGGTGGGTGGTGCGGCGGCCGGCCACAAAGGCCTTGTCACACCATTAAAACGCTCCGCGCGGAGAAGTAAAACGTCTGTTCTGGGCTGGCGACCTCAGGGGGTCCCTGTCTGAAGCTCGTATCGTTGTGGCGTGAGGGCAAAACACGCTGCTACCAGCCAGTCTATCATGAACACAGCACGTCTACTTAATATAACGCGGCCGCCACGGGGGTGAGTTATAGACAAAAAAGTTACATCGCAAACTGTTAAAGGGAAGACGCATGAAAGGTGGGGAGAGGAAAAAAAACTCAACTATATTGCATATATATCTTCTGTTTCATGCCAGGCAAACGTTTTCCCTTTCGGGGGTTTGCTTGTGTTTTTTCCCTATACTTCTAATAAAATGCGGCCTGAACCCAAATTGCAGGGCTCCGTACACTTTTAAAATCGGAATATAATTAACTGAGGTGGGTGTTGTTTTTAAAGGAAGACGTGGACTTGGGTCGGGGACAGTGGACCCGACGCCCTAAGTGACCCACCCCACTTGGCAAAAAACACAAGATGTCAGTTGTCACCTGAGAGAACAAAGAAGTCTGTAGCAGACATCCTGCGCCGTACGCCTCGAGGAGAGACACAGCACAGCCACGGACACAATGACAAGACAAATGGACGACCGTTTATTGCCAACCAGTGCCCCCTGCGCAGGCACGTTTAATGAAACATTATTTTCCAGTGTCTAAAGAAATCTGTATCTCGCTCTGCAGATAATAAATCTTGTGGCATCTATCATTATGCATATAAATAAAAGGTGTTTTTCAATTACTCTTCATCGACAAAAAGGAGTTAAGACTTTACTTGAAACGCCTTGCGTGGTCGCTTTCTTCATACAGCACCCTTTTTTACCTCGTCTATGTCAGACTTGTTTACCTTTCTGTATCCATGGCATCCTTGTTTACCTTATTGTATCCATGGCATCCTTGTTTACCTCACCATATCCATGGTACCCGTGTTACCTCACTGTATCCATGGCACCCTAGTTTACCTCACCATATCCATGGCACCCTTGTTTACCTCACCGTACCCATGGCACCCTTGTTTACATCACTATCCATGACACCCTTGTTTACCTCACCATATCCATGGCACCCCTGTTTACCTCACTGTATCCACGGCACCTTTTTTTGCCACATGTTTTCTCGCGAGAATTGCCATGAAATCTGTCACGTTGTAACGGTATATTAAGATAACCTCTCACATAATAATATTATACAAACATATACCATTATTTTCTCAGGAGGATATAGAAGGAGGCCATTTCGACTTCAAAATCCAAATAGCGACATTGTAACCGTTTGTTGGAAGTTTAAAGCTACTTAAACAGCAATTTGCCAAGCATAGAATAACTTTGAACATTTACTGGACATTGTTTGATCAGCAATTTTCCAGCCATAGAATGACTTTGAACATTTACTGGACATTGTTTGACATTGTTGTCAGTACGAGAACTTAAATAAATTTATTCATTATCAATAGTTTTCCTAGCGTTTACAGGACAATATACGGCAATACCCAAAGTTTGATGACGTAGTACACACGAAAGCCACATGTTTCTACATGATTTCGGCAAAAAAGAGCCTTCACATTCAGCCTTTCTATTAATCGCACATTACGAAGTTATATTAGTGCAATGAGGACCTAAATATTGTTGTTTGATTTGATAGGATTTAAATTTAAGCCAAGAGGCCCGTAGATAAAACGTACCTGTACCTATTTCTGTAAACATTTTTGAACCAGAAATATCTGCTTTAGGCACCCAGCGTTTAAAAATAAAGGCACGCGCCATAGCTCTTCACAACACAGTTCAGGATAGGTCACCTCAGTGTGGAAATAGAAGAGTGTGGGCGTGACGGACCGCCACAGGGAGCCAGGGTTAGCAAAGAGAACTAGGAAAGCAGGAAACGAACACCACGTGGTGATGAGGACAGAGAACAGAGTTTGACGAGAAAATAAAAATAAAAATATTTTTCATTTTTTGTATGACCAACCTTTTCTCCATGTCAAATAAGCCTATTCTGTCTTGAAATTAAATCCTGACAGCCTGTGGGCTATCCGGAGTGAAGCAAATTTGTTCAACGGAGCGGAAATTGGCGGCCGGCTTTATATCCCTGCGCGCCGGTTCGCCAGCTGGCTATCACGTCCGCACGCAATAAAATAGTCCGGCCCGTTCTATGTTGAAGTTGTTGTTCTACAGACTCAATGAGATATATGCCTCATCATTTTGAGATACGTTTAGTCGGGATTCTGAAACGTAAAATATCTTGGATGGTACATGTAAATAGGCTGCTTGAAATGAAGATAACATTATGCATAGAACAGGGGGTCATTTCACTAAGGGATCGTTTCATTTTCCTTGTAATTTTTAAAAGTTGTATTAGTGGGCGAAAGAGGAACGAAAAATATTGTCTTTATCATAAATATATTACAGATAGAAGTATAACGTCTATTTCCGTCGCTAAATTATCATATAAATGACAGGGTTACGAGCTCGTTACGTACTAGTTAAAGAACGAGCTGGAGTGCATTCGCCAAACTAAAGCACGAGACGCGATAGCGTCGAGTGGTTTATTTGGGGAATGCACGACAGCGAGTTCTTTAACGTACTTATAAAATTGTTATAACAAGGCATGAGATGTGCTCACGTTTGGACACAGGAATTGACTATAATTGGGTCAATTGCACTGCCCAACGAATACATGAGGCACATTGTGGAAACAACGGTTCGTCATTGTGAAGCCCACGAGTGGGGAGGGTAGGGGTGGGAAGGCGTGGATGAAGTAGACATTTTGGAAGTCATTACTTCTTAGTTTCGTGAAAACATCGCCCCCTGAAAAGCGATATAATGGATATAATGAGAAATGTATGCAATAGATAACTGTGGAATTTCCATATATTTTGAGATTTCTGATCTAACCCCCGCCCCTTTGGTGCTTAACATTGACTTATGCATTCCATTGTTTGTCTTGAAATTGGCAAGTTCTGTCAACACCAGCCAACTCGGCTCCGCTCAGCTCAGCTCGACAGATTATACCGTGACACTTGACGAGTCAATATTAACAACTGTTCTTTATCTAGATAATGCACAGTTTTTCCGTTCATTATTAAAATAAAGCACTGTTTTACCGTTCTTTATTTGAATAACGCACACTTACGTTAATACAACACGGCTAGGTCTGTTTTTCGATCCATTCTTCAAGATAATGAACACTTAAGACAAAGGGGTGATGTCACACAATTTGTTAACTTTAGTGAAACAATCCTACGCATTGTCAAGCGTTAAAAACCTGTGTGACGTTACGCCTTTGTCTTAAGTGTTAAGGATTTATACGAATGCACCAGTTAACTGACAAGTGTTATTTATTAAAGAACTAGCCGTGCAGTACAACAAAAGTGTGCGTTATGCAAATAATGACAAACAAAGCAGACCGTTATCTTGATAAAACATTGAAGAGATCGCTTCATGTTTAGGTCTTACTCCTACTAGAGCGACTCGCTCGAGTCAGTTACGTGTCACGTTTTATAACCGGCAGAACCAAGGCGAGCCCAACCTGGCCTCATACCACAGAACAGCGGTTTTCCATGTAAGAGCGACCCAGCTTCAACATAGCTCACGTATGACTCACGCCTACCATTTCCTAGAATAATCCATTTCGTGAGCTCAAACATTGAAGATGGGGCCATCAGAACTTGCCAATTTCAAGACAAACCACTTAGGATTATGGTGGAATCTAGAGGGCGTCGTCGGAGATTCCTCCATTTAAAGCTGCTCATACATCATCTTCCACTTGCATTCATATGTTTAAAATTGTAAAGTACGTTCAAGAATCTTCACTTCACTTAATTTCAGCTCTTTCTTTAGCTAGTACATTTAGCTATCACTTCTACGGCGGCACTTTGAACCTGTGTATCTATGCCATATGTATTACATGTATTAGATTAAATACATACATCACGTTGTGCAATTTTCTTTTACATGTAGGTTTTATACCTTATCTTAGCTATATACTATTATATACTTTCATGTTCTTATGGATGACGCCAGAGCTCCCCCCCCCCCCCCGCCCTCCCTCCCTCCCTTGTGTCAAGGCGTCATTCCGCGCCTGTATCGGGTGCCTCGCCGCGCCACTTTCCCGCCTCGCGACGGAATGGCGCCAATTCGCAGACGACTATTTAATCCGGGTTGTGGCGACCTTGTTTCTGCAGCAAATGACGTTGCGGTAATGCAGAGAGACTGACTGGTAACACGACCAACTCTCGCGTGTTCTCGTTCGGCGACGCCGCGTAATGGGCTGTAGTTGTGAGAGGATGGAGGGGTTGCAACTCAAACCCTCACCGCAGAGCCAGCGAGGGAGGGAGGGGTGTGGTGGACAGGGTGCAAGGAGAGGGAGTGGTAGTGGGGCAGTGAAGATGGGTGGGGAAGGGAGGGATGCGGGCCCGGGGGGGGGGGGGGTGGGGAGGTGGAGGAGGGGGAGCACCAAGTTCCAGGTAACCATTAAAAGATATGAAATGGTCCCAGAACGTCGTACACCACGGAACTCAAAGAGAAACTTCACTGGGGGACCCATTACTGTCGCTCAGCACAACCCCACCCCGCCCCCCTCCTCCCTCATGCATCCACGTCCTTTCCACGAACGCTACCCACCCTGGCCCATGTCCCCAACCACATCAACCACCCCCACTCCAACCCCCCAGCTCTCCTGTCCCAAGCGTCCCTGCCCCCGACACGAACACCTCCTCTCCCCCCCCCCCCCCCCAGTTCCCTCCAAAACCCTCCCACCAACCTGACAGATCCCGTACTGTCACTGGCTCGTGTTGTAGTGGTGGACTCGACAGACAACATCAACATCGTGGGCACCTCTATCAATCACCTAGAGTGTGTGTGGGGGGGGGGGGGGGTGGGGGGGTAGGCAGCAGGGTGGCTGGCAGGGACACTGGTAACGCGATGCCCACCCACCCCCGGGCAGGGGTGCAAAGAAGATATAAAGAAAAGTAGGGGGGGGGGGGCATCAAAGATAGGCTTCTCCGGAACCAACCGCGGTGACGAGTAAAAAAGGTCAAAACAGTGGCTAAAACTCGCATCCTCACCAGCCAGTACGTTTGAATTGACCGCAATGGGCTGGGTAATGACAAATCAATGCCCACACCCCCACCCCCCCCCCTCTCCTCCATGGGCCCTCTTTTAATGTCCGCAGATGCCTCCAGTCCTTTCAGAGATTCCCACAGCCCGGCCATGCAGACCCGTCAGACCATCATAGAGGAGGGATCCCTAATGCACTGTAGTCGCAGCACTAAGTCAAAGAAATCTGGAGCAGGATTTGACGGTGGCCAGTGCACGCACACCCACCATGCACTCACCTCCCACTCACCACTCACACGCACACACTAGGCGAATTAATATCTAACCTTTTCAAACTTGAAACAGCGCCGTAACATTTTTGTGAGATACCGATATACAAGAATATCCCTTTGAGCCAGATCTCTCACTCACCCTTCACTTATCCTCACCCATACGCACCCCCCCCCCCCCACGCCCACCGCCACACACCTCGGACGCCCTCTCTCCCCCCCCCCTACACTCGGCCTACCACGTGTCTCTATCTGCCGCTTTACTGCTCGTTGCTAGGCAACCGAGGAAGACGCTATCCGCGGCAGACGACATTCGGCGCGACGAAGGCCATCCATTACAGGTTATCGCCGTCAGTCTGGTGTGCATTTCACCCGCCTTCACCCCCGCATCGCGGTCGGATACCGGCTCTGTCCAACCCAGGCAGAGATAATATCGACAAAAAACACCCCAGCAAAAAAAAAAAAAAAAAAAAAAAAAAAGGATCCGAGAGAGTAAGAAAGAAACATGGCCGAGACGTGGAATAAATTTACTGTGACAAGCGATAAGTTGGCGCTCACTCGCATAAAGATATCGTTTCTTCGGGCGACAGAAGGCGCAAGACGCCGTAATATCAAGCTAAGTACCACGAGGCGTTCTATAGCAAACCTTCAACGAGCTTTGTGGCAAAAACCGGGTGCGAAGTGTCTCTAAAAGTAACGGCGCAAAACGGAGCCACGGCCGAAGTCCATCAAAGCCGTAACGGGTCAAAGTAATCCTAAAGCAGGGTTGATCCATTGTCATACAACATTGTTTACAACCCAACTCGAGTTACTGCTTTTGTTTTCTTATAACTGCGCATCGAGGCCCCTCTTACGAGGGGAAAACTGGCGCTGCGGCATAAAGTCGCTACTTACGTGTCAGTCAGTGATCTGAACTCAGGCCACGACTAGAGCTCAGACTTGTCCTACCACGACTAGAGCCAAGGATAGTGTATCTATTATACACTATCCTTGCTAGAGCTCAGACTTACATTACCAGAACTCAGACTTGTCCTGCACGATTAGAGCTCAGAATTGTCCTACCACAACTAGAGCTCAGACTTGTCCTGCCATGACTAGAGCTCAGACTTGTCCTGCCATGACTAGAGCTCAGACTTGTCCTGCCATGACTAGAGCTCAGACTTGTCCTATCACGACTAGAGCTCAGACTTGTCCTACCACGACTAGAGCCAAGGATAGTGTATCTATTATACACTATCCTTGCTAGAGCTCAGACTTGCATTACCAGAACTCAGACTTGTCCTGCCATGATTAGAGCTCAGACTTGTCCTGCACGATTAGAGCTCAGACTTGTCCTATCACGACTAGAGCTCAGACTTGTCCTACCACAACTAGAGCTCAGACTTGTCCTGCCATGAGTAGAGCTCAGACTTGTCCTGCCATGACTAGAGCTCAGACTTGTCCTGCCATGACTAGAGCTCAGACTTGTCCTGCCATGACTAGAGCTCAGACTTGTCCTATCACTACTAGAGCTCAGACTTGTCCGACCACGATTTGTGCTCATATTTACTCTACCAAGTTTATAGCTAGTCAAACTCAAATACACAACGTTACCTGTACTAACATTGAGCAATGCCCAATTGTGTTTTGAATATATATGACGTCACCGCAATGTTCATTGTCATATCTACTGAGACTTTGGTTTTAAAACTATCTAACATTCATCCTCCTCTTTCAAACGACAGATTAACTTTTTTAAATGTGTTTTACATACCAAATTCATAACGCGAATTTAAAATTGTCTTCTACTAGCACCCCATTTATTGTGCAGAGACACCAATTCTACCACAGATATACATTACTACGATGTTCCTCATGTGATTTTGATATGACAATACTTCTCTGCCCACTACAGTCGTTGTGTTTGTGTATACACAGGTCGAAGTGGTGGTGTGGCCACGTGTAAGACTAGGAGGAGCGGGTCTCGGGGAGCGATGTGCCTCGTGGGGAGTACCAAGCACCTTAAGACGGCCACGGATAAACATTCGAACGTCTATCTGTGAATGGCAATATCTGCCTGTGGATATATATATATATATATATATATATATATCAGTGGCACTCTGGTTTACAGAGACAGAATTAAGGCTACGAAAGCATTGGCCCCCGGGGCTGCATGCACGGTGTCGGTGACACCGGGAATGGTAGGGCGGGGTGGGGTGGGGTGGGGTGGATTGGGGTGGGGTGGGGTGGCGTTCTCCAAAGAGGTTGGGGGGGGGGGGGGTGTAGGTTGCGGTGACGGGTCGTCCTTGAGATGTGTGGCGGTGACCTTGGGGGCTGTTGGCAGGCGGAGGGTATCAGACCCTCAGTATCATCCTCACATGCAACCCCTCCCTCCCCCCCACCCCTCTCAAACCCTGGAAGACAATTCTATTAACTCCCTGTCTCTACATATGTATATTATACATATATTTATATGTAACTGGACACCATTCCCCCCACGCTTCCCTAGACCCACCGTCTCTGCTGCCAGTGCTTCTCACTCCTCTCCTCCTCTCCTCTCTTCCCCTCCCCTTCACCCTCTCCCACCCCAGGCGGTGCCACGCACGGTCTCTGGGAGTGGGAGACTGGGAATCGAAGACGACCGGTCCAATTTATCCCCTCGCCCTTTCCCGTGACCTCTGGCCCCGGGGATGACCTGTGTGGGGTCAGAAGCTAATGCAGGTCGGTAGCCGCTAGCCGTATTGTCTCTTACAGCCTTCCCCCTACCCCATACCCCAAACCCCCCACACACTCCGGGAGGAGGCTTCTCTATGTATTTACCGCTGTTCCTCCTCCCCCCCCATCACAAAACATGCTCATCAACTGTGTCCACTTTCCCACGCCGCTACCCCCTCACCCCCCCCCCCCCGCTCCAGCCCCACCCCCTGAGATGCTCCTTTCCTCCCCCCTCTTCTCCCCTCCAGCCCCACCCCCAGTGATGCGCCCTCTGCTACACCACCCTCCAGTGACAGAGATGTCCCCTCCCTCCACCCACCACCCCCGTGCATCGAGTGACGTATATCCCCGCCCTCCAACCTCCATCGTCCCAAAATACTCCTCTTCCGGACCCCCCCTCCCCCCCCCCCTTTTCCTCTCCTTGATACACCATCCCCTCGCTGATACACCCTCTTCCCGCCCTACCATCCCCTTCCCGGCGAGGCATCTTCCCACCCCACCCTCTCCTCACTGACACCTCGCCTCTCCCTGCGTACCCACCCCCCACCCCCTAGTAGCTGATGCAGCCCCCTACCCCCACCCCTACCCCCAGTCACTGACTCACCCCCCCCCCCCCCACCCTTCCCCATTTCCCCAGTCATCGAAGTACCGACTTCCCGCTCCATGGCATGTTTGCATACATGATCCAGAAAGTCTTCCATCCTGGAGGAAGTCTGGAGCAGCTTCCCACGCCAATCTGGATCACCCACCCCTCCCAGGATCTGACCGCTTGACCGGATCAAACGGGACTCCCATGTACGTCCCAATAACAAAGAGGTACGTCCATCTCCTATTTATCTGTTGTCCTTTATAATATTAGGCCCATGGCAACAGATTCGAGACAGCCAACGAGGGGCGGGCTGAGGAGGGTGAGTATGTGAGGGGAGAGGGCAGGGAGTGGGGGGGCAGGGTTGAATCGATGATAGGGCGATTGGAAGAGGGGGGAGGGGGGAGGGGGGAGGAGGGTGTGTATGTGAGGGGAGAGGGCAGCGAAAGGGGGGGGGGTCAGGGTTAAACCGTCGATGGGGAGGATGGGGGAGGGGAGGGGGGGGCGTCAGCGCTGTATGTATCCAATAACCTTAGACGTCAACTTAAGTTGATTTCCCAACAGGTATCTGGATCAGCTAAAAGCAAGGGAGAGTAAATATTGATTGTGCGCTGGAAGTTGACACATAATATGTCCCCCCCCCCCAAGATAAAGTTCTTGCACACACGGAGCGGAAACTGCACGTAAACATGGCCTCGTGGCGGGAATAGCAAAATGTTCACACACAGTTCAAAGTAGTTGTAAATGATATGAAGTATCACGTGGTTTAAAGCGATGTCTATCGTTAAGAAAGGCATCGTGGTTACTTTAATGTAACATGTTGCAAGTTCGTATATCTGTATAATATTATTATTATCTGTATAATATTACTATGTAGATATTCTGTTCTTTAGAAGCTTCTCTGTGTGTGGGTAAACACGTAACCGTGGGTCACATATATAGGCGGTATACGGACTACTTGGCCTGGTATATAGAGTATTGACACCTCCTGTAATAAAAACTGCTAACATGCCCATTAAATTGTTATATTGTATTTACACAGGGTAAAGTGTATCATATTATTGTCAATGAGGATCAAACTGCGAAGCAATTGCCAGGTTTGGAGAGTAACATGTCAAGTCACCGGTGAAAGTTATGAGCCTTATAACAGACAATAACAAAGTAAAAATGAAGTCACAAAAGTAACCTTTTTTTTTCGCATAAGACTCATTTGTGTGGTAAAACGGATGAATTGGTTTTGCGGGCCACCTATTTTCACACATAGGCTAAATATGGGTACATATCCTGTGGGGTGATTCTGTGAATGGCTGAAACTGACAGCTCCAGGCACAGGCGGGGGTTGAACTGGGAAACAACCGGTCGGGCTGCAGTCGAGCACGCTTCCCTATCTACCCCGGCGCCTCCCCCCACCCCCCGCCCCCGATCCCTATCCATGTGGGTGCTAAACTGCGGCTTAAACAACGCCTTTATCTTCATTCAGGTCAGTTATTATGTGACCCATGCATCAGAGGATATCTAAAGCGGAGATTTATAAAAAAGAAATAAAAACGCTTTAGAAACGTCAGCCAATACTAGAAACCGTGGAGTCACCGGGTCTGATCTTCATGACCTTGGACGTCACTAGGAAAAGTCACGGTTTATTGACCTTGACCTTGGTGACGTGGCACAATATTGATGATCTGTGAATCGCGTGGTACTACTGACCTTGACGACCTTGGCCTGCCCCAGCCGGAGTGGTTCGGCGAGTCCGACCTGAAGCTGTGCGATATGGAAGGATGAGTAGAGTGCGAAGACCTCCAGCAGCCCGTCATCACACCTAGAGACACAAAGTCGCGGTTACATTATGACACCTCCAGCAGCCCGTCGTCACACCTAGAGACACAAAGTCACGGTTACATTATGACACCTCTAGCAGCCCGTCGTCACACCTAGAGACACAAAGTCACGGTTACATTATGACACCTCTAGCAGCCCGTCATCACATCTAGAGACACAAAGTCACGGTTACATTATGACACCTCCAGCAGCCCGTCGTCACACCTAGAGACAGAAAGTCGCGGTTACATTATGACACCTCCAGCAGCCCGTCGTCACACCTAGAGACAGAAAGTCACGGTTACATGATGACACCTCTAGCAGCCCGTCGTCACATCTAGAGACACAAAGTCACGGTTACATTATGACACCTCCAGCAGCCCGTCGTCACACCTAGAGACAGAAAGTCACGGTTACATGATGACACCTCCAGCAGCCCGTCGTCACACCTAGAGACAGAAAGTCACGGTTACATTATGACACCTCCAGCAGCCCGTCGTCACACCTAGAGACAGAAAGTCACGGTTACATTATGACACCTCCAGCAGCCAGTCGTCACACCTACAGACAGAAACTCACGGTTACATTGACACCTCCAGCAGCCCGTCGTCACACCTAGAGACAGAAACTCACGGTTACATTGACACCTCCAGCAGCCCGTCGTCACACCTAGAGACAGAAAGTCGCGGTTACATTATGACACCTCCAGCAGCCCGTCGTCACACCTAGAGACAGAAAGGTGAGTCAGTCACGGTTACATTGACACCTCCAGCAGCCCGTCGTCACACCTAGAGACAGAAAGTCACGGTTACATGATGACACCTCTAGCAGCCCGTCGTCACATCTAGAGACACAAAGTCACGGTTACATTATGACACCTCCAGCAGCCCGTCGTCACACCTAGAGACAGAAAGTCACGGTTACATGATGACACCTCCAGCAGCCCGTCGTCACACCTAGAGACAGAAAGTCACGGTTACATTATGACACCTCCAGCAGCCCGTCGTCACACCTAGAGACAGAAAGTCACGGTTACATTATGACACCTCCAGCAGCCAGTCGTCACACCTACAGACAGAAACTCACGGTTACATTGACACCTCCAGCAGCCCGTCGTCACACCTAGAGACAGAAACTCACGGTTACATTGACACCTCCAGCAGCCCGTCGTCACACCTAGAGACAGAAAGTCGCGGTTACATTATGACACCTCCAGCAGCCCGTCGTCACACCTAGAGACGGACAGGTGAGTCAGTCACGGTTACATTATGACACCTCCAGCAGCCCGTCGTCACACCTAGAGACAGAAAGGTGAGTCAGTCACGGTTACATTGACACCTCTAGCAGCCCGTCGTCACACCTAGAGACGGAAAGGTGAGTCAGTCACGGTTACATTATGACACCTCCAGCAGCCTGTCGTCACACCTAGAGACGGAAAGGTGAATCAGTCGCGGTTACATTATGACACCTCCAGCAGCCTGTCGTCACACCTAGAGACAGAAAGGTGAGTCAGTCACGGTTACATTATGACACCTCCAGCAGCCCGTCGTCACACCTAGAGACAGAAAGGTGAGTCAGTCACGGTTACATTGACACCTCCAGCAGCCCGTCGTCACATCTAGAAACGGAAAGGTGAATCAGTCGCGGTTACATTATGACACCTCTAGCAGCCCGTCGTCACATCTAGAGACAGAAAGGTGAGTCAGTCACGGTTACATTATGACACCTCCAGCAGCCCGTCGTCACACCTAGAGACAGAAAGGTGAGTCAGTCACGGTTATGACACCTCCAGCAGCCTGTCGTCACACCTAGAGACGGAAAGGTGAGTCAGTCACGGTTACATTATGACACCTCCAGCAGCCCGTCGTCACACCTAGAGACGGAAAGGTGAGTCAGTCACGGTTACATTATGACACCTCCAGCAGCCCGTCGTCACACCTAGAGACAGAAAGGTGAGTCAGTCACGGTTACATTGACACCTCTAGCAGCCCGTCGTCACACCTAGAGACGGAAAGGTGAGTCAGTCACGGTTACATTGACACCTCCAGCAGCCCGTCGTCACACCTAGAGACGGACAGGTGAGTCAGTCACGGTTACATTATGACACCTCCAGCAGCCCGTCGTCACACCTAGAGACGGACAGGTGAGTCAGTCACGGTTACATTATGACACCTCCAGCAGCCCGTCGTCACACCTAGAGACAGAAAGGTGAGTCAGTCACGGTTACATTGACACCTCTAGCAGCCCGTCGTCACACCTAGAGACGGAAAGGTGAGTCAGTCACGGTTACATTATGACACCTCCAGCAGCCTGTCGTCACACCTAGAGACGGAAAGGTGAGTCAGTCACGGTTACATTATGACACCTCCAGCAGCCCGTCGTCACATCTAGAGACAGAAAGGTGAGTCAGTCACGGTTACATTGACACCTCCAGCAGCCCGTCGTCACACCTAGAGACGGACAGGTGAGTCAGTCACGGTTACATTATGACACCTCCAGCAGCCCGTCGTCACACCTAGAGACAGAAAGGTGAGTCAGTCACGGTTACATTGACACCTCTAGCAGCCCGTCGTCACACCTAGAGACGGAAAGGTGAGTCAGTCACGGTTACATTATGACACCTCCAGCAGCCCGTCGTCACACGTAGAGACGGAAAGGTGAGTCAGTCACGGTTACATTATGACACCTCTAGCAGCCCGTCGTCACACCTAGAGACAGAAAGGTGAATCAGTCGCGGTTACATTATGACACCTCCAGCAGCCCGTCGTCACACCTAGAGACAGAAAGTCACGGTTACATTATGACACCTCTAGCAGCCCGTCGTCACACCTAGAGACAGAAAGGTGAGTCAGTCACGGTTACATTATGACACCTCCAGCAGCCTGTCGTCACACCTAGAGACAGAAAGGTGAGTCAGTCACGGTTACATTATGACACCTCCAGCAGCCTGTCGTCACACCTAGAGACAGAAAGGTGAGTCAGTCACGGTTACATTATGACATCTCTAGCAGCCCGTCGTCACCTCTAGAGACAGACAGGTGAGTCAGTCGCGGTTACATTATGACACCTCCAGCAGCCCGTCGTCACACCTAGAGACGGACAGGTGAGTCAGTCACGGTTACATTATGACACCTCCAGCAGCCCGTCGTCACACCTAGAGACAGAAAGGTGAGTCAGTCACGGTTACATTGACACCTCTAGCAGCCCGTCGTCACACCTAGAGACGGAAAGGTGAGTCAGTCACGGTTACATTATGACACCTCCAGCAGCCTGTCGTCACACCTAGAGACGGAAAGGTGAGTCAGTCACGGTTACATTATGACACCTCCAGCAGCCTGTCGTCACATCTAGAGACAGAAAGGTGAGTCAGTCACGGTTACATTGACACCTCCAGCAGCCCGTCGTCACACCTAGAGACGGACAGGTGAGTCAGTCACGGTTACATTGACACCTCTAGCAGCCCGTCGTCACACCTAGAGACGGAAAGGTGAGTCAGTCACGGTTACATTATGACACCTCCAGCAGCCCGTCGTCACACCTAGAGACGGAAAGGTGAGTCAGTCACGGTTACATTATGACACCTCTAGCAGCCCGTCGTCACACCTAGAGACAGAAAGGTGAATCAGTCGCGGTTACATTATGACACCTCCAGCAGCCCGTCGTCACACCTAGAGACAGAAAGGTGAGTCAGTCACGGTTATGACACCTCCAGCAGCCTGTCGTCACACCTAGAGACGGAAAGGTGAGTCAGTCACGGTTACATTATGACACCTCTAGCAGCCCGTCGTCACACCTAGAGACGGAAAGGTGAATCAGTCGCGGTTACATTATGACACCTCCAGCAGCCCGTCGTCACACCTAGAGACGGAAAGGTGAGTCAGTCACGGTTACATTATGACACCTCTAGCAGCCCGTCGTCACACCTAGAGACGGAAAGGTGAGTCAGTCACGGTTACATTACGGCTAGCATTTCGTATGACGTCAGCATTTATCCCATAAGAATGTCCATATTTGTATAGATAAAATACCGTAGTGCAATAGCAAATACCTTACTAACAAATTGTGACGGCTTTTGAAAAGAGGATGCTAAGTGCCAGGTAGAGACATAGAGACCAGATGGAGACAAGGTAGAGACCAGGTAGAGATAAGGTAGAGGCAAGGTGGTGCAGCTAACGTGGAGACCACGTGGCGGGTACACGGTGGGGATGACGTACCTGGCCTGCGGTATGGGGGCATCCCCTCCCGCCCCCAGCTCCCAGGGCCGACACCCCCCTCCCCAGCTGGCGATGTTGAGCACTACGATGCCTTCTATCTCCGGCAGCTTCACCGGTTTACCGTCCAGCTCGACCTGTACCACGACAAAAAACACAACACTACAGCCACGGACAAAACATCACTTTCTGAGACAAGGTATTATAGAGCCCCATGAAGACCCATATGATCCTGTAGGGGTTCGTTATGACAATGCCCCACTAAGAATGTGGGACATTGTTGCCGTTTTGTGGTATGTTTCTCGTGGATGTATTATGTAAAGTAATATTGAACTATTATTCATTTATTTCACGCAGTCCTCAGCATTAAATTCACTGGTAAAGGACCACTTCGATGACGCCGTTAAGCCATCATTAAACTGCGCGATGTTATTGTAGAAGTTATTGCAATAAGCAGATAAAATATCATTTATTCGCTAAAAGACAACTGGATAAATAACTTTCTCTGACTGGACGAGACCGCACTTGACCTTGACTGACCTTGAGTTTCTTCTGAAGGTCTTTACACTCACGCTCCAGAACATCTTTGGTACCGTACGTGAAATACCAGAACTGTAAACAAAAGAGGCATCCTGAAGAAAACCGAACATACGGGCATCCAGACGGGACAGATGCCTTCAAACATTGAGAAATGAGATTGGTATTTGATTCCCCGCCGTGGTAATTCACATATTGCCGTCTCTAAATCATGGTATTTTACCTACAGAAGATGCAGCTACAAGTAATAAATTACTAAAGTTATCTTCATCACACCAATAATTATATGAAATCTAAGCAATAGTAGTGATACAACTGTGGATGAACATTGAAACTGGGGATAATCTGGGGTGTTTCGCTTTCAGCATAAGATATGAGTGACGCCAAATGGCGTTTCATTTAAGTGCGGACACCATCTGCAGTTGTACAGTTCTGACACCACCTTTAGTTCTGCAGTTCTGACACCACCAGTTGTTCAGTTCTGACACCATCTGAAGTTCTGCAGTTCTGACACCACCTTTAGTTCTGACACCATCTCAGTTCTGCAGTTCTGACACCACCTTTAGTTCTGACACCACCTCAGTTCTGCAGTTTTGACACCACCTTTAGTTCTGACACCACCTCAGTTTTGCAGTTCTGACACCACCTTTAGTTCTCCAGTTCTGGTTGGTTGTATATTCAGGACGCTTTAACCAATCTGGTCATATCGCTTCAACAGGAGAAGGAAGGGAGAGTGGAGCCATGCCCGGGGGTAACCCCCTACTTTTTACGAAGAAAGACATGGGATCTTTATCATGCGACCACACAGACATGGCCACAGCGGGGCTCGAACCATCGATCCACGTGCCGTTAGGCTCTCAGGTGGCCAGGGCACTCAAGGTGTGCGCTCTAACACACTGAGCTATCGGGGCGGCCCCTCTCCAGTTCTGAACCCACCTTATTCATGATCCTGCTGCCGAACAGCATGGGGCGACTCTCCCGGTGCAGGTGGAAGTTTAACGTCACTAACGCGTCGACGCCGATGGAGAAGTAATTGTTGATGATCAAGTTCTGTGAAACAAACAATCTCATCACATAATGGCTTCAAGTTACGCGATTGACAGAAGGATATTGAATAACGGACGAAAATATATACAGGAGATATTGGAATGACGAGATATATATACGTGACATTCACTTTTTTGGGACAATGCACCATGCAGGCCAGTCAAAAGAACCTCTATGTCCAGCAAACATACTGACCAGGAAATAGTCCAAGCAAATATTGACCAGCACACGCTCACGGCAAACAGTGGCACTCTGACCAGCGCACGCTCACAGCAAACAGTGGCACTCTGACCAGCACACGCTCACAGCAAACACTGGCATTCTGACCAGTACACGCTCACAGCAAACCGTGACACTCTGACCAGCACACGCTCACAGCAAACAGTGGCATTCTGACCAGCACACGCTCACAGCAAACAGTGACACTCGGACCAGCACACGCTCACAGCAAACAGTGGCACTCTGACCAGCACACGCTCACAGCAAACAGTGGCATTCTGACCAGCACACGCTCACAGCAAACAGTGGCACTCTGACCAGCACACGCTCACAGCAAACAGTGACACTCGGACCAGCACACGCTCACAGCAAACAGTGGCACTCTGACCAGCACACGCTCACAGCAAACAGTGACACTCGGACCAGCACACGCTCACAGCAAACAGTGGCACTCTTACCAGCACACGCTCACAGCAAACAGTGACACTCTGGCAATCACACACTAAAAGCAAACAATGCCACTCTCACCAGCAAACACTAAAAGCAAACAATGCAACTCTGGCCATCACATCCTCAAAGCAAACAGCCTCACGAGCGCACACGTAATGAAATGATTTGATGTTTTTGGCCGAGCGTGCGTACACCAGGGCTCAACCTGCGCCAAGACACCTGCCGGGGCGACGAATGATGAATAGATACAGCATGCCCTAGAGTAGGTACCCAAGACCTGTATTTGCCACCGACCAGACACAAAACCATGTTAGATATCAGCTTGAGAATCGATATGAGAATGAGTGAGACGTCAAGTGAGGCGTTGCCAAAACATCAAAATAAACGTCACAGAGTAGCCGAAACAACATGGAGGCGACGAAGACAAAACACAGAATGTTAATCCACAAACATCCACATTCACTACAAATTAGGCAAGGGAGTATATTACTGGTGAACGATAATGTTACGAGCAAGCCAAACATGTACGTGACAGTATTAATTACAGAACGTGACAGCATTAAGTTTGCGAACGTGACAGCATTAAGTTTGCGAACGTGACAGCATAAGGTTCACGAACGTGACAGCATTAATTACAGAACGTGGCAGAATTAAATACAGAACGAGGCAGAATTAAATACAGAACGTGGCAGAATTAAATACAGAACGTGGCAGAATTAAATACAGAACGTGACAGCATTAATTACAGAACGTGGCAGAATTAAATACAGAACGAGGCAGAATTAAATACAGAACGAGGCAGAATTAAATACAGAACGTGGCAGAATTAAATACAGAACGTGACAGCATTAATTACAGAACGTGGCAGAATTAAATACAGAACGAGGCAGAATTAAATACAGAACGTGGCAGAATTAATTACAGAACGTGGCAGAATTAAATACAGAACGTGGCAGAATTAAATACAGAACGTGGCAGAATTAAATACAGAACGTGACAGCATTAATTACAGAACGTGGCAGAATTAAATACAGAACGAGGCAGAATTAAATACAGAACGTGGCAGAATTAAATACAGAACGAGGCAGAATTAAATACAGAACGTGACAGCATTAATTACAGAACGTGGCAGAATTAAATACAGAACGAGGCAGAATTAAATACAGAACGTGGCAGAATTAAATACAGAACGTGGCAGAATTAAATACAGAACGTGACAGCATTAATTACAGAACGTGGCAGAATTAATTACAAGTGCTGCACAAATGAATTTAAAATAAAGGCTCCAGCAATGCGTACTATAGCATGCAACAAACAGGGTTGTCATGGTTCGCAGGCGTACCCCACAAACAACAAGCAGACTTACAGGTGTAGAATAAGTATAAAAGAGGAATTGTGTTAAGAAGCAAGAAGGTTCAAGCTTACTTGTTTGGGGATTACCTTTTTCGGCATACGAATACCGAAGTGTTTTTCTGGCGTGATTTCAACCTGCCACCTGCAGAGAGAGGGAGGAGAAGCCACGCCATGGGGGTGGGGGGGGGGGGGCAGTGGCGGGCAGACAGGGTTAGAGTTAACTAACTACTGGGGTCCCTGCATTCTGCGACGTACTATAGGCCCCGCCAGCAAAACGGGGTCGTATGATAGAGGGTCGTATAATGGAGGGGTCGTATAATAGAGGGGTCGTATAATGGAGGGGTCGTATAATGAAGGGGTCGTATGATAGAGGGGTCGTATAATGGAGGGGTCGTATAATAGAGGGGTCGTATAATGAAGGGGTCTTATAATGAAGGGGTCGTATGATAGAGGGGTCGTATAATGGAGGGGTCGTATGATAGAGGGTCGTATAATGGAGGGGTCGTATAATGGAGGGGTCGTATAATAGAGGGGTCGTATAATGGAGGGGTCGTATAATGAAGGGGTCGTATAATAGAGGGGTCGTATAATAGGGGGGTCGTATAATGGAGGGGTCGTATAATGGAGGGGTCGTATAATAGAGGGGTCGTATAATGGAGGGGTCGTATAATAGAGGGGTCGTATAATGGAGGGGTCGTATAATAGGGGGGTCGTATAATGAAGGGGTCGTATAATGGAGGGGTCGTATAATGAAGGGGTCGTATAATAGAGGGGTCGTATAATAGAGGGGTCGTATAATAGAGGGGTCGTATAATGGAGGGGTCGTATAATGAAGGGGTCGTATGATAGAGAAGTCGTATAATGGAGGGGTCGTATAATGAAGGGGTCGTATAATAGAGGGGTCGTATAATGGAGGGGTCGTATAATGAAGGGGTCGTATAATAGAGGGGTCGTATAATAGGGGGGTCGTATAATGGAGGGGTCGTATAATGGAGGGGTCGTATAATAGAGGGGTCGTATAATGGAGGGGTCGTATAATAGAGGGGTCGTATAATGGAGGGGTCGTATAATAGGGGGGTCGTATAATGAAGGGGTCGTATAATGGAGGGGTCGTATAATGAAGGGGTCGTATAATAGAGGGGTCGTATAATAGGGGGGTCGTATAATAGAGGGGTCGTATAATGGAGGGGTCGTATAATGAAGGGGTCGTATGATAGAGGGGTCGTATAATGGAGGGGTCGTATAATAGAGGGGTCGTATAATGAAGGGGTCTTATAATGAAGGGGTCGTATGATAGAGGGGTCGTATAATGGAGGGGTCGTATGATAGAGGGTCGTATAATGGAGGGGTCGTATAATGGAGGGGTCGTATAATAGAGGGGTCGTATAATGGAGGGGTCGTATAATGAAGGGGTCGTATAATAGAGGGGTCGTATAATAGGGGGGTCGTATAATGGAGGGGTCGTATAATGGAGGGGTCGTATAATAGAGGGGTCGTATAATGGAGGGGTCGTATAATAGAGGGGTCGTATAATGGAGGGGTCGTATAATAGGGGGGTCGTATAATGAAGGGGTCGTATAATGGAGGGGTCGTATAATGAAGGGGTCGTATAATAGAGGGGTCGTATAATAGAGGGGTCGTATAATAGAGGCGTCGTATAATGAAGGGGTCGTATAATGGAGGGGTCGTATAATAGAGGGGTCGTATAATAGAGGGGTCGTATAATGGAGGGGTCGTATAATAGAGGGGTCGTATAATAGAGGGGTCGTATAATAGAGGGGTCGTATAATGGAGGGGTCGTATAATGAAGGGGTCGTATAATGGAGGGGTCGCATAATGGAGGGGTCGTATAATGGAGGGGTCGTATAATAGAGGGGTCGTATAATGGAGGGGTCGTATAATGGAGGGGTCGTATAATGAAGGGGTCGTATAATAGAGGGGTCGTATAATAGAGGGGTCGTATAATGGAGGGGTCGTATAATGGAAGGGTCGTATGATGAAGGGGTCGTATAATAGAGGGGTCGTATAATAGAGGGGTCGTATAATGGAGGGGTCGTATAATGAAGGGGTCGTATAATGGAGGGGTCGTATAATAGAGGGGTCGTATAATAGGGGGGTCGTATAATGAAGGGGTCGTATAATGGAGGGGTCGTATAATGAAGGGGTCGTATAATAGAGGGGTCGTATAATAGAGGGGTCGTATAATGGAGGGGTCGTATAATGGAGGGGTCGTATAATGAAGGGGTCGTATAATAGAGGCGTCGTATGATAGAGGCGTCGTATAATGAAGGGGTCGTATAATGGAGGGGTCGTATAATAAAGGGGTCGTATAATGAAGGGGTCGTATAATAGAGGCGTCGTATGATAGAGGGTTGTATAATGGAGGGGTCGTATAATGAAGGGGTCGTATAAGAGAGGGGTCGTATAATAGAGGCGTCGTATAATGAAGAGGTCGTATAATGGAGGGGTCGTATAATGAAGGGGTCGTATAATAGAGGGGTCGTATAATAGAGGGGTCGTATAATGGAGGGGTCGTATAATGGAGGGGTCGTATAATGAAAGGGTCGTATAATAGAGGGGTCGTATAATAGGGGGGTCGTATAATGAAGGGGTCGTATAATGAAGGGGTCGTATAATGGAGGGGTCGTAAAATGAAGGGGTCGTATAATAGAGGGGTCGTATAATAGAGGGGTCGTATAATGGAGGGGTCGTATAATGGAGGGGTCGTATAATGAAGGGGTCGTATAATAGAGGCGTCGTATGATAGAGGGTCGTATAATGGAGGGGTCGTATAATAAAGGGGTCGTATAATAGAGGGGTCGTATAATAGAGGGGTCGTATAATAGAGGCGTCGTATAATGAAGGGGTCGTATAATGGAGGGGTCGTATAATGAAGGGGTCGTATAATAGAGGGGTCGTATAATGAAGGGGTCGTATAATAGAGGGGTCGTATAATGGAGGGGTCGTATAATGGAGGGGTCGTATAATGAAGGGGTCGTATAATAGAGGCGTCGTATGATAGAGGGTCGTATAATGGAGGGGTCGTATAATGAAGGGGTCGTATAATAGAGGGGTCGTATAATAGAGGCGTCGTATATTGAAGGGGTCGTATAATGGAGGGGTCGTATAATGAAGGGGTCGTATAATAGAGGGGTCGTATAATGAAGGGGTCGTATAATGGAGGGGTCGTATAATGGAGGGGTCGTATAATGAAGGGGTCGTATAATAGAGGGGTCGTATAATGAAGGGGTCGTATAATGGAGGGGTCGTATAATAGAGGGGTCGTATAATAGAGGGGTTGTATAATGGAGGGGTCGTATAATGGAGGGGTGGTATAATAGAGGGGTCGTATAATAGAGGGGTCGTATAATGGAGGGGTCGTATAATGAAGGGGTCGTATAATAGAGGGGTCGTATAATGGAGGGGTCGCATAATGAAGGGGTCGTATAATGAAGGGGTCGTATAATAGAGGGGTCGTATAATAGAGGGGTCGTATAATGGAGGGGTCGTATAATGAAGGGGTCGTATAATGGAGGGGTCGTATAATAGAGGGGTCGTATAATAGGGGGGTCGTATAATGAAGGGGTCGTATAATAGAGGGGTCGTATAATAGAGGGGTCGTATAATGGAGGGGTCGTATAATGGAGGGGTCGTATAATGAAGGGGTCATATAATAGAGGCGTCGTATGATAGAGGGTCGTATAATGGAGGGGTCGTATAATGAAGAGGTCGTATAATATAGGGGTCGTATAATAGAGGCGTCGTATAATGAAGGGGTCGTATAATGGAGGGGTCGTATAATGAAGGGGTCGTATAATAGAGGGGTCGTATAATGAAGGGGTCGTATAACAGAGGCGTCGTATGATAGAGGGTCGTGTAATGGAGGGGTCGTATAATGAAGGGGTCGTATAATAGAGGGGTCGTATAATAGAGGCGTCGTATAATGAAGAGGTCGTATAATGGAGGGGTCGTATAATGAAGGGGTCGTATATTGAAGGGGTCGTATAATGGAGGGGTCGTATAATGAAGGGGTCGTATAATAGAGGGGTCGTATAATGAAGGGGTCGTATAATGGAGGGGTCGTATAATGGAGGGGTCGTATAATGAAGGGGTCGTATAATAGAGGGGTCGTATAATGAAGGGGTCGTATAATGGAGGGGTCGTATAATAGAGGGGTCGTATAATAGAGGGGTTGTATAATGGAGGGGTCGTATAATGGAGGGGTGGTATAATAGAGGGGTCGTATAATAGAGGGGTCGTATAATGGAGGGGTCGTATAATGAAGGGGTCGTATAATAGAGGGGTCGTATAATGGAGGGGTCGCATAATGAAGGGGTCGTATAATGAAGGGGTCGTATAATAGAGGGGTCGTATAATAGAGGGGTCGTATAATGGAGGGGTCGTATAATGAAGGGGTCGTATAATGGAGGGGTCGTATAATAGAGGGGTCGTATAATAGGGGGGTCGTATAATGAAGGGGTCGTATAATAGAGGGGTCGTATAATAGAGGGGTCGTATAATGGAGGGGTCGTATAATGGAGGGGTCGTATAATGAAGGGGTCATATAATAGAGGCGTCGTATGATAGAGGGTCGTATAATGGAGGGGTCGTATAATGAAGAGGTCGTATAATATAGGGGTCGTATAATAGAGGCGTCGTATAATGAAGGGGTCGTATAATGGAGGGGTCGTATAATGAAGGGGTCGTATAATAGAGGGGTCGTATAATGAAGGGGTCGTATAACAGAGGCGTCGTATGATAGAGGGTCGTGTAATGGAGGGGTCGTATAATGAAGGGGTCGTATAATAGAGGGGTCGTATAATAGAGGCGTCGTATAATGAAGAGGTCGTATAATGGAGGGGTCGTATAATGAAGGGGTCGTATAATAGAGAGGTCGTATAATAGAGGGGTCGTATAATGGAGGGGTCGTATAATGGAGGGGTCGTATAATGAAAGGGTCGTATAATAGAGGGGTCGTATAATAGAGGGGTCGTATAATAGGGGGGTCGTATAATGAAGGGGTCGTATAATAGAGGGGTCGTATAATAGAGGGGTCGTATAATGGAGGGGTCGTATAATGAAGGGGTCGTATAATAGAGGCGTCGTATGATAGAGGGTCGTATAATGGAGGGGTCGTATAATGAAGGGGTCGTATAATAGAGGGGTCGTATAATAGAGGCGTCGTATAATGAAGGGGTCGTATAATGGAGGGGTCGTATAATGAAGGGGTCGTATAATAGAGGGGTCGTATAATGAAGGGGTGGTATAATAGAGGGGTCGTATAATGGAGGGGTCGTATAATGGAGGGGTCGTATAATGAAGGGGTCGTATAATAGAGGCGTCGTATGATAGAGGGTCGTATAATGGAGGGGTCGTATAATGAAGGGGTCGTATAATAGAGGGGTCGTATAATAGAGGCGTCGTATAATGAAGGGGTCGTATAATGGAGGGGTCGTATAATGAAGGGGTCGTATAATAGAGTGGTCGTATAATAGAGGGGTCGTATAATGGAGGGGTCGTATAATGGAGGGGTCGGATAATGAAGGGGTCGTATAATAGAGGGGTCGTATAATAGGGGGGTCGTATAATGAAGGGGTCGTATAATAGAGGGGTATAATAGAGGGGTCGTATAATGGAGGGGTCGTATAATGAAGGGGTCGTATAATAGAGGCGTCGTATGATAGAGGGTCGTATAATGGAGGGGTCGTATAATGAAGGGGTCGTATAATAGAGGGGTCGTATAATAGAGGGGTCGTATAATGAAGGGGTCGTATAATAGAGGCATCGTATAATAGAGGGTCGTATAATGGAGGGGTCGTATAATAGAGGGGTCGTATAATGCAGGGACCATTGTAAAAGCATTATTAAGATTATTAGACTAATATCTAAACTACAGATTATATTTCTTCACACCCTTTCCTTAAAGAAGCATATTTCTATCTGATCCTTAAAATGTTAAACTTTATATTAAAGACTGTTGGATGAGATATCTTACCTGTCGAGTCTGACCACGTGCGCCGACTGTTGGATGGGATTTCTTACCTGTCGAGTCTGACCACGTGCGCCGACTGTTGGATGAAATATCTTACATGTAGAGTCTAACCACGTGCGCCGACTGTTGGATGAATTATCTTACATGTCGAGTCTAACCACGTGCACCGACTGTTGGATGAGATTATTACCTGTCGAGTCTGACCACGTGCGCCGACTGTTGGATGAGATCCCTTACCTGTCGAGTCTGACCACGTGCGCCGATTGCTGGATTAAATATCTTACTTGTTGAGGCTGACCACGTGTGTCGACTGTTGGATGAGATATCTTACCTGTCGAGTCTAACCACGTGCACCGACTGTTGGATGAGATGTCTTACCTGTCGAATCTGACCACGTGCGCCGACTGTTGGATTAAATATCTTACATGTCGAGTCTGACCACGTGCGCCGACTGTTGGATGAGATCCCTTACCTGTCGAGTCTGACCACGTGCGCCGACTGTTGGATGAAATATCTCACATGTCGAGTCTGACCACGTGCGCCGACTGTTGGATGAGATATCTTACATGTCGATTCTGACCACCTGCGCCGACTGTTGGATGAAATTCTTACCGTCGAGTCTGACCACGTGCGCCGACCGTTGGATATGCGCCGACCGTTGGATGAGATATCTTACATGCCGAGTCTGACCACGTGCGCCGACTGTTGGATTAAATATCTTACATGTCGAGTCTGACCACGTGCGCCGACTGTTGGATGAAATATCTCACATGTCGAGTCTGACCACGTGCGCCGACTGTTGGATGAGATATCTTACATGTCGATTCTGACCACGTGCGCCGACTGTTGGATGAAATTCTTACCGTCGAGTCTGACCACGTGCGCCGACCGTTGGATATGCGCCGACCGTTGGATGAGATATCTTACATGTCGAGTCTGACCACGTGCGCCGACTGTTGGATTAAATATCTTACATGTCGAGTCTGACCACGTGCGCCGAATGTTGGATGAAATATCTCACATGTCGAGTCTGACCACGTGCGCCGACTGTTGGATGAGATATTTTACCTGTCGAGTCTGACCACGTGCGCCGAGTTTTGAATGAGATCCCTTACCTGCCTACTCTGACCAGGTGCGTCGACTGTTGGATGAGATATCGTACCTGTCGAGTTTGACAACGTGCGCAGACTGTTGGATGAGATATCGTACCTGTCGAGTTTGACCACGTGCGCAGACTGCTGGATGACGTGAAGAAAGTCCTTGACATTGACGTCTCCGGTGTAGCCCTCCCCCCACCCCAGCACCCGGGAGAGGTCGTTGCCGGTGCCCAGGGGCAGGATGCACAACTCGGGCTGCGGCTGCCGGAAGCAACGAGATAGGGCGCGTTTTAGTCCACCTTTGTGCACACTTGGGCGACGGCTACAAGAATTAGTCCGTTTTTATTCTGAGTGAGACTGTGGGTGGTATGACGATGACGAATAGTTTCTGAGCCAAATCCAGAAATAATTAAGTTGAAATGACCGGACAAGATGCCACGTTGTTTCAGATCGCCCAGAAGGTTTGAATTTTTTTATTATTTGGTTTTTAACATAAGCAATTAATATAATTATGCGGACTTTAATGCAATTAATAGCAAAGAGATATATGTACGTGGCCAGATGTACGGGGAAAAAACTTATATTGACTGGCTCCATAAGATAAATCAAAACTTACTTTAGGTTTAAACAACCCCCAAAAAACACATGTTGTATACTTGAAGACACAGAATATATAAACACCAGTTACTACAGTAAGTTTTGATTTATCTTGATTTGATTTGACGCCATCACGCGCCATATATCCGGGATCTGTGACGTCATCACGCGCCGTACATCCGGGCACTGTGACGTCATCACGTGTGCGGGTCTCTCACCTTAAGCTTGAGTTTGTCGATGGCCTGCAGCACCCAGCCGATCGTACCGTCCCCGCCACAGACCAGCACGCGACAGGTCACGTGGGGCAGCAAGTGGCACCACTCCAGGGCGCTCTCTGGCGGGATGTCGGACAGGTCTATCACCTGAAACCACGTGACCGTGAAAACCGTGCCAATGTCACGTCACAACAATAAGAAACACAAAAAATCGGAACCGCGAAATTACGGGGACATAAGAAAAGGTTTCTAGAAGCGACAGTTCAGATTTTTTAAGGTTAGCCAGAATAACCGGAGTTAGTTATAAATTTACCCTAAACAAACAACACAATGACCTCTAATGGGTGACCTTGGCGGCCTTGATCTGGGCCAATGTTAAAGGTAAAGTTACACTGATCAAGTTAATGATCTCTAATGCATGACCTTGCTGGTCCGGGTTTGAAAGCTACACCTATCAAGGTCATGACCTCTAAGGGGGGTGACCTTGGCGCTACTGACCTGGGCCGGGTTGAGGATGCCCCGGAAGGCCTGCAAGATGGCAGCGCCGTCCCCGTTTCCGCTCTTCTGATTGGCCACCACGATGAGCGGCTTCCACCCGGGCGTCGTGGGCTCGGTGACAGACTCCACCACTAGGTGTCGCCGGCCCTTGAAGCCGACATGCTTGAGCCGGACGCAGTGCGGCGGCACGATGAACTCGGCGTACTCGCCCAGGTCGCAGATCTGCGACAGCTCGGCCCGGCACCGCTCGTGGACGGTGCGCGCGCACCAGCAGCAGCGGTAGTCGCAGAGCTGCGGCATGTTGCCGCAGTCCTCGCCGCACACGTCGCACGTGCTGCACAGCGGCGCGTTGCCGAGCACCCAGTGGTGGCTCTGGAAGGCGCCCTGGCAAGAGAGCTCCTTGCAGCGCAGGCGCCGGTTGGCGTGGCGGATGTAGCGGTCCTGGACGCAGACGCCGCACGAGTCGCAGAAGGCGCCGTGCAAGATGTGGTCCTCGCTGATGCTGCAGTAGGTCGGCTGCGGGAACATGTCCGTCATGCACCAGCGGTGGCCCTTGCTGATGTCCCGGGCGGGCACCTCGTAGTGGCGCTGGCGGAGGCGGCGGCACAGGCGGGTCAGCAGCACCGTCAGTCCGAAGGCGACGGCCACGGCGGCCGCGTACAGCAGGGCCATCCCTATAATATAGGGTGGTCATAATACAGGGCCATCCCTATAATATAGGGTGGTCATAATACAGGGCCATCCCTGTAATATAGGGTGGTCATAATACAGGGCCATCCCTGTAAAATAGGGTGGTCATAGTAGAGGGCCATCCCTGTAATATAGGGCAGTCATAGTACAGGGCCATCCCTGTAATATAGGGTGGTCATAGTAGAGGGCCATCCCTGTAATATAGGGTGGTCATAATACAAGGCCATCCCTGTAATATAGGGTGGTCATAATACAGGGCCATCCCTGTAATATATGGTGGTCATAATACAGGGCCATCCCTGTAATATAGGGTGGTCATAATACAGGGCCATCCCTGTAATATAGGGTGGTCATAATACAGGGCCATCCCTGTAATATAGGGTGGTCATAATACAGGGCCATCACCGTAATATAGGGTGGTCATAATACAGGGCCATCCCTGTAAAATAGGGTGGGCATAGTAGAGGGCCATCCCTGTAATATAGGGCAGTCATAGTACAGGGCCATCCCTGTAATATAAGACAGTCATAGTACAGGGCCATCCCTGTAATATAGCGTGGTCATAATACAGAGCCATCCCTGTAAAATAGGGTGGTCATAGTAGAGAGCCATCCCTGTAATATAGGGCAGTCATAGTACAGGGCCATCCCTGTAATATAAGGCAGTCATAGTACAGGGCCATCCCTGTAATATAGGGTGGTCATAATACAGGGCCATCCCTGTAAAATAGGGTGGTCATAGTAGAGGGCCATCCCTGTAATATAGGGCAGTCATAGTACAGGGCCATCACTGTAATATAGGGTGGTCATAATACAGGGCCATCCCTGTAATATAGGGTGGATATAGTAGAGGGCCATCCCTGTAATATAGGGTAGTCAAGATACAGGGCCATCCCTGTAATATAGGGTGGTCATAATACAGGGTGGATATAGTAGAGGGCCATCCCTGTAATATAGGGTGGATATAGTAGAGGGCCATCCCTGTACTATAGGGTGGATATAGTAGAGGGCCATCCCTGTACTATAGGGTGGATATAGTAGAGGGCCATCCCTGTACTATAGCGTGGTCATATTACAGGGCCATCCCTGTAATATAGGGTGGTCATATTACAGGGCCATCTCTGTAATATAGGGTGGTCATAGTACAGGGCCATCCCTGTAATATAGGGTGGATATAGTAGAGGGCCATCCCTGTACTATAGCGTGGTCATATTACAGGGCCATCCCTGTAATATAGGGTGGTCATAATACAGGGCCATCCCTGTAATATAGGGTGGATATAGTAGAGGGCCATCCATGGAATATAAGGCAGTCATAGTACAGGGCCATCCCTATAATATAGGTTGGTCATAATAAAGGGCCATCCCTGTAACATAGGGTGGTCATAGTACAGGGCCATCCCTGCAATTATAAGGGTAGTCATAGTACAGGGCCATCTCTGTAATATAGGGTGGTCATAGTACAGGACAGGCATGGGGTGATTACATTGTAAATGTAATCGATTACGATTACTTGGAAATTTCATGATTACGATTATGATTACAGAAAATATGAAAGTAATCAATTACGATTACATTGAAAGTAATCATGATTACAATCATGATTACTTTCTATGTGTTTTCCTTAATGGGCTCTGAACTAGACCTTTAAGTAGATATTTCAACAAACAGTGAACATTGGAATAGCAAGGCCACACATATTTGACGGGAAGGAGTTCAGAAGCAGGCGATTTAATTACCAGCAGTTTGTATGAATACTAGGCAGCTTGGTTGGGAGAGCAGCAGATTTCTGATCAGAGGGCTGTGCATTTAGTTTCAGACGGGAGCAATTGTTGATGGCATTTAATGAGGGTTACAACCCACGGTAATCACTTGGTGAAGAAGAACCCTCGATCATAATAAGTCATTTTAGATAATCTTAATTAATCAAATCATAACTATAAAAGTTATTATATTAGTTATATTAAATAGTAACTTAAATGTAAAAACACACATTATATATGTGTTTATACAGATCCGCTGGGTTTATTTTTAGCTTCCTTAGAAGGAGGTATGGTGCGTAACACAACTTATATGGCCTCTATGTAACATGGCAGGTAATAGAGGAAACCACAATGCTATAGGACACAGGGGGTATCTATACCATACGTTGCCACGCCCCTGTACTGAACCCAGTCAAGTTCGTTTTATAACAACACGTACCATAAACTGCCTATTAGAAGCAGCAGCTTATATTAGGAAGTTGGAGGGTCAAATTCCCGGGTTTTAGTCGGAAGTCGGGGTGCGGCTTTAAATAGGGCCTTTTGCCGATTTCAAGTGAGCGTGGCAGGACAAGCGGGGGGGGGGGGGGGGGGGGGTAATGCAAAAATTACCGATGTTGCTAAAATAATTAATTGCATCATAACGTCATACAAATCAAGAAAACATATATTGCATCATAATGCATCATAATGTAGTACACGTCAACAAGTCGGGAGATCATCCATTTCAAATGTCAATAGTCCATTCCCTCCACAAAAAGTACTCAGCAGTAGCTCTGTTACTCTGAGACTCAGTCACATGTTGAATAACCTTCAACTTGAAAGCTGCGTCGTAAGATGTTCTTTTCCCAGACATTGTGTTACCCAGGGCAATCAAGACCGACAATGAGCTACTTATGGTTGTGTTATTTATTTATACTGCCACGCGACTCCCCCCACACCTATTGTAGACCAATGATCAGAGGCCAGGTTTCAGGTGGTGTAACTTGATACGTCTGCCGGATTCATAAACATGCAGTAGGAGCCAGCCACTGGTGTGACACTTGATAAGAGCAGCGATCGGAGAGGGAGAGGTGAATGTTGTTAGTAGTCGTGACTGCTCGGATAAACAATTAATTGGTTTGGTAAGGTCCAGGAGAGCCAGCCACTGGTGTGACACTTGATAAGAGGTGCGATCCGAGAGGGAGAGGTGAATGCTGTTAGTGGTTGCGACTGCTTGTATAAACAATTAAGTGGCTTGGTTGGCCGGATGGATTAAGCAGGAATACAGGGCGGAGGGCGGGCCGGTGGGTGGGGGGAAAGGGGTCAGATGGCCAAAGTCGGGGTGCAGCTTATAATATATAGTTTTCCGGAAATGGTTCTGGTCGCCGGCCAACCCGGTTTTTAGGCCAAAGTTGGGGTGCGGCTTCTAATATGTATGCGGCTTCTAATAGGCAGTTTACGGTATTACAATCCATCTATACATAGAACAATAACACAAGCATCTATCACCATTCCATCAAGCCCCCACCCACCTACTCCCAATAACAACAGGTGACTCTGGACCATCCCTACTTATGCAATGCAAACAACATAAGTATGGGATTAGAAGGGGGTCTACTTTCGGTTACCCAGCCAGCTTAATTGTTATATCTGGTTATGTCTCGGATGGGGCAGGAAGGACCCGGAGGGTAAGGGGTGGTTGGGAGTGGGCAGGGAGGGCGGGGGTGGGGGCATCTCTACAGCTGGACTGCAGTGGCGAGACGAGATAGAAAGATGCCGGGAGATGACGAGAACTGTGACGTAACAGCAAGAGAGCCGTAAGGAGAAGTTGTAAAAAATTGTTGCTGGAAAGTTTTGCAAGTACGAAAAGTGATCACATTTGTGTGTATTCAATCACTTTGCCGACGGAACTATAAAGGTATGAAGGACAACTTGACACATCGAAAAGGACCGTTTATCTGTCTACTTTTCTGTAGTCGCCGCCCGAAGAGGGGCATGCAACAGGGCTAGCACCTATCCACAGCTGCTCAGACCAGTTGATACGAAGCCTGCCTGCCACAAGTAAATAGGAGGTACTTGTGGCAGGCGGGCTTCGTATTAACTGATCTGAGCGCCTGTGCACCTATCCATCAGTGTTCATTGAAATCGTTTTTTTCCAACTTCAGATTGTTTATAATTGCATGGCAAATAAACCAACGACCACGCACCTACCCAAACTTTATCTCGTTGTTGTCATAATTTACTTGAAATCTCAGTCTTCACCAGCTTCCTGCAGCACAAATTTATTTCTCATAATACCATGACTGAATCATAAAAATGTAAACAGCAGACACGACATATCATAAGCTGGCGCCTATTTTTGTGCAGAAGCTCCATAGACAAGGGTAAAACACGTCCCCGTCAAGCAGCCGCCAGCCGTTGCAACGATCGTAGTGAAGGGTGTGGCGGCGGCGCCCTTTTATGGGGAGGGGAATATCCCCTCTGAACCGCGAATCACCAAGAATTAGGAAAAGCAATATCGGATCTCCTAGCTTAGGACATTTTAATGCTGGGCGCAAAAAAACAACAAAAAAACTCAATGGTGATATCGCAAATATCTAAGAATTGACAGACTGCTAGATCTATAACGGATCGCTGTAAATAGGCAAAGGGTCTTCGCTTTGATCCAGTAATCATTGTACGGCTAACGATCCCCCAAAATTGCCAACAGCTAATCACGAATCTCCAAGAATTCATGGATGCCTATCGCGGAGATATATCTGTTTGGTCGTGTCTACACCACCCTTTTATCGGAGAGCTACGGGGTAGGGGTCGAGTGATGATGAGGGTTGAATAGGCTCTCCACTAGCTATATATCTATAGGGGATGGGAAAGGGTCGGGATATATGGTGAGGGTTGAAATTTAGTTCAAAGGTATTCGTTTTCTTTTCTTTTCCAATACTGCATGTCGATTCCGTTCAGTTTTTTTTCACCTGAATGCCCACTGAACCAGGAACTGAGGTAGACTGGCCATGACACATGGCTCTCATAGACGCTCATGGTTACCTATCAGACGCGCGAAAGAACCAGCGACTATGAGAGCATGTATCATATGGCACTCCACCCCGTCAACGTCACTGGCCGAGCAGCAGTCAGATATTTAGGATCCCGCAGCTAGAAGCACACACATCATGTCTGTAATAAGAAACCAGTCGCGATTGGTTAATATGAATCCCCAGTCATTCGGCAGACCGAGGCGGGAGGGGGAGGGGGGCGCTATTATACCAATCTGGTGTGGGGGTTCCGCGTGTGCCCTGATGTCTCAGAGAGCGGATATTCGTGATGATAAAATATACCCATATAGAGAGCGGACATTCAAGAC
Organism: Arenicola marina; assembly: GCA_964019135.1. Taxonomy (NCBI): domain Eukaryota; kingdom Metazoa; phylum Annelida; class Polychaeta; family Arenicolidae; genus Arenicola; species Arenicola marina. The sequence continues at coordinate 9,934,568 of OZ025251.1, forward strand.
GAAGAAGATATTTTTCGGAGATTTTAAAACCTGCGACCGGGGGCGAGGGGTGTGCTCTGAAAATGTGCGGGGGGTTGTTCAGCCTCAGTGAGGGGAAGGAGCCAAGATCGGAATAGGACAAAACCAACGCTCCTGTGAATCTTACAGCACTGTACCGCATGAAATCGGTTGAGAAATAAGCCGGGATGATAACACAAATTGTCAACATCAACAGATTAATAAGACGAGGATTATCCTGGCGAAAACATTCTTTTTATCTGTGGTGTGAATTACATTGTATTTCTTTTCATTAATGGTCGCAACAATGCATATAAAGAAATGAAGATTTATAATAGTTATCGTGATTATATGGCCAAAGTGATTTTGTAAATTCGCTGCTGTACTTTTACCGGTGCTTAAAGATAAAAGCGGCTATTCACTTCTACCACTGATATTGATTTCATAGTCAACAATGGGTCAGAATCGACCCCTAAGATTGCAGGGAAGATTTAGTTATGTAATGCTATTGAAATATAAAAATTGAGAATATTGGTAATTTTTCTCAATAAAAGCACACTGAAGAAAAGAACAGATTTTATCATGCAATTAATGTTTTTGTATTTCCTTGTACCTCTGGTACATCTTGCAATAAAAAAAATGATATGTCACCATGTTACAGGATTACAGTGATTCGCATTTGGCTCGCCAGGTGGCACTGAGAATAGCCGCTTTTATCTTTAATAGTAGAGGGTATGCATATGCAAGTGGTAAGTTTATTTCGTATATGAGACCAGAAGACCCATACATAGTACATGTGGGGTTACATACATATATGGCAGTGGTTGAAGCCAATCTCAAGCGGGAAGCCAGGTCATGAATTTTGTCACACAACCCGTCAAATTTTACCCTGGCAGGCGATAATCAAACATTTTTCGCAAATGCTCAGTCGCGGAGTGCGCGAGGAGTTTATCCCGTACCTGGTATCACAATTGGCCGCAATCAAGTGAGTGTAAAAATACATTTAAAACAGAAACGATCTAATGGGGATTTTCTCTGCCAGCGAAGAGTAAATTTTAGCAAGCACGTTCAGTAAGTTTTTTTTCCACGGAGGTTGAACCGATAGTACGAACAGCATGACGGATAAATGAACGACAAGAACAAAATATAAGGTATCTCCTTCTTTTTACTCATACAATAATATTACCAGTCTCTTTACAAAGTATTGTTTTGCGGCTTCGAAATCGGGAATAGTAACGCTTAGCTTTGGTTTTTCAGACAAGTCTCTTTACACACGTTACGCGCACTCTGAAATGAGACAAGCGCCACATAAACGTTATTAATAATCTAACGCATGCAAAATACAGATAGGTCCATTATATTATCAAGACAATGGCACACAAAACACGCTTTCCCCATGAGAAGCATGCACCAATCCTTCACTTCAAAGGCCACATGCTGAATCTTATATGATAGACACAGAATCCCGGTTTGTTTTGACCGCACAACATATATATATCACTAGTAGCAATTGGGTAAATTAATAACTCGGTAATAACGCCAGGCGTTTCCAAATTAAGGTGGTGTAAGTTAATGTGAGAAATGCACAGCAGTGTTATTTGTTTGGCCCACCTTTGAGACGAATAGATCGGGGCTGCCCATAGCAACCATCGCGCATTCGTCACACGAAATTGATGGAGTTGTGAGGGTCACAAGGAAGGTGGTATAACGTCAGAATCACGTATACTTAAGTGTTGGTACGGCTTGTGTTTTCGGATTCGTACACAACTCAGTCCCAAGGCGAGTGCCCCAGACTAATCACATCAATTATTGAAGGTCTGGGTGATCTCGCCTTCCTTCCTTCCTCCCTCACACTCTTCCACATTGGAAGCACAGCCGTGAACTCCACGGACTCAAACGGCTCCGCCAATACAGCTACCAAACAAGTCCTCACTGATTGGTCGACAGGTTGTCATGGTAATAAGCCACCATACAGCAAGTCTGTTTTAAAGACTCGCTTTCAAAATACATCTTAGCGATCTATCAGGTCTTACAAAGTAAACGAAAACACGAATTTCTCACATCCCCAATTGGGAAAACCGCCTGCAAATGCAACTACCAGTTGGAGCGAGATTTAAGAGAAAGACATTTGCTTGTTCCGATTACGAAAAGAAAAAAATAACTTTAAATCAAATAATGCTTGGACTTTCGAGTACAGAAGTGATATCTCTGCCCAGGCCCGGTAGATAAAAGACACCAAGAGCCTCGGGCCAAAAGGGAAGTTCCCTTTGGTCCAATGCGTTAGGTGTTCGCCCTGGATGCGAAGGGTCGCCGGTTTGAATCCCGCCAGTTCGGGTGGTAAACATTCGGCGTCCATTCGGGCCTGAGACCAGAAATACTACACAGCAACTAATCTAATAACAATAACTGTTCATCCATTAGTTTATCTATTACTGCGCGAGATAACGACACAAGATGATAAGTACAGCCCATAGCCCCATAATTGCAGTGCAGTCGACAGTTCAACCACGAGACCTAAGTTTCTACCTTCTACAGCTCAAAATGGCAGTAAAAACAGCATAACTTACATCGACAAGTTAAAATTAGATTCGCTCAGAGGTAAAAACATTAACAAACAGATTTATGTACAAATGTACACGTGTTGATTTTGCTAAGTGCGACATAATTAGCCAACTCCATTCCTTTGCTGTTGAACAGCACGGGAAAAGCCACGCACATTTTTTTTCTATTTACCAAAATATTTTGATTTATTATCGATTAAGTAACGCATCACAACGAGTTATCAAACATTTACCATTCGGCAGTCAGGGAAGATACGTCTTCCATGTTAAACAGTGGCCAATGTGTCAGCATAGCTCACGTAGCACTCTTTAAGATTAATTAATCTTGTGACAAGTCGAACGAAAAGTTTGTTGACCACGGTAGGAATAAAAATCAGGACCTTATCCAATAGTAATTTTCGGATAATTGGGAGTCTTTCCAGTAATCTGCACAGAAAAAATATCGCGGTAAGACCTGAAGCGACACAACACAGTGGATCGTGTGCACAACTAATGACTAGAAAGACCAGCCTCTTACAGTATCTCGGAAAGTCTGATACGACAGACTCAGTGACCGATGTAGGCATATGTAACTCGAGACAAACAGGCATCAGAGAAGCCCCATTATGCTTTTTAAAATGTGGTGGGGTTTCTCATGGCTTTACAAGGGGCGGGGGTTTTTACCAATCCGCTCGTGACTATCAAATAGTGGATATTTCAGGCCCCGTTTGTGCAAAGTGGGCCATAGAACCCCAGTGGGACAATGAGATGAAATGATGAAGAGAGCCCCAGACACACATGGGGTTTGAACCCCAAACAGGTTGGGTCTGCAGTCGGGGACGCTACCGCAAGACTACGGCAATTCCCCACTGTACGATAAGACTATTAACTGGTCAAGCAGATGTCCGCATCAACGGCCATCAGGGTTCTATTATTCCTCTAGCTGGATGTTCACATCACAACAAAGACGGCAATACGTCTAGCGCGGGTGACGTCACTTCATAACGAGCGGTACAAATGCATGCCAACAAATCACGCGAGAAACCGTAGAACCCATAATTCCCGTACTTCGTGTTCACTATGTACATATTTCATAACTCCATTTTCAAATGTGTTGTGCATATTACGACTTCAGTGGCACATGATTCTACTAACGAATCCGCCTTATTACCACCCCCCCCCTCCCCCCCCCCCCCAAAGGCGGGCGAAACGTATAAATCAGTTAGTAACCACATAACCTTGAGACGTGTGACCTGACCTACCCGCACTCCCCCCTCGATATAGAATCTAGGAGATCTAAACAAAGCGGAAAAAAAACTGTATCAACAAATCCATAGCAGACCGGTGACTGTATAGACTCCGCATCGCTCTCGCAAACACTCCCTTGCGGCTGCCCACAAGGTCAAGGTCAGTGAGTTCGCGTCTCCTTTCGGCATTTAGTTAGCCGCCGCCCAAGGATCTGCCGAAAACGAAATTGAACACCTAGTTGGCGTGGAGCACGAATTAAATCTCCTTCCCCGCACCTCTAAAATAAAACACGGGCAGAACTGGATCGAAGCACAACAAGGCTCAAAACAACTCAATACCTTATCGCCACCCACTTGTTGGTTTTCTATTATCGGTGAAATACGCATAGCACCCCTACGATGTATACTGTCGTATATAATACTAAGTCGTGAGTTCTGGCGCTCGAGTCTTCAGGCTAAATGAGAGGGGCGCGGGGCAGCGGTCAAAGGTTTGGATGACGATTTCCGCTGATCGAAGAAACTATATGATCACGTGCGAAGCCCATTGGGTTGCCTGAATGCGCCTGTTGCAGATCTCTGCATGATCCACCATGACGCCTGATGGCTTCAAACTCGTTGAAGAAGCTGTGCGATCCTGTTTATCTGGCTTCAGGGCTGCGCTGGATAAACTGTGCAATCCTGCATGAAGCCTGAAGGCTTCAGGGTTGCGGTGGATGAACTGTGCAATCCTGCATGAAGCCCGCTAGCTTCAGGGCTGCGGTGGATGAACTGTGCAATCCTGCATGAAGCCCGCTGGCTTCAGGGCTGCGGTGGATGAAATGTGCAATCCTGCATGAAGCCCGAAGGCTTCAGGGCTGCGGTGGATAAACTGTGCAATCCTTCAAGAAGCCCGCTGGCTTCAGGGCTGCGGTGGATGAACTGTGCAATCCTGCATGAAGCCCGCTGGCTTCAGGGCTGCGGTGGATGAACTGTGCAATCCTTCGTGAAGCCCGCTGGCTTCAGGGCTGCGGTGGATGAACTGTGCAATCCTTCATGAAGCCCGCTGGCTTCAGGGCTGCGGTGGATGAACTGTGCAATCCTTCATGAAGCCCGCTGGCTTCAGGGCTGCGGTGGATGAACTGTGCAATCCTTCATGAAGCCCGCTGGCTTCAGGGCTGCGGTGGATGAACTGTGCAATCCTTCAAGAAGCCTGCTGGCTTCAGGGCTGCGGTGGATGAACTGTGCAATCCTTCATGAAGCCCGCTGGCTTCAGGGCTGCGGTGGATGAACTGTGCAATCCTTCATGAAGCCCGCTGGCTTCAGGGCTGCGGTGGATGAACTGTGCAATCCTTCAAGAAGCCCGCTGGCTTCAGGGCTGCGGTGGATGAACTGTGCAATCCTGCATGAAGCCCGCTAGCTTCAGGGCTGCGGTGGATGAACTGTGCAATCCTGCATGAAGCCCGCTGGCTTCAGGGCTGCGGTGGATGAACTGTGCAATCCTGCATGAAGCCCGCTGGCTTCAGGGTTGCGGTGGATGAACTGTGCAATCCTGCATGAAGCCCGCTGGCTTCAGGGCTGCGGTGGATGAACTGTGCAATCCTGCATGAAGCCCGCTGGCTTCAGGGCTGCGCTGTATGGATTGCCCGCGCCATCCTCGGCCACAGGTTACCGCTGTGACGCTGACGGCCGCCGCGTGACGGTCCAGAGGACTGAGTGTGTAGCTGACGGGGGATGCCTATATGGTGACCTGTACATTGGTGTAGGGGGGCTGGTGGTGGGCGGCCGGGACTGAGTTGGCCGTGGCCCCCGCGCCGTACTGAGGCTCCCCCGACGAGGAGGTCGTGCTTGCTCGGTGCAGTCTCTTCGCCCTGTGAACGACACATCCACAACGGTCACAACCAGCTTTATAACGCAATAATAATAACAGTAATACACATGAATCGGTAGTTTTTGTTGTGATTTCCATAATGTTATATGGTATACATAGGATTAACACCAATCACCATTACCATCTGTCGCCTTCTTCAGCACATACTTTGAGAGCTTCAGCCTTGGTAGCGACTTTATAATGAATAATAAGTAACTAAATGATAAAGTAATAACAAAACAAAAATATATAGCAAATATGATAAATTGGTTGACGCGACAGAACCAGCAATTACTGCAGGAATTAATGAAAATATCATTATGTGGACAATACTGGACAAAAGCATTGACTGGTCACAATGTCACAAGTGCGTTCAAGCAACAGAATAACAGCAGATACAGTACGACACAGGGAGCACGTGCAAGCAGGATCCACGCCAGAAATGCCGTGCGCGACCATCAAATCGAGGCCAGCCAACGTCATTTCCTGTGCGCAAGTTGTGATGGATACTTAAAACTATTAGCGAAGTAAATGCCATAGTAAAAGTCACAGCATTCAATGATAGACGAATTACAATAAATCAAGGACTGGCAGGACGACAGACAAAGGGAACTACTGATAAAAAATGTGGATATAATTATCAGAGAGAGAGGCGCCGATGAAGATGCCGCTATCTGCAAGCCCCAATCGCAGGAATCATCCCGTTGTTAATGGACCCTACCTCACGCTACCCCATTACCTCAGTCTTTCAAGTGAACATCCGTGTTTCTCTCACATCGTAATATCGACATTTCCTGATAGTTATTCCTGGTTGCATATTCAGGACGCTTTAACCAATTCTGGTCATATCGCGTCAATGGGAGAAGGCATAGAGAGTGGAGCCATGTCCACGGGGTAACCGGGGTGTCTTTGCGAAGAAGGGCATGGGATCTTTATCCTGCGACCTCACAGACACGGCCACAGCAGGGCTCGAACCACCGCCCCACGTGCCGTTAGGCTCTCAGGTGGCCAGAGCGCTCAATGCGAATCGCTGTAACCCTCTGAGCTATCGGGGCGGCCCCTCGCTCCCTCGACAAAGACGGATACGAGAACCGCACGACCATCCCGGTGGCCAGGCCAGACACATGTACCGGTATCTATTGTAAGCTGAGGGACAGACTTGAGCAACCACCCCCCCCCCACAATCCCGCCGTATCCAGGGTCCTCACCGGCATTGATTAGCGTACTAAAGCAAGCGCGCAATGTGCTTCCAAGGGGGTAAATGTTGTGCGTGTTAAATAGTAGCACGTTGGAAAGTTATATATATTACATAAAACCACTTGGGTGCCAAGTTAGATTACCACTTGGATATGCTGCCTAAGCCCCTGCAAACCATTTCCCTTAGCGACATGCCCTAACGTTAACGTGTTAACACGAACACGTTAACAGTAACACGTTAACATCCACACGTGAACGTTAACACGTTAACATGAACACGTTAACATTCACACGTTAACGTTAACACGCTAACATCAACACGTTAACATTAACACGTTAACATCAACACGTTAAAGTACACGGGAAACTATTGACCGAAATCCAAACATACAAGAGACATAAACCAAGACAAAACGGCTGAATGACAAATAATTTCAATCTGTACAATATCTACAACCAAGTACGATGGTCAATCAATCAGTGTGTAAGGCAAGGCTGATTCCATCTGGATGGGAGTCCAGCATGGCAGGAATCGTGTTACAAAGCAGCGAGGGCTGAGACACGAGCACCATACAAACAAATAGGACAGGACACAGGGCACCTGTAGGGGACAGTTCCCGCGGATCTGTAGCCGTATCTACCGGTGAGAGCGCGCAAACAAAAAACAATGGCATTAGATTATTATAGGTTATTAGGCCAGGCGGAATGAAACCGGGACGCGATGGAAGTAAACGACATGTCAATTAGTAAATGAAAAAACCAAACAGGGCTGGGGAAACGAAACAAAGTAAGCAACAACTTAAAGGTGAAATGAGAAGCTTGCATCTTCTAAGACAAACAGAACACATGCGTCATAAGACACCGATAAACTAATGCAATCATTCGTCATATGGCAATAACTACCAATCTATCCTTGTACATTAAGTCATTCGAGATTGCCGGTCTGCATTCGTATAAAAGCAAGCGCTGCATTCTCGAAACAGTGCTTTTAACAGAGGTGAAGTACAGGTATATTAAAGTGTCAGAGATATCAGTCTTATGATCACTAGGGAAGTGTGTACAATGTACTAGGGGTTCGTGGTATGGGAGGCAATCCACGGTGTTTGCATACACCTGAAAGGAGAAAGATCTTAATAATCTATTAGTAACCAACATGAACAACATGCCAATGCATCCATTGCAAGCTGGCTCGCGCGGGCCAGATCACTGTACTCTTGTCACTGACATACCCTTCAAGTTTCTAGAGATTTAAATCTGCTCATACAGGACGTTTCAAGAGGTTTAAAGCTGCTCATGCAGGACGTTTCAAGAGGTTTAAAGCTGCTCCTACAGGACGTTTCAAGAGGTTTAAAGCTGCTCCTACAGGACGTTTCAAGAGGTTTAAAGCTGCTCATACAGGATGTTTCAAGAGGTTTAAAGCTGCTCATACAGGACGTTTCAAGAGGTTTAAAGCTGCTCATACAGGACGTTTCAAGAGGTTTAAAGCTGCTCATACAAGTAGTTTTCAGTTTTAAAACTGTCGATACAGGAAGTCTCAGGAGTTTTAAAGCTGCTCATACAGGACGTTTCAAGAGGTTTAAAGCTGCTCATACAGGACGTTTCAAGAGGTTTAAAGCTGCGCCTACAGGACGTTTCAAGAGGTTTAAAGCTGCTCCTACAGGACGTTTCAAGAGGTTTAAAGCTGCTCATACAGGATGTTTCAAGAGGTTTAAAGCTGCTCATACAGGACGTTTCAAGAGGTTTAAAGCTGCTCATACAGGACGTTTCAAGAGGTTTAAAGCTGCTCATACAAGTAGTTTTCAGTTTTAAAACTGTCGATACAGGAAGTCTCAGGAGTTTTAAAGCTGCTCATACAGGACGTTTCAAGAGGTTTAAAGCTGCTCATACAGGACGTTTCAAGAGGTTTAAAGCTGCTCATACAAGTAGTTTTCAGTTTTAAAACTGTCGATACAGGAAGTCTCAGGAGTTTTAAAGCTGCTCATACAGGACGTTTCAAGAGGTTTAAAGCTGCTCATACAGGACGTTTCAAGAGGTTTAAAGCTGCTCATACAGGACGTTTCAAGAGGTTTAAAGCTGCTCATACAGGACGTTTCAAGAGGTTTAAAGCTGCTCCTACAGGACGTTTCAAGAGGTTTAAAGCTGCTCATACAGGACGTTTCAAGAGGTTTAAAGCTGCTCATACAGGACGTTTCAAGAGGTTTAAAGCTGCTCATACAGGACCTTTCAAGAGGTTTCAAGCTGCTCATACAGGACCTTTCAAGAGGTTTAAAGCTGCTCATACAAGTAGTTTTCAGTTTTAAAACTGTCGATACAGGAAGTCTCAGGAGTTTTAAAGCTGCTCATACAGGACGTTTCAAGAGGTTTAAAGCTGCTCATACAGGACGTTTCAAGAGGTTTAAAGCTGCTCATACAGGACGTTTCAAAGGGTTTAAAGCTGCTCATACAAGTAGTTTTCAGTTTTAAAACTGTCGATACAGGAAGTCTCAGGAGTTTTAAAGCTGCTCATACAGAAATGTCCCCGGAGGAACATTTACAATCTGTTAAATGGGAATCATGTATTTAGGTATTTATTGCATCGATACAGATATATGCGTGCAATAAATATATGGACAAGTTGCTACAGATATTTGCTTGCTTCACTGGTGCTTCTCGTGTGGGGAAAAGTGTAACCTTCCTGTACTCTACGTCATCGAAATTTCGACAGCGCGGCTGTTCTTTCACTTTTTGACAAGATCGATATGATCTCACCTACTGTTGTCAGACTGTAACGTGTCAATCGGGTGGATAGTTGCCTATTAGGCAGCTGTAAGATTGCCCTTTGATTCCAAAACATACTAATGGGGGCGTAAATAATATCTGACAGCACTAACAGATCAGTAATTTGCATAAAAGTGTCGTGTGCAGATGGAGATACCGCGATTGACAGGAGACGGCAGTGACAAACGAGTCGAGATCCGCTAGGTCAATAAAGGGCAGGGGTCAAGGACAGAAAGCGGGGTCAAGGCCGGGTCAAGGCGTCGTCCACAATGACCTTGGGCCGGCAGTGCCTAGCCTATGACAGCCTATGGCAGCAGCGGCATCTTAGCCTCCTCAGGAATGGGAGACGTCTTAGGCGGCTGGAAGAAAGGCGGAAACCGCCACAGGGACCCCCAGGCGCTGAAACAGCAAGGCGGGCCTTTAGCTTCAGGTCGACCAATAGGCGTGCACGCAGGGACGCCAAGAGACGTACGCGCTGGGACGCCGACAGACGTACACGCAGGTACGCCAAGAGGCGTGCCGACAGTCGCACCCACGGGCGTACCCACAGCCGGCCTGCCGTCCTCGGAGTGTTAACCGGCGCATTAAACAGCTGGGTACAACAAAAAAACACTTTACGAATGGAGTTCAGCGTCATATCCTGCTGGATGAGCGTGATTATTACAAAGTAAGTCTTGAGAAAGTTTACACCGTACTGGCAAAGTTTACTTTAATAAAATGTATATCAAGATATTTTTCTTCAAGGAAATTGTCACTAGGAAACTTCCACAACGGGTGGTGTGGTTGAAATCATATGTGCAAACGCAAATATATACATATATAAAATCGTGAACATGTAATTGGAACATTATTATAACGTCGATGTACATTTTGTCTCCAGCGTCACTGAAACTCAAAAAAGTAACTTAATAAGCGAAACAAAAAGAATTCATGACAGAATGCACAGAACTGACCGGAGGTGAGCCAATACAGATGGAGGAAGTGACGTTTTACGTTCTAAAGCGGGCCCGGCAACCCCTGGGTTGACAGAGCCGAGAGAGAAGAGGGGGCGTTGGTTGGTTGTATATTCAGGACGCTTCAACCACTTTTGGTCATGTCACGTGAATGGCAGAAGGAAGGGCAGAGCGGAGCCATGTGCCCGGGGGTAACTCCCTACTCTTTGCGAAGCTATCGGGGCGGCCCCGAGAAGAGAGAGGGACGCCAGTGACTATCTAATACAGTGGCGCCCCCAACCGGACTAATCTTGACAAACATTTGATGACAGAACCGACATCACCCTGGGGTGGGATGGTGGGGGAGGGGAGGGTTACCTGGGTGAGTTTAGCGGACTACCGCTGGTGCCCGTGTTGCCAGCGCTCTGCCGGGGCTGTTGCTGGTTCACAAAGTTCTTGCACGAAGCCAGTTTGTTTTCCAATGTCTGCAAACGCCCAGAACATATTCATAATTTAGACACGGATCAACGCCTTCGCTTCATTGTTCGCCTCCCTGGTAGGTTATGTAAGTGACTCACAAGTTACGTCAATCAAACATAGAGCATGGAATTTTATGCACACAATTTTAATGTATTAAACATTTAAATGCTTACAAATTACACTTGAATACAACATAAATGTTTTCCTATTTACGGTATCTTAATTAGCTATTTTACTGACTAGTTACTGTAGTCAAATAAAAGTCTCAATGAACTGAAAAAACGCCCAAAATGTTCTTTCTAGAGATATACGGGCGTTCGTGACATGTCCGTCCCACATACGGGCAATTACAAGACACGGATCGTTGAGCGGCCAGGACTTACCCCGACCTTCCTGAGGAGGTCTCCCACTATGTTGAGGGCGGATATCCTAGCTGAGGGCGTCAGCGGGGTGCCAACCGTCTGTCTGCTAATCACTGCAACAACATACCAACAACACTTCTGAAGCTATCCCATTAAAGCAGAGTTCAAAACGACTTTCATCCCCCAAAATGACTCCTTTAAATTTTAGCAGCTTAGCATCAGCAGTATCCCGGTATCATACAAATTACCATAATTTCATACAGTGCCATCTCACGTGATAACGATTTACTAGGCTTTTTATGGTGGCCCGTGAATCAGGATATTAGCCAGAGTTTCGATTTTGGCGAGCAGATGTTCAGTTTGGCGGGCACTCAGGCGCTGTTTACACGCCCAAAAAATGAGCAACCCCCGCCCCCCCGTCACAAGTTCTTCAGAGAGCAACCCCACCCCCCGCCGTGGCAAATTCCTAGATCCGCCCCTGAATGACGCCCACAGTTTCATATGAACACTCTCTTCTACCAGCCGCAATGTTGGCTGGCAAAAAAAAAATTCTGGCTAAGACCCTGCCGTGAATATTCATGAGAGTGACGTCAGCGCGGTTCTCTATGCCTAGGTGACTCACTGGCGGCGTTGACGGCCGGGGTGGCTGGCAGAACGGGCTTCTGGCTGTACTCCTCCATCAACTTGTTGGAGTCCAGCCCGTCTGTTCCCTTCCCCTCGACTGGCGGTTTCACTGGAGATTTCTCCGTGTCACTGTCGGTTTTCTGCTTCACGGCAAGCTCTTGCCGCAAGTCTGTTCAAGGGGGAAATAAAATGGTGGGGTATTATTTAGGTTATTATAGGAAGGGTAAAGAAAGGTAAAGAAGAGCCATGTCTCCGGGAGTCTCCCCCTACTCTTTGCGGACCCACGACTTCTTGGGCCACTGCACAGCCAGTTTGCCAACTGACCCCTATGAGTACTAAAGATACCTTACACCATATACATGTGTATATATCAGCAAACACACACAGATCTATAGGTTCCTTGCAAAATTAGAATTTTCTTCAGATTCAGTGAGGTCTAGATGCTGTCCTTGCTTAGCAGGCATTATATTAGCTAGAAATCTAATGCAGATCTAGAACTGCTAGCAATGTAGACACCATATCTTCCTTTTTGTCATGGCATTTATGTTGGGCATTTAATTAACCAGATACATAAATACAGGTCTCAATCGCAGTGCAATATTTACCTCTAGCTTCATCCTTAAGCCTTTGTACAGCTTCCGCAAGCGTTTCTTTTTCATCCAACTCATTTTCCAGAAATGCATTCCTCTCTATTGCCTGAAACAGTAATGACATATTATGACAAGTCACAAAAAAAAAATATCCTGGATGCACGGATTAGAGAAGAAATCATACCTGCACTGATAATGTAAATACGGCTACATGCAGTTCAATTCTTCACAAAATAACTCATAACCAGCTTACCTGATTTAATCTTCCTTCGAAGTCTTCCAAACTTGTGACAGTTGCCCTGAAAATATAAAAGCAGCCTGATTAATCAAAAGTTTTTACCACATACAATACCATGTGCAAAATGTTGATGCTTTCAAAAGTACAACTACGACGGCTGCATGTGAATATTTAAATAATTGCATCCGCTGTATAAATTTTAATTTTTTTGCTTGAGCCTAAATCTAGAAACCAAACAAAATGTTTTTTTTTTATTAAAATACAAAACTTCATTTTTCGAGAGTAACACATGAAGTTATTTTATGATCACGTGGTCACTTGCCTCTTAGTCCTCTCAAGATCATCGTTAGATTGCTCTAGTTCCCGGATGTACTTCTGCAGTTCATCTTTGAAGGCTTGCACCTGGGCTAACTCGTCCTCCATTTCAGTCAGCTGTTTATGGGTTACACTCTGGTGTTCTTCAAACTTCTCCTACAATATACAATAGGACACAACGATAATTAGTTCAAATACATGCTTGGTTTTGCTAAGATATTCTTTACTACACAATGATAAGGACAATTTATTTTTTATGGTTTAGTTTCCTTTTACATTGTGCACCAAAGCCATATTCTAGCTGATATAAAAGAGGTGTGGAAAGCTTGATAATTGCCAACTGATCCGCATCCGCTTCATTGATGCAACTTATAGAAACTGCATGAGCATGTATGTGAAGTATTGTCACTTTGATACATTTTATTGATAACTGCTATCTCAATAACAACCATAAAACTATTAGCATGAACCGATCGATGCTCTGTCACCAGCAACTCTGACAATGCCACATATATATGTCACAAAACCCCTAGAAATGTTACAGATAACCAGGTCTTCCACTGCAGCCTATCTTACCCGCACTGTTTCTAACTCCATCTGCATGCGCTGATTAGCAGACAACAGCTCCCTGTTTTTCCCATCAGCCTGCTCCAGCTGAGCTTCCAGCTCTAATTCTAACTCACGGCTACTGATCTGGAATTCCTCCAACTCTTCACGAGTTTCCTCCAGGCTGAAAATTAGAACATACCGATATTAACCTTCACAATAGGGATTGGATTACATCAGGGATTGGACACAGTAGAGACTGGATTACATGAGGGACTGGATTACCGGTACATCAGGGACTGGACTACAGCAGGGAATTATTGATGTACTTGTAAGTCAGTTTATCACTATTTTGGGTTATTTACAAGACAAGGTACTGGTAATGTACAACTTACACAAGTTGTAAATAAGGCATGCTCTCATGTTAACTGACCACAATATGCAACTTCTGAGGACATTTTCAAGGACCTCTTAATTTCATTGTACATGTGGTCCTCAATTATTAAAGAGTGGTTTATACAATAACATTCACAGCACCAGGGTGACAAAAAATGGTACTTTCAAGGGTATTGAAGCATAAGCAAATTACAGGTAGAGGAATATGCATTTGTTAAAGGCATGTAAAGGACAAACCTTTGCTTTAGTTCAAAAGTCTTTTTCTTCCAGTATTCTGCCTCTTCCTTGGCAGAGGAGAAACTTCTTGCCTCACCATCCATTGCGAACTGCTTGATGAAGCTGCCTGAACAGCTATCCAATGATCTAAACACAAATGGAAAATAATGAATAAAAACATTATCTAAAGAATTAGAAGTAGTACCAGATTAGAGCCAACCTATTGTTGTAGCTAGATTCCTAGGCAATGGCTAGCTTGTGTGACTAAATTCCTGCTAGACTACTCTCTCATGGGAAAAGACAAGTTAGTTTTCCTGTCTCACCTGAGTGAATTTCTCATCCATCTGACAACTTCCAGACAGTCAGACATACCTAGTATATCTTATTGTGAAGCCGGAATATATTGGAGCATAATTGTTATCTCTAGCATAAAGGTATTGCACTCACTTCTTCTACTGGCTTAAATAACAAACTTGATAAACAGCTGTACCTTGCAAGTTTTAAGTGCCATAATTGTGTTAGCTCGAAGTTCACAGATTTTATTCCATGAAATCACTATAAATATGTTCATATTTATAACTAGCAAAACTAGTTGGGTCTTGTGGGTCTATTCGTGGAAGCATTGAAGCTCACTTTTCTTTGGAAATTCCTCTATCATGTCACAAAATTGACAGGTGTGCGTATGCATCTGTTGCTGAAGGAATTTACTATCCTCATGGTTCTGAGTCTCTGAATCTGAATCTGAGTCTCAATGTAAAAGTATGTATGCCTCTTTGACATCACCTACCTCACTCTCAGAAATTAAAACACAATCAGGAGCCAGTCGCTGTAAAATATTTGGTATATGGTCAACTCAACCCAACTAACTCTGGGTGTCCTCTAGCAATTCATTACAATTAGCTAGTATGGCTAAACACCATCAATTTGCTTTAGCCTAACACATATCCTATCAGCCACATATATGTTGTATTTTTCCCCTCCGCACCACTTGCCGGCAATCAGTTTCGCAACATCATGTTTTTTGGGGTTTTTTTTCACCAATGTGGTGCCACGTGTGGGCCAATATTGTGCCACATACAAATGGCTTTTGCCATTGGCGATGTGGGCGAATGGCTAGCGAGCACCCAGAACTCAACCCAAGCCACTAATCCATCTTGTTATTAATCCATAGAGACACCATAACTTTTGAGTAGGAATTAACCAGGAAATAGCTGTCATTTCATTATTTTATTACAAGCTCATTTCAGTTGTATATCATGATAGCACGATAATCATTTACCTGTACAGATATAACCAAAATAACCTATTGTTGATGCACTTTCGTGATGTCAGAAGATAGAACAAGGTATATACCATGTTAGCCCATATGAAACAGTTGTTACTCCACACAACAGTCTCATATCCTAGGCAGGGAATATGGGGGGAAGATTTGTTTGTGTAGGCGACTAAGTGTTCTGAATGGCACGATCCATCAAACCATTGTCATTTTGTACTATGATACCTAAAGTTCATATTTACCACAAAACCCATATGCATATGCAGGGAAAGACATAAGGCGAGGGGGGGGGGGGGTATTAGGCAGAGGGGATAAGGGATTAAAGGGAGGCTGAAGGGCGAACCAATCAAAGGGTTATTGTTTTGCTTCAGGCCAATTAGCGATAGGGGAGAGCGGGGCCTCGGAGCACGTACAAATTGATGCAAATAAATGCTGTACCATCCTCCTTTTGTTCGTTCGTATTGCTCATCTTGCCAAGTATATACAGGGTACAAAAATACGGGAGCACATACAAATTGATGCAAATAAACGCTGTACCATCCTCCTTTTGTTCGTTCGTATTTCTCGTCTCGCCAAATATATACCGGGTACAAAAATACGGGAGCATGTACAAATTGATGCAAATAAACGCTGTACCATCCTCCTTTGCAATCCATTCATAACGGCCCCAACCCTCAGAAACCAGGTGTTATATCCTGTTATGGGCGGTGTCACTTGAAACGTTTACACCGTATAGCAATACATTTGTAACGTTCACACCTTCTGATGTATAGCTAACCCGGGCCACTATGGAGGTATAAGTGCCCCACACAATCCCACGTTACCTTATAACCATCTCTATCGATCTGACCGTCACATGGCTGACATGGATGAACCTGACCGATGTATTCGTTGCAACGATAATGTTAGACCCCGTCAGGAAGGATTGAGGTGTGACGGTTGCGTCCCTGACGCCGGTGATGCTGACACGGCCGTCCCTGACGCCACACAGATGGAGGGACTCCGGATGACCCCGTGGATGTACATATGTGTTGAATCCGTTGAATGTGTTGAATAAAATATAGGGTATATAGCATATACAGGTGTCTGCATTGTTTTTTTAAGCCGATTAACGAATAGCAACCAGCCCCGCAGCTCAGTGCTTAATACCCAGCCGTCGTCTATCGTAATCCCCATCCGACCTGGGCATGCCTCCACCCCTTCAAACATGACCACCAAACCCCCCACACCGTACCCCTCGCACCAACGCAACCCCCTCCCCCTACAATATTCAGTAGTTACACTGAGCACAGTGAGCAAGCAACCTGCAGGCACTGATCAATGCACACAATAACTGCATTGTAGCTTTTGTGTGTTGTCCCCCACAGTATTGAATCGGAAAACTGTGCATTCAGTAATAGGTGCTTACGTTTCCGAACATTACGTAGCAGTCGATATCCTTGTAAATAGCACAGTAAATAAATTGCTTCTTAGTTGTATCAACATTGTTGTATCTCAATTTGATAGGAACAGGTAAATTTTCAGGGGGGGGCAGGTCAATCTTAACACTGCGTGCCGGCAGGACAGGCGACATCCAAAGTTAATATCTGTCTCTGATATGAACTAACAAAGCATCGCATTACTATCAAGTCAATTGAAATGAGACTTTCTTGTTGTTTATCGCGCCATTTCGTATTTGGTCATTCTTCACCAATGGACACTGTCGTGCCTCTAGAGAAGCTGGCTTGCTTGGGGGCACTTGTGCCAACATTTCACTGGGAATAAGGAAAATAAGCTTAATTATTCATAACCTGGGAATAGTCTACGGTCATGATGAATGATTTTCATTCAGAGTGAACTAAGAATTTTAATACTAAAGAACCGCGAATTGGGAACTCGCCAATTTATAGCATGTATGTATTCTGAGTAGGCCTAGTGAGATAAATATGTAAGACCAAACAATTAGAAACACAAACAACTTTGCGTCAACTGCCCAAAATCAAAAAAAAGCTTAGAGCTTAGATCTACATGTTCATCATTGGAGAACCAGAATATCCAAGGTTTTAGAACAGCAATGGTGCACCTTTATGAACCAAATATCACTACAATAGTCAAGGTATACCTGGGACTCAGTCATATCCGAGGCAAGTATGAGAAACTGTCGCAAAATACAAATTTTGGCAAAGTTATTTGCCACACGAAACGTCCGTTTTGACGTGAGAGGAAGTGCGCCAATTGGCTAAATATTACTCCGCGGACACAAAGTTGTAATTTGAAGGTACCCGTGACTTTAAATGTTTGATAAATAATAACGTGCATTGAAGAAAAAAGATTTAAAATGCATCACGGGTAACTTATCACTAAAGTTTTTAGATAACTTATTCTTGCCAGCAGATTGACTAATGTTTAAGAACTATTTTCTAAAGGCAATATTGACAACCGGAAGTCAGTTAAGCGTTTGTGTTTTGGGTCCATCGTGTGGAACAGTTGTGGAAGTCGTTTGGAGTGTTATTTGGCCGTTCAATGAGAGTTTTTGTCATTAAACTCCTTTGCAATGGAAAAGTAGTATATGTCATGTAGAAACTTTAACGTATAGAAACACAAAGGTATGCTCTCTATTCGCAATCTACCTGGTCGTAATGCCCAAGTGGGAATTTAGTTTAAAAGTTCAGGTGACATTTGATTTGACATGTGACATGTCAATAATATTATGAAATGCCAGGCATTTAACATGAAATGACAAATCAAGTTGTCCAGTGTCGATTTTGTCAATACTAACACCAGATTGCCTGTCAAAGACATTGTTGACACTTTGCCTGACTACAGTCACCAAGCTTCTAATGCTCTAAGACTAAGTCAATGATATTAATTAGTTCAAGTTTCACTTAACTTTTGGCGCAAGTGCCCCCAGGCAAGCCCGCATCTCTAGGAGCACCACAGTGTCACTGTTAAAATCCTTGGACGTTAGAAAGGAATCAACTGTAGCTTTTATTATAATGTGTGTGTGTATAATCATAATGTTTACATATTTTATATACCTTGTTCTATCTTCTGACATCAAGAAAGTATCAATACTAGGTTGTTTGGTTATATTTTCGTGAACAAATCAGAGCATACGACTACCATCCGATCCGGGCACCATGTTTATTTTTGGCGCATGCTGGTACCTGTGAATGCAACTTAGTTCCTCTGTTCCATTAACATATGACTCTCTGCTAGTCGGTGCATTCAGTTTGGGAACCAGGCTACAAAAAGTGGTGGGACTTGCCAGGTGACGCTGCATATGCTTGGCGGTCGGTCGGGAAAAGTTGGATGCTCCAACATTTGTTCGCGAGAATATGACCGAAACAACCTAGTGTTGACATACTTTCTTGATGGGCTTGATAGAACAAGGTATATAAAATATATAAACACTATAGTTGTACATGCCTACATTATAATAAAAGCTACAGTCAATTCCCTATTAACGTCCAAGGATTTTAACATTGCCTTATCTATTTGCAAGATTTTGATAAGTAAACTATTCTTGTCGATCTGGATGTCTGCTATAATTACTGGTTCTGTATATTGTATTCTGAAGTACAATCTAAGGTATTTGCATATCAACAGTTTTGTACGTTTTGTAGGTATCTGTGGGGCAGGGGGCCTAGGGGTGGAAGCAGCATGATCGGAAGAACTGTGCAACTCCACCTTCTCTTCTTACCTCCCGATTGACCAGTATGGCCCATCTAAATGATAGACCTGCTCCTAAGCATGAAGCCACTTCAGGTAAGATATGATTTTTGTAATATCCAATATGTATATTGTTAATATTTAAACTATTTACTGCAATAACTACTATTATTTTTCAGTAAGTACAGATAAGACCTAAATTTATAACTAAATTTATAAACTTAAAAGTTTGGAAGAAATTCATAGTTCAGTTATGCAAATGTGAAGTAACCATTACTATTTGAGGAATAGCATTGCAATGATAAATTTCTTCTTTAGACCCTCCTTATTTCTCTGTTTCAAAGGCCAGACACTGCAGCTCGCATCCCCAAGCCCCATTGGAGTCTTCTGGGACATTGAGAACTGCTGTGTCCCACATGGCAGATCTGCTGTGGCTCTGGTGCAGGCCATACGTGACAAGTTTTTTGTGGGTCACAGAGAGGTGGAATTCATGTGCGCCTGCGACATCACAAAGGAAAGCAAGGAAGTCATCCAGGAGCTCAACTACGCCCAGGTCTGAAATAACACTTTTGATTGGTTGAATATCTTTCAGTACATCCAGTAAATCATGCACAGTTTTTGTTTTTAGCTTTAAGTCCATGTGATATGTTACAGGTTAAATCTAATTATGTAAAAAATTATAAAGACACTAAGGATATAATTCTGCATAAATTTGCTGAACCACTACTTATGACCTTAACATGTAGACAGTTCACTTCCCACTCAACAAGTACTACAAGACCTGACCTGCTGAAATTCACTCCTGCATTTCAATCTTTCAAGTGCATCTGTATTAATCCACTTCTTCTGGCCTGACGCTGATCTGGGATGATTGGATTATTGTCTAACAGCTTCTGTTGTCGCCCTTGGCCAGGTG
Organism: Arenicola marina; assembly: GCA_964019135.1. Lineage (NCBI taxonomy): Eukaryota > Metazoa > Annelida > Polychaeta > Arenicolidae > Arenicola > Arenicola marina. The sequence goes on from OZ025251.1 coordinate 9,954,694, forward strand.
ACGGTGGTTCACATCAATGGTACATGTAAGAACGCTGCGGATGACAAGCTGAAGCAGACTCTGAGGCGGTTCGCCAGTGCCTACAAGCCGCCAGCCACCGTGCTGCTCATCTCAGGTAATAAATATAAAATATTAATAGTCTTCATCGTCTTCAGCTGCAGGTGTTATAGATAGAATGCTAATTGGCAATGAGCTGAAGTCTGAGAAGGAACTGCTGTCAAGTCTGAATGAGTCCTTTATCAGAGAGCGCCCACTGGGTTCTACGGGAAATATTGTCAAATGCACAACACCTAATTGGGCAACCAGATGCACAATGTTGATAGACAACCATCAAAGTCACGTATCGCCTCTAGCTTAACCGTTCCCAACGTCGGTGATGACAGTACATGTATATCTGTATATCTGTATTCTTCTGGATCTTTGTTTGTGCCATCCAACCCCATTTCATCATCCATGGATATTTCGTGTCCCAATTTAACATTACATTAGCGGTCCGCCAATATTTCATTCAATATGTTTGTATCCTGATGTCTTTCGTTCGCAATAGGCGACATCAATTTTGCCGCCGAGCTCTCGGACTTGCGGTACCGCGACCAGCTGAATGTCCTATTGGTCCACCCGTCGTCCACCCAGCAGGCCCTCATCGCATGTGCTCACCATTGCTACCTGTTTGATGATCTCATCGCCGGCCTGCCAGAGAGAGCGTCTTCAAAGGTATATCTCCATCACCTTCCGCTTCTATATCAGAAAAGTATCGGGGTCAACCCATGGCCGGGTAGGTAGCGCGTTCGGCTAACGTCTTGTGTGCTCGGGGAAGCGGCTGGTGCATGGTTCGAGTCGCATTTTTGCAAATGTCTAAGTTTGTGCTGATCTGAGCGCTAGACATCAGCTGCCGCAGTATCCAACTGCAGTTAAGGGGACTACATGCGGAAACAACGCTAGGCATCGGTTACCGCAGTTTCCAACTTTACAGTTAAGCAGACGACATGCGGAAACAACGCTAGACTCCAGTTACCGCAGTGTCCACCGAAGTGTCCAATTTTACATATAAGCGGATTACATGCGGAAACAGCGCAAGACATCCGTTACCTCAGTACCCGATTTTACAGTTAAGCGGAGACAGCGCTGGACATCAGCTACCGCAGTATCCAACTTTACAGTTAAGGGGACTACATGCGGAAACAGCGCTAGACATCGGTTACCGCAGTTTCCAACTTTACAGTTAAGCGGACTACATGCGAAAAAGGCTATATATATAAATATATATACTGGTTCTTGTCTTATCGTCGATTGTCAATAGACCGATCCAGGTTGTCTTTCATTCACTGACGTCACTTGCTTTTATCCCATCATGTGGTGAAAAAGGTCTTCCACGTGCGTGATGTCGGACAAACAAGTCAGCAAAAACAGCATGTTACTTTCTTGTCAGTTTCAGAGATGAGTACTTACTATCAGCTATGATTGTCAATTTTTTACTCACGATTAAGAAAAAAAGACTCAGGCGCGGGCGATCCATTGTTTTTAGCCTAGCTCACCTAATACTCACGCCTACCATTTACTTCAGTTATCCATTTTGTGGGCTCAAACATGGAATATGGAACCTGTTTGCCTCTGTTGACAGGACGCCGATGGTTCATGTGACCTTGCTGTAAGCGGCCTGCCCCCCAACAAGCCATTCAAGGTCATTCAGCAGCGACTGAAGCAGCTGTCAGACAACTGTGGCGGCAAGGTGGTCCATATCACAGGGTCGTCGGCCACGCTGCGATTCTCCAGCCTGGAAGCCGCCACGCGGTGAGTGAGCCACACGTGAGCTATTTTTGGGCTCGTTACACTCTTTCTGATAGTGCTACTTATAGATGTTTGCAAATATTAAATTAAAATAATAGGAACAATATTGTACATGAGCAGATTGCATCAGTATGGTTATCCTTTTATTGCGTCTTTGTTGCACATGTATTCGTGTAATAGCTACAATGTCTGATATTATTGGTGATAATTGTAAGGAAAAATCATCATCACTGGTTTATATTATTATAATTATTATATAATAATTTTTATTGTACCAAAAGGCCTCAGGCCCACAGTACAACATGAAAACATATATAAAATCGGTCATACAATGCTGTTGAACAAATTCCGTTTGACGTTTAACTGCAGAATACAAAAGGCAGCCAAATAGTAGTTAAATTTCCATCATCGAAGATGCGGACCAAAATGCTTAGTTCTAATATGCTCATTGAGTGTACAAACCATTAGATGTAATTCATTTCCCATTACTTCAAAATAATTTCTCATGCAGTACTTAAAAAATCGCGCTTCCCGTGGGGACCTCTCATTTTTTCAAAAGCTAACGTATGAACAGAACACCGTAATTTGGTTAAGGCTACTCGATGTTTGACAATTCTTACAGACGAAAGTTATAGTTCAGGCTCTAAGAAACATTTACAGCAAGATGATAGCTTGGACATCGTAGTAATTTTCTCATGCCATTCTTGCATAGCATTTCACACAATCTTTGTTTGAATTAACTCTCTGATAAAAACATCAGTGTCACCGACTCCCTGACTTAGCCAAACATGAACAAACCCGTATCTGCACAGTAAGTGTTTTATATCTTTTACCCATGTATGCCTCTCAATACCTCCCAATACCAATGAGTGTTCTGGCCACCTGAGAGACTAACGGTGTATGTGTGTATGTGGGTTTGTCTTTGCAACAGTGTAGGGTGGGTGCTGAAACGCGAAATGCATGTCTTATCCGAAGGTTGACATTTGGCGCATTTCTTTAGTAACCCGGGTGTATCCCTACGGTGGACCGAATACGCACATTACGCATCGGTTCACCGCCCGGCACTTCTTTCACCCGGGTATCCGTGCGCGCGCATGCATTCGGTAGGCCGATGTGCCCCGTTCTAAACAGCACGGGGCATTCGGGAGAAGATGGCGGCTGATTGAAAGGTGATGAGAGTAGGTTGGTTCCAGTGCCTTAATGTGCACCGGATGTGAACGGTGTGTGCATTTCATTGGAATAGGCATATCCCTATCGGCACACTCGGAAGTTCCCTGTCACGTGTTGCGGGCCCGGGTCGGGATACCTAACCTGGCCCAAAGAAATGCGCCCATTGTCACTTGGTCTGGAACGCGAAATGCATGTCTTATCCAAAGGTTGACATTGTCACCTGGTCTGGAACGCCAAATGGGCGTTTTATCTCCAATAGACAAATGGTTATTTCCTAACATAATTCCATATCCTCCTCTGGCAAGGAGTGGGGTTGCATGATGGACGTTCTACTTGTGTTTCTGAGCCATCATGTATTACCATGTGGCATTTGGGCCCTTGTTATCGATTTCGAAGTACAACTTTTCAAACATGTTTAGTGAAAAGGAAGAAATTGGTCTTTCATCAGAGCGCCAATGAAATCAATTATTATAGGTAAAGGTAGCCTGTGAGCAGTAAATGAGCTAACCTGTGACAAACGCTCGTGTTTACTGACCCCTGGACAATGAGTTATACGGTGAGCTGATCCGATGATAAAGCCAGTTGTTAGAGTTACGTTTCGGTATAACTCATTTGTCGATTTCTTCCGCGGCCAAATTGTGTTCCGTTCATCTGAGAATGCACTTTGGCGTTTGAATGAATTGAATATCTCATTGAAGTTCGCTCAGATATTGTAAACGGTCAGCCAAAGAGTCGTGCCAGCGAAGTCCAGCTGGGAAAGGTGCGGTGGTAAATTGTGATTAAAATGCTCCCTTGGTCATTGGGTTTTAGTCGTATTTGTGTGATGTGTGTGTGCTTATTGGGTGAGGGGGGAGGGGTTAGGGTTTAGGTGGGGAGGGGTGAGGGGGAGTGAAGTTGGCGAAGAGTGCAGAGGCTGTACAGTGTACACTGGGTCGGTGTGGAGGGCGGCTGGGGGGTATAACTAGACCGGCCAGACGGCTGACTTGTGTTCCGCCACACCTTGTCGATGGGGAGTCATGGATGTGCGTGGTGCTTTGTCTGAGAACAAAGGTAGAGAAGGTAGGTTTGTTTGTCTCCCCGCCCAGTGACTGGTCCGCGGTGTGAAATACGGTATTGGACCGCAGTTTCTTTTCTCTCCCACTCTCTCACACAGAGCCAAGAAGCGCATGGGAAATGAAGATGTGTTTGGCTGCAAAATAACCCTGGAGTTTGCTCGCCATGACCAAGGAGAACCACCCTATAGTCCGCCAAATAGCCAGACGAGATCTCACAAGCGGGAGTTTCGCAACAGAAGGAGCAGGAGGAGGGGTATGGTGAACGGGGCGGTGGGGGAACCCGTGGCGGGGCCCGCAGAGGCGGTGGTGGAGCAGACGGCTGTGTCCGGTCCTGCCACCTGTCGACCGACAGCGTCCGGATCGGTGGATCGGACCCGGCGGAAGAATACTACCGAGCAGATGAATGGTGACGCGGTCGGCGCTGGATACGACCTGCAAAGTAGTCCTTCTGCATCAGGAAGTGCGTCATCCACGCCCAAGAACGCGCGCCGGAAGTGGGTAGCGGGGAATGGCAGCCCCAAGAAAGGGGCTCACGGGAGGGGAAGCCCCATGAAGGGGAGTTCCGGGCAGGGGAGTCCCAAGTCCCAGCCTAGCGCAGCCAAGCCGCCGTCAGCGGTGGCGAGCTCCAATAATTCTAGTTTGTCGCCGGCCAGCTTTACCCCGCCACCCTCTAGGGGGTCTCCAGCGGCGCCCTCGTCCTGTACGCCACCGTCAAGGGGTTCCCCGGCGGGCGCGGAGCAGGGAGGATCTTCAAGGGTTGTCACGCGAGTGTACAGACGCCAGATACAAGACAAGACCGCCGGCCTGAGCGACCGGAACTCTGAAGATTGGTCTGGCAACCGGAAGTCGATGGAATCACCTGGCGACCGGAAGTCGAAAGAATCACCTGGTGACCTGAAGTCGAAAGAATCCCCTGGTGACCTGAAGTCGATGGAATCCCCTGGCGACCAGAAGTTGATGGAATCTTCTGGCGACCGGAAGTCGATAGAATCCTCTAGCGACCGGAAGTCTATAAAATCATCTAGCGACCGGAAGTCGATGGATTCTTCTGGCGACCGGAAGGCGATGGAATCACCTGGCGACCGCAAGGTGGAGGGATGGTTTAGCGACCGGAAGATGGAGGGATACCCAAGCGAACTTAAGTCAATCAAACACGGCCCGAGGAGGCCACGGTCAGACAATAGGCGCGGTGTCCTCAGCCCAGGGTTGTTCCTATGCGGTAACTCAGGTAAGGTCCCCGACCCCTGCTACATAGGGCTATCAGGGACCATGTCCAACGACAACGGGTTTTTGAATACCGTAACAATAGTCAACCGCTGATCCAAACACTTGAAATGTTAAAATGAATACATTACTGAAAAATTGTTTTGTAGTAGTGTCTTCAGATTTTATGCGGACTTATACCGCTACAATTATAGTAGCCTAAACTGATTGTCTTCGAGTGTTCCATTGGCAGGCGCGCATTCTTAATTTCGTCTGTTTTCCATTTAAAAAATCAATTTCTGTTTGTGTTCGTTTGATAAATTTTCACTTTGTTTCATTTGTTTCATTTAATAAATAAATTGTAATATTGTTCATTTAATGAATACGTGTTGAAGAAATGCTTGCATTGTTTAGGATCTCCGGGAAATATCCACCGTCCGCGCCCGATCCGGGCCAAGCAGCCGAGTCCCGGGAAGAGGGTGTTCCACGGCTGTCCCAACCCGCACACCAAGGGGCTGTACGCCGTCTCCGTGCCGTCCCAGTACGCCACGCCGCCGGCCACCCGCAAGTTCAAGCACTATGGTAGCCAGCGCAGCGACCCGGGCGGGTTCTACTACCAGTTCGGCGCCAAGCCGCGAGAGGGCGCCATGATGCAGTACGCCCCTGAGGAGTGTTGGGAGGGGGAGGGGCCAGTGGACGGAGGCGGCGAGCCCGCGGGACCGGGTGGCGAGACAGATGGGGATGGGGACGCCGTGGGGGTGGGGGCCGGGGTTGGGGCGGAACCGGGGGCGGGGACGGGCCGGGGGGTTTCTCTGCGCGAGGTTACCGACCGGTACAGCCGCGAGGGGCGCTCCAGTCGCAACTTGTTGTCGCTGCAGCAGCAGTTTTACCAGGAGGACCAGTGGCGCTGCTTCAAGCAGGAACTGGACGACGTGCTTCCGGCGATGGAGGTGTACAGCGGCCGGGAATACGGCGAGGCCCCGGAGGCCATGGGCGGCTACAGCCGAGAGGAGTGCCACAGCGCGCCTCCGCTGCCATGGCAACAGTCGCACTCTTCGCCCTCCCCGAGCAAGGCGCCCTCTATTGTGTCTCCTTACAAGCCGGCCTATGGGCTCCCCAACCGGCGTAGTCCCAGCTTCCGGCGCACCCCGGGAGCCAGCCGGCCGAGTTCTCGCTGCAGCAGCCTCAGCTACAGTAGCCATGACAGCCGGCCACCCTCGCACGGCAGCTATTGCTCCAGCGGCTCGTACGGCAGTAGCTATGGCAACGCCAGGAACAGTAATATCTTTCAACCAATCCGCCACCAGTCTCCGGGGTTAAACGGACCGGAAGTGAGCGACGGCTGTTATTACGAAGGGGAGCCGGTAGATGGCGCCTCCGTCGAGCTGGTGGTCTCCAACCTGGACTACAATATTAGTGCGCGAGAGTGGCGCAAGATTCTCTACGCGGAATTCCAACAACATATACAGGTAAGGAAGACGCATGCTGCCCTATGCCTTAGGCCGGTTTCATTTTTGTTCTAAGATAGAAATTATTATTATTAGTTATTAGAATGTATGTCTTACAACTATGCTGGTGTTTCTCATAGGCAATATCTCCTTATGTATATGTATATATGTGGGGATATCTGTCCCGTTTTTGGATCTTCTATTACTATTTGTTGACGTCCTGTTTTATCATTCTGCCGCTGGTGTCCCTCTCTCCGCCAATCCACTAACTGAAAAGACATTGGGCCCTCGACATCAGGTGCTGGGGGTGTGCATCCAGACCCAGCCTGACAACACCAGCATCGGCTTTGTCCGGGTCCCCGCTATTGAGGATGCGCGATTCGCAATCTCACAGTTTCACCGGAAGAAGATTGGCTACAAGCGGATCCACGTGACGCTGGCTGAGCAGGATGGCCCCGCCCCGACCACTGTCAGGTGAGCCACGCCCCGCCCACTGTCAGGTGAGCCACGCCCCGCCCACTGTCAGGTGAGCCACGCCCCGCCCCGCCCACTGTCAAGTGAGCAATGCCCCGCCCACTGTCAGGTGAGCCATGCCCCGCCCACTGTCAAGTGAGTCATGCCCAGCCCAGTGTTAGGTGAACCCCTCTCGGCCCACTGTCAGGTGAGCCATGCCCCGCCCACTGTCAAGTGAGCAATGCCCCGCCCAGTGTCAGCTGAGCCATGCTCCGCCCATTGTCAAGTGAACAATGCCCCGCCCATTGTCAAGTGAGCAATGCCCCGCCCAGTGTTAGGTGAACCCCGCTCCGCCCAGTGTCAGGCGAGCCATGCCCCGCCCACTGTCAAGTGAGCAATGCCCCGCCCAGTGTCAGGTGAGCCATGCTCCGCCCACTGTCAAGTGAACAATGCTCCGCCCATTGTCAAGTGAGCAATGCCCCGCCCAGTGTTAGGTGAACCCCGCTCCGCCCAGTGTCAGGTGAGCCATGCCCCGCCCACTGTCAAGTGAGCAATGCCCCGCCCACTGTCAAGTGAACAATGCCCCGCCCAGTGTTAGGTGAACCCCGCTCCGCCCAGTGTCAGATGAGCCAATCCCCGCCCACTGTCAAGTGAGCAATGCCCCGCCCACTGTCAAGTGAGCAATGCCCCGCCCAGTGTTAGGTGAACCCCGCTCCGCCCAGTGTCAGGTGAGCCATGCCCCGCCCACTGTCAAGTGAGCAATGCCCCGCCCACTGTCAAGTGAACAATGCCCCGCCCAGTGTCAGGTGAACCCCGCTCCGCCCGCTGTCAGGCGAGACACGCCCGCCCACTTTAGATGTTTTGTTTTCACTTTATCTCAGTAAGTTTACTTTTAATGGAACATCTCTATTCCCCACACAGGGCAGACGTTACGTCTCTCCTGAAGGAAGTCACGGACTGCAGGCTACCCCTGTTCAAGTTCATAGAGCTCTTCGAGAAACGGTGCGTTAACGAAATGACTTCCATTCACGAGTAGCATGTGGTGAATAAACAATAAACTTAACAATCGGATACCAAGCACCTTGCCTGGGACACTGAGTATGTGTTCGGCTCACGAGAGAGTAAATAGCTCGTAACCCCGTCTTTTACATTATAAATTAATGACTGTTGGCTGTTAAGCGTTAGTTATTTTCGAGCAACAGAAATAAGCGGTCACTGGTGTGCAGCCACTTTCCTGCAATTGTTTCCCAGCTAATATTATTCAAATTATGAAAAAAAAAATGCTTGTAATATTATATTGATGATCAATTCAACAAGTTGCTCTTTTCTTTGACCTAGCGATACAAAGTCTAAATTGTACAATCAATGATTATTGATTTCTATATAAGCTTGTCTACGATTTGTCCCTGTTGTTATGACTTGCATGTACTTGGGATTATCTATATTGAAATTGAAATAAAGAAGAATTTTTTGTATGTAAAAGTTTTAAAAAAAGCGGAAAAAAGCTTTAAAAAAGGCTACAAACAACCTAAAAAAAAAGCTACAAAAAAAACTACACCAAAATAAATAAATTGTTTTGTAAGATCAAATATGACGCCATGTTAGTGAAATTTTGTGTATGTAAAAGTTTTAAAAAAAGCGGAAAAAAGCTTAACAAAGCTTTAAAAAAGGCTGCAAAAAACCTAAAAAAAAGCTACAAAAATAACTACACCAAAATAAATAAATTGTTTTGTAAGATCAAATATGACGCCATGTTAGTGAAATGCCCGCGGCTGGTGTTGCAGGTACCACCGCGGGGTGACGGTCTCCGAGCTATACCGGATGCCGGACGCTGTGGAGATCCAGGAGCAGGACGGCATGGGTCGGATGGTGATTCTCGTCTCCCAGGCGACGGCGACGCCAGAGAGCGTGGTGGGATCGGAGGCGGCGTCCGAGGAGGGGACGGACACAGCGGTGAGTGTGTGGGAGGGGGAGGGGACGGACACAGCGGTGAGTGAGTGGGTGGGTGGGTGGGAGAAGGATGGGGTGCGAAGGTGGAGGGGACGGACACAGCGGTGAGTGAGTGGGTGGGTGGGTGGGAGAAGGATGGGGTGCGAAGGTGGAGGGGAAGCACTCAGCGGTGAGTGGGTGGGTCCGTGGGAGAGAGGGAGGAGGAGGTGCGACGGGTTAGGGGCTGGGGAGGGAGAAGGGGGCGGGGGTTATATATAATATATATATATATGTCAGTCGTTTCGGTGACCCCTTGAGCGTGTCATGATTCGTGGTTTGGTGTTTTCTAGGACTGTGCCGAGGAGGCCGTGGAACTTCCGGTGTGTAAGGTGCATTGCCGCGAGGGCAGCGCCATCTACCTGGACGCCCTGGACTCTGCCTCCTTGCCGTTTGTGACGCTGTCGCTGCGAACCTTCGGGCCGCAGATCCACACGCTACTCCAGTCTCACGAGGGCTCAATGCCCCTGATGAGGTGAGCCAATGGCAAACTGGCGAAGGAATCGAATACATTCCGAACATTGTAAGGTATACATACAGCCAAATTTATATTGAATAATGTATCGGTAATAGTTTGTTCACTTCGTCATCACGTCAGCCGATGTATTGTTTCCCGCTCTGCTACATCTGCTTCTGTCCCCTAGTTTCCCACCCTTTTACCTATGTTTCTGCCCCCAGTTTCCCGCCCTTTTACCCATGTTTCTGCCCCCAGGTTCCCGCCCTTTCACCCATGTTTCTGCCCCCAGTTTCGCGCTCTTTGACCCCTGTTTCTCTCCCTTAGTGTCCCGCCCTTTCACTACTGTTTCCCGTCATTTCACACTTGTTTTCTCCCCCACCTTCTCGCCCTTTCAACCCTGCTTATACCCCACAGTTGCTCGCCCCTAGTTTCTTGCCCTTTGACCCCTATTTCTCGCCCTTTTACCCCTATTTATATCCCCCAGTTTTGTCGTCCTTTCACCCCTGTTTCTATCCCCCAGTTTCTCGCCCTTTCACGCATGTTTATTTCCCCCAGTTTTTTGCCCCCAGTTGCTCGCCCTCTAACCCCTGTTTCTATACCCCAGTTTCCCGCCCTTTGACTCTTGTTTCTATTGCCCAGTTTCCCACCCTTTAACCCCTGTTTCTATTCCCCAGTTTCCCACCCTTTGACTCCTGTTTCTATCCCCCAGTTTCTAGCCCTTTCACCCCTATTTATATCCCCCAGTTTTTTGCCCCCAGTTTCTCGCCCTTTCACCCCTGTTTATATCCCCAGTTTTTTGCCCCCAGTTTTTTGCCCCCAGTTTCTCGCCCTTTCACCCCTGTTTCTCTCCCCCAGCTTCCCGGCCTGTTACCTCGCCGAGTTCGGCGCGCTACATCCGGTTTCTCAGGGCGGCGTTCCGCTGGAACACCTCATCACGTGCGTGCCAGGGGTCAAGGTCGCCATGTCTCGCTCTGGGGTGAAGAAGGTGCAGTGGGCTGAGAACAGTCCTCCACCTTGTATAGGTACGTCAGGGGAGACTGCAGCTCAGCTGCAGAGTGTCAGTGGCACAGACGCTTGTACGTTTTACAAAGGTGTCTAATGGATGTGAATTGTTGTTTTTCAATACGGATTGGCAATTGGTGCAATTATCACAGGGAGAAAAATCAGTAAAAATTGAAGGGACAGTAACTAAGGCTCCGTTTTTTGTACTGTTTTTCTGTGATACAATGACCTTTTAATTGTTGTTGTTGATGTTATGTTAATGCTACTACACCGGCACGCTGGAACATGCCAAACTCTCTCTATAAACTACGGTCAAAGAGCAAATGAAATGTTCCTTGAAGTAAAAGGATTTTAGGTGTTATGTGGTCACACCGTTGCCTAGTAGGTAGCTCGTCTGGCTATCCCAACAGTGCAAATATCTTAGTGTGTGTGCGGGATCAATCTCCCATGTCTCTCCTCAATCAATCGGTATCCCGAGATACTCTTCTTATTAAGGGTATCACGTGATGGTCGTCACCCTCTCCACACCAGTATGACGTCACCCGTGCTCCACATTAGTGTCTTATGCCATATTTATGCCCACATGATACTAAAGAGAGCCACGTGGTTTCCCCTTCCAGCTGGTGGAGCCTCCATGGTCTAGTGGTTAGCGCACAGGACCGCAGATCAAGAGGTTATGGGTTCGAATCCGGGCCTGGACACCTAATGTGGGGGCAGGGTTTATCCATTCACCCTTCACCGTTCCGGGAGAGGCCTTGGCCCAGTTTAGCCCTTGTGTGCACAAAAGCGGCGTAAAACACCCCAACATTTTTGTAAATTTCCCCTTGCAGAGGGCAGTCGGTTCTGTGGCAGCCCCCTGATCAGCCAACAGCTGGCCCTGTTCAGCAGGGAGACGGTGGACCTGCTGCGCCACCAGAAGCACTGCCGCCTGCCCTTCAGCAAGTTCATCCCCACCTACCACCACCACTACGGTCGCCAGTGTCGCGTGGCGGATTATGGCTACACTAAACTTTTGGAGCTGTTTGAAGCCATCCCTCACATCGTGCAGGTAAAGACTCCTTACACCTCCCTAGCTACCAGTTATAAATATATACTCACGGAAAAAAGAAACGCAACACTTTGAATTTATTAATAATTTAATTTATTAATTTATAGTCCTCTATTATTAGTCAAGTAATAGAGGAGTTCAATAACTTTCGCAAAACAACGGTAAACTGGGTATAAACTGCAAGAAGTTTCCGTTCTTCACGCCAGATCTTGATGTCTTAACTGAGTTTTTACTTATTTATTGTGTGTCAGTTATATGACCATACCTCAGTTATTAAAATATAACTTCTATAACAAGTGGTGCGTTTCTTTTTTCCATGGGTATAGTTTCAGGCGCACAAGTGCTATATCTTTGGACTTGTGGGACAGGAGATTATTTTGGTTATTTCGCCCTTTTCTCTAACCAGTCGTATTGATTTTGAAGACTGGTCGGGGGTTCACGCCCCGCTGTGCGACTGTCCATACTCGTGAGGGAAACTGATCACATGTGTTGCTTTGATGAGAGTTAAGGTGTCAAACATAATCTCAAATCCTCAGATTCAAATCAAACAACCCACAACTGTTTCAGGGGGGTGTACGATAACCAAAATTACTGATTATCGTCCAGTAATCTTCAGCAATATCTCTGGGGTTAAGTGTGTCTTTCTGTCCGAATGGACCCTGTCAATCAATAAATGACCACAAAACGATGTCGTGCTGACTGGATTTAAAGTGGGTGTTACCTGGATCCAACTTAACAATAATGAAATTAATAATAATAATAATATAATATTGATATTAAAATAATATAACATTATTATATTATTATTATAATAATGTAATATTAATATTAAACTAATACTATATCATTATCATAGTAATAACTTACTATGTCTAATAATTTTAGATATATGTAGTGTATAGTAATAATATAATATAATAATATTATTAATCATAATATTAGTAAAATGAATTCCGATGTAAGTGATTACTTGTGAGGTTCTCAAATCACCACTTGTGACGTCATTAACTCTCCGTGTGTGACGTCATTATCTCTCCGTGCGTGACGTCATTAACTCTCCGTGTGTGACTTGCGGTTGTCGTCTGGTCGGTAGGTCATCGGTGGCGGGAGTCGCAAGTACGTGACCTTGACCCACAGGGCCCAGGTCAAGCGGTTCTGCTCCGACCTCACTCGTATGCTCAAGTCCCAAGCCAGCAAGCAAATCGCCATCCTCGACTTTCCTGTCATATACAGTGAGTACATCACACACAACGTTGTAGAGTGTTTAATTATCGTGTTATGCGGAAATGTTTAAGTAGCTACAGATATATACCGGTATATATTATATGTAGAGATATGTAGAGATATAGAGATATGTATAGATATAGAGATATGTATAGATATGGAGATACATAATTTATGAAGAGGGATCAACAGCGGTCGTATTGATGTGGCGGAGTTGAATTACTGTGATGGTTTGCTGTGGGTGTGTCTATATATTTTAATGTTTTTGTAATTTGTACCAGGGCTGGAGACCAGCCAAAGTACGGAATAAACCTACTTGATTTGTCAAATGATATACACGAACCAATATGTATAGATAGAGATGTGTAAAGACGTTGATACGTATTTAGATATATGTAATGTATAATTAGATACAGATACAGATATATGGATATACATAGGAGTAATGTGGATAGATATATATGAAGATACAGAAAAATATATTGATAGAGAGAGATAAGCATGTATAGATATAGAGAGACAAGTACAGATATGAGAGATATGTATAGATATAGATATGTATGTATAGATATGGAGAGACAAGTACAGATATGAGAGATATGTATAGATATAGATATGTATGTATAGATATTGAGAGATATGTATAGATATGGAGAGACAAGTACAGATATGAGAGATATGTATAGATATAGAGATATGTATGTATAGATATAGAGAGACAAGTACAGATATGAGAGATATGTATAGATATAGATATGTATGTATAGATATTGAGAGATATGTATAGATATGGAGAGACAAGTACAGATATGAGAGATATGTATAGATATAGATATGTATGTATAGATATGGAGAGACAAGTACAGATATGAGAGATATGTATAGATATAGATATGTATGTATAGATATTGAGAGATATGTATAGATATGGAGAGACAAGTACAGATATGAGAGATATGTATAGATATAGATATGTATGTATAGATATAGAGAGACAAGTACAGATATGAGAGATATGTATAGATATAGATATGTATGTATAGATATTGAGAGATATGTATAGATATGGAGAGACAAGTACAGATATGAGAGATATGTATAGATATAGAGATATGTATGTATAGATATAGAGAGATATGAACAGATAGAGATATGTACAGATAGAAGTATGTATAGGTATAGAGAGAGATGACTATAGGTTTAGAGATATATATGGAGATATAGATAGATATATAGAGATAGGTACCGGTATAACACGGATCAGAATTGGTTAAAGCGTCCTGAATATACAAAAAAATTTCATGGCATAGATGTATATATGCATCGATATAGGTATAGCTATGTCTACATATAGGTACAATACAATGCATCTAATACAGCTGTATAGTCAAACTTGAAGCCTGTCAGCTTAAAAGCTAGCGCTTTTACTGCATAGAAATATATATAAATTGGCTCTCGAACTGGGCGCTGTATAATCTTTATCACGAAGTCTTGTCTTTATGAATACCTTCACCACCGGTATATATATGTCTCTCTAGACAAGGTGCTGGGTAAGCCCTTTGAGATCACTGACTACGGCGTCATCTACATCGAGGACGTCCTCTGTGAGATGCCGGAAGCCTCGCTTACCGTGAGTGCGCATGCGTCGACAAATCCCGATTTTTTTTGGCTATAGTGTATTCATATCATTTATTGCTGACTTAAATCTTGGTACCTGCTCTGGGGATGGAGCTGTCTGTCGTTGGTGTTTCTAGTGGTTAGCGGACTAGACCGCATACTCAATAGGTCTTGGGTTCGATTCCGGGCCAGGGCGCCTAACCTGGGACATGCTTCACCCATTTATCCTTCATCGTCCCGGGAGGTTCCTCGTTCCCAGTTTAATCTTGTGGGCACACAAACCACAGGATCTTGCCACCTGTTACGTTCCGAAAACAACGTCGTTATTTATTTTTACGTCATAGCAACCAGTGGTGTAAATAACGACGGCATTTTCGGAACAAAAGACGGCACGTCACTTGGTTACGTCATAGCCACCAGGGCCCGTAAGTATAAACAAAGAAAGACCTTACTATGATCATAGTAAGGTCTTTGTTTATACTATTACTATGATAGTAAAGTCTTTGGTATAAACCAGCCAGGGCGAAAAAAACGGCCCCAAACCCGTAAATTGCCCCGATTTGGCCCTCATTCAGGGCACTTTAAAAAGCAGGTCTTGTTTCAGGGCCAAAACAGGGCGGAATTAGGGCGTTTTTTGGGGCCATTTATCTAAACTGACCATTTGGGGCGAAAAAGCGGAGCAGGGCGTAATTGGGGCGAAATCGGGGCGAAATCCGGAGCAATTTACCGGTTTGGGGCCGTTTTTATCGCCCTGCGGCTTTATACTTACAGCCAGAGCAGGAAAATGGCCCTGGCTGGGGCCTTTTTTTAGCCCCGAAATCGCCCTGTTATACTTACGGGCCCAGTGGTGTAAATAACGACGGCATTTTCGGAACGTAACAGGTGGCAAGATCCTGTGACACAAACGGCCTAAAGCACCACGGGCCGTATTCATGATCCCCTCGTAAGTTACGCACGAAAAGTGCATTTTCGTCTTAGCCTCACCAGCTCGTTTTGGTGGTGCTCATGAGTCCGAAATCCTCTTCAATATAATTTTTGCACTTTTTTAATTCAGAAAATCCACTTCTTGGGTGACTACTTATGTATTTTGAACCCGATAATCGCTCGACAAATCCTCCACTTAGCGCTAAGTCTAGTGGCGTAGCCTAAGTGGCGATTATGAATACGGCCCCTGTTTGTCTCACTGCTGCTCTAGGGCTGGTTTCAAATATGGGCCTAAAAAGAACCATCTGAGTAGGCGTGTCCGAGTTATGCACCGTGAAAGAACTCACTTTTTCTATTTTTGCTCGAAATGGTGCTTATGTTATCATAATTGTATTGTGATATACATTATCGATAATAACAGATGCTGCAATGTTTCTCCAATGTCAGATGTCTTATGTTTTCAGGTGTCTGGGATTGAAGAAGCGACCGTCCTCAGTGTGCCGAGAAGGGGTAAATAAATTTATTTCTGTCTCTGATATTATTTTAATATTCATATATGTATGTATGTTCCCTATTGATATTACAAGCATTAGTGTGATATTCACGTCTGCGTTTCTTGAATAGGCAAAGACCACATTTACTTTAATTTGTTCAGTTTTGTTTGATTCGTCTTTCGGTTCCTTCGGGCTTTGTGCGTAAATTAAGTTTTATAATTTTCTTTCCGCATGAATTTCGTCGTCAGATCAAACCTCTCAA
>OZ025251.1:9971024-10029428 GCA_964019135.1 Arenicola marina
GGAGGTGGCGGTGGAGGTGGAGGTGGACGGGGAGGTGGTTATGGGGGTGGAGGTGGAGGTGGAGTTGGAGGTGGACGGGGAGGTGGTTTATGGGGGTGGAGGTGGAGGTGGAGGTGGAGGTGGAGGTGGAGGTGGTTATGGGGTGGAGGTGGACGGGGAGGTGGTTATGGAGGTGGAGGTGGAGGTGGAGGTAGATGAGGTGGAGGTGGAGTAAAGGAGGAGGTGGAGGTGGAGGTGGAGGTGGAGGTAGAGGAGGAGGTGGAGGTGGAGGTAGAAGAGGAGGAAGAGGTGGAGGTGGAGGTGGAGGTGGAGGGGGGTGGAGGTGGTTATGGGGGTGGAGGTGGACGGGGAGGTCGTTATGGCGGTTGAGGTGGAGGTGGAGGTGGAGGTGGAGGTGGAGGTGGTTATGGGGGTGGAGGTGGACGGGGAGGTGGTTATGGAGGTGGAGGTGGAGGTGGAGGTGGAGGTGGAGGTGGAGGAGGAGGTGGAGGTGGAGGTGGAGGTGGAGGTGGAGGAGGAGGTGGAGTTGGAGGTGGGGGTGAAGGCGGAGGTGGAGGTGTAGGTGGAGGTGGGGTGGAGGTGGAGGCGGAAGGGGAGGCGGAGGGGAGGTGGAGGTGGAGGTGGAGGTGGAGGTGAAGGTGAAGGTGGAGGTAGAGGAGGAGGTGGAGGTGGAGGTAGAAGAGGAGGAAGAGGTGGAGGTGGAAGTGGAGGGGGAGGTGGAGGGGGGTGGAGGTGGTTATTGGGGTGGAGGTGGACGGGGAGGTGGTTATGGATGTGGAGGTGGAGGTGGAGGTGGAGGTAGAGGAGGAGGAGGTGGAGGTGGAGGTGGAGGTAAAGGAGGAGGTGGAGGTGGAGGTGGAGGTGAAGGAGGAGGTGGAGGTGGAGGTGGAGGTAAAGGAGGAGGTGGAGGTGGAGGTGAAAGTGGAGGAGGAGGTGGAGGTAAAGGAGGAGGTGGAGGTGGAGGTGGAGGTGGAGGTAGAGGTGGAGGAGGAGGTAGGGTGAAGGCGGAGGTGGAGGTGTAGGTGGAGGTGGAGGTAGAGGAGGAGGTGGAGGTGGAGGTAGAAGAGGAGGAAGAGGTGGAGGTGGACGGGGAGGTGGTTATGGGGGTGGAGGTGGAGGTGGAGGTGGAGGTGGACGGGGAGGTGGTTATGGGGGTGGAGGTGGAGGTGGAGGTGGAGGTGGACGGGGAGGTGGTTATGGGGGTGGAGGTGGAGGTGGAGGTGGAGGTGGTTATGGGGGTGGAGGTGGACGGGGAGGTGGTTATGGAGGTGGAGGTGGAGGTGGAGGTGGAGGTAGAGGAGGTGGAGGTGGAGGTGGAGGTGGCGGTGGAGGTGGAGGTGGACGGGGAGGTGGTTATGGGGGTGGAGGTGGAGGTGGGAGTTGGAGGTGGACGGGGAGGTGGTTATGGGGTGGAGGTGGAGGTGGAGGTGGAGGTGGAGGTGGAGGTGGAGGTGGTTATGGGGGTGGAGGTGGACGGGGAGGTGGTTATGGAGGTGGAGGTGGAGGTGGAGGTAGAGGAGGTGGAGGTGGAGGTAAAGGAGGAGGTGGAGGTGGAGGTGGAGGTAGAGGAGGAGGTGGAGGTGGAGGTAGAAGAGGAGGAAGAGGTGGAGGTGGAGGTGGAGGTGGAGGGGGGTGGAGGTGGTTATGGGGGTGGAGGTGGACGGGGAGGTCGTTATGGCGGTTGAGGTGGAGGTGGAGGTGGAGGTGGAGGTGGTTATGGGGGTGGAGGTGGACGGGGAGGTGGTTATGGAGGTGGAGGTGGAGGTGGAGGTGGAGGTGGAGGTGGAGGTGGAGGAGGAGGTGGAGGTGAAGGTGGAGGTGGAGGTGGAGGAGGAGGTGGAGGTGGAGTTGGAGGTGGGGGTGAAGGCGGAGGTGGAGGTGTAGGTGGAGGTGGGGTGGAGGTTGAGGCGGAAGGGGAGGCGGAGGGGGAGGTGGAGGTGGAGGTGGAGGTGGAGGTGAAGGTGAAGGTGGAGGTAGAGGAGGAGGTGGAGGTGGAGGTAGAAGAGGAGGAAGAGGTGGAGGTGGAAGTGGAGGGGGAGGTGGAGGGGGGGTGGAGGTGGTTATTGGGGTGGAGGTGGACGGGGAGGTGGTTATGGATGTGGAGGTGGAGGTGGAGGTGGAGGTAGAGGAGGAGGTGGAGGTGGAGGTAGAGGTGGAGGTGGAGGTAGAGGAGGAGGTGGGGGTGAAGGCGGAGGTGGAGGTGAAGGTGGAGGAGGATGTGGAGGTGGAGGTGGAGGTGAAGGTGGAGGAGGAGGTGGAGGTGGAGGTAGAGGTGGCGGTGGAGGTGGAGTTAGAGGTGGAGGTGGAGGTGGAGGTAAAGGAGGAGGTGGAGGTGGAGGTGGAGGTGAAGGTGGAGGAGGAGGTGGAGGTGGAGGTGGGGGTGAAGGCGGAGGTGGAGGTGTAGGTGGAGGTGGAGGTGGAGGTGGAGGTGGGGGTGAAGGCGGAGGTGGAGGTGTAGGTGGAGGTGGGGGCGGAGGTGGAGGCGGAAGGGGAGGCGAAGGGGGAGGTGGGGGGGGGCAAGAGGTGGGGGGCTGAGGGGGATGGGGTGGAGGTGGTCCGGGAGGCAGTTGGATCGGGGAGGGGGGTGGTGCGGTGTGGTGTGGCTAATGGACTTCGGGTTGACCATCCAGTGATATAGCCACTCGCTACACCCCCCCCCCTCCCCTCGTCCACCCACCCCTCAGATCCACGTTAGTATCATGGGCCGGGAGGAGGAGGGGGGGGGGGCAAATCAGAACCAGGGCGATCTACCCGGGTCCATCTACAACTTCCCAATTACATCAGTAAGGCACCCGCTGCCACCCCCCCACACACACACACCTACCCATCCCGTCTCCCTTGATCTCTCGATAAAGTCCTATCAGTTGCCATCTCCGCACACGTTTCCTACGACTCGGCTACCTTCTCCTCTCCAGTACTCACCGCTTATGTTCACCACAGAGCCAGTCACCTAGAGCCGCGCCTAGAGCCACACCGTTACCTAGAGCCACACCGTTACCTAGAGCCACACCGTCACCTAGAGCCACACCGTCACCTAGAGCCACACCGTCACCTAGAGCCACACCGTCACCTAGAGCCACACCGTCACCTAGAGCCACACCGTCACCTAGAGCCATACCGTCACCTAGAGCCACACCGTCACCTAGAGCCACACCCGTCACCTAGAGCCACACCGTCACCTAGAGCCACACCGTTACCTAGAGCCACACCGTTACATAGAGCCATACCGTCACCTAGAGCCACACCGTCACCTAGAGCCACACCATCACCTAGAGCCACACCGTCACCTAGAGCCACACCGTCACCTAGAGCCACACCGTTACCTAGAGCCACACCGTTACCTAGAGCCATACCGTCACCTAGAGCCACACCGTTACCTAGAGCCACACCGTCACCTAGAGCCACACCGTCACCTAGAGCCACACCGTCACCTAGAGCCACACCGTCACCTAGAGCCACACCGTTACATAGAGCCATACCGTCACCTAGAGCCACACCGTCACCTAGAGCCACACCATCACCTAGAGCCACACCGTCACCTATAGTCCACACCGTCACCTATAGCCATACCGTCACCTAGAGCCACACCGTCACCTATAGTCACACCGTCACCTATAGCCACACCGTCACCTATAGCCACACCGTCACCTAGAGCCACACCGTCACCTATAGTCACACCGTCACCTATAGCCATACCGTCACCTATAGCCACACCGTCACCTAGAACCACACCGTCACCTAGAGCCACACCGTCACCTAGAGCCATACCGTCACCTAGAACCACACCACACCGTCACCTAGAGCCACACCGTCACCTAGAGCCACACCGTCACCTATAGTCACACCGTCACCTATAGCCATACCGTCACCTAGAACCACACCGTCACCTAGAACCACACCGTCACCTATAGTCATACCGTCACCTAGAACCACACCGTCACCTAGAGCCACACCGTCACCTAGAGCCACACCGTCACCTATAGTCACACCGTCACCTATAGCCATACCGTCACCTAGAACCACACCGTCACCTAGAACCACACCGTCACCTAGAGCCACACCGTCACCTTAAGCACACCGTCACCTATAGCCACACCGTCACCTATAGCCACACCGTCACCTATAGCCACACCGTCACCTATAGTCACACCGTCACCTATAGCCACACCGTCACCTAGAGCCACAATGTCACCTAGAGCCACACCGTCACCTATAGCCACACCGTTACCTACAGCCACACCGTCACCTATAGCCACACCGTCACCTATAGCCACACCGTTACCTACAGCCACACCGTCACCTAGAGCCATACCGTCACCTAGAACCACACCACACCGTCACCTAGAGCCACACCGTCACCTAGAGCCACACCGTCATCTATAGTCACACCGTCACCTATAGCCATACCGTCACCTAGAACCATACCGTCACCTAGAGCCACACCGTCACCTAAAGCCACACCGTCACCTAGAGCCACACCGTCACCTATAGCCACACCGTCACCTATAGTCACACCGTCACCTATAGCCATACCGTCACCTAGAACCACACCGTCACCTATAGCCACACCGTCACCTAGAACCACACCGTCACCTATAGCCACACCGTCACCTAGAACCACACCGTCACCTATAGCCATACCGTCACCTAGAACCACACCGTCACCTATAGCCACACCGTCACCTAGAGCCACACCGTCACCTAGAGCCACACCGTCACCTAAAGCCACACCGTCACCTAGAACCACACCGTTACCTATAGCCATACCGTCACCTAGAACCACACCGTCACCTATAGCCACACCGTCACCTAGAGCCACACCGTCACCTATAGCCACACCGTCACCTAGAACCACACCGTGACCTAGAACCACACTGTCACCTATAGCCATACCGTCACCTAGAACCACACCGTCACCTAGAACCACACCGTCACCTATAGCCATACCGTCACCTAGAACCACACCGTCACCTAGAGCCACACCGTCACCTAGAGCCACACCGTCACCTAGAGCCACACCGTCACCTATAGCCACACCGTCACCTAGAGCCATACCGTCACCTAGAGCCACACCGTCACCTAAAGCCACACCGTCACCTAGAGCCACACCGTCACCTATAGCCACACCGTCACCTATAGTCACACCGTCACCTATAGCCATACCGTCACCTAGAACCACACCGTCACCTAGAACCACACCGTCAGCTATAGCCACACCGTCACCTATAGCCACACCGTCACCTATAGTCACACCGTCACCTATAGCCATACCGTCACCTAGAACCACACCGTCACCTAGAACCACACCGTCACCTATAGCCACACCGTCACCTAGAACCACACCGTCACCTATAGCCACACCGTCACCTATAGCCACACCGTCACCTAGAGCCACACCGTCACCTAGAGCCACACCGTCACCTAGAGCCACACCGTCACCTAGAGCCACACCGTCACCTACAGCCAGGAATATAGGGGGGGGGGTACCTTCGAATTATCCATTTAATTTTGCTCGTTACCTCATTGTATTTGCAAGCCGAAATCTTTCTCTTGCCCACCAAACAGTAATTGCCCCATCCTCACAACTAATGGTCTTCAACCGCCAACTCTCCAGGGATTCACATTAACTGGAAAGACAAAACTGGCCCAGTTTCAAGCAAATGTTAGGTGTGGTTAGGGAGGAGGTGTGTGTGTAAGGTGGGTAGGGGGGGGGGGGGAGGGGTGGAGGTGGGGCATTTTTTGGCGGGCGGGCTGTACCGTTTTTATCGAAGTGGCCGCCCCCCCCCCTCCGGCCCCATCCCGACCCCGACCCTTAAACCCACTGTTGGCTCCCCATGTGTCATTTTTATTTGAATTTTACGTTATATTTGGCACTTTTCGATAACATCAGAAACCGGCCTATAAAACACCCACCATTGTGGCGGCACATTCATCGCTGTTTTAAGCCATAAATTCTTCATTAACAAACGATAGCGTGACACAACAGCCGAGTGCCAGGCGAGAGGGGGGGGGCGGTTTTAGAGGAGGACGGGGCCAGCTTACCAGCTCACACCGCCCCCCCCCCACCTCCCCTGCAGCGCTTCATCTTATACCAAGCGACAAGGCACAGTGCTTCCCTTACACCCGTCACCAGAGGGCAGCAGGGGTCTGGCCTCGTATTCAAACCACGCACCGTCGCCTAGGCGTTGGGCCCAATAATTATGCGTCCAACACCCTCTTTCGGTATTTAGTTTCTTGCTACGTGAAGCCACGGCGTGAATTTTACCGATTCGTGCCAATGGTCAGTTCTGCGAGTGAGCTGTGCGGTAGAGGTGAAGGAGGCGGAGGCGGAGGCGGAGGGGGAGGGGGAGGAGGAGGAGGAGGATGAGGAGGAGGGGGAGGGGAAGGAGGAGGGGGGAGGAGGAGGAGGAAGAGGGAGGAGGAGGAAGAGGAGGGGGAGGAGAGGGGGAGGGGAGGGGAGGGGTAGGGGAGGAGAAGGGGAGGATGAGAGGAGGGGGAGGAGGAGGGGGAGGCGAGGAGGAGGAGGGGGAGGCGAGGAGGAGGAGGGGGAGGGGGAGGCGAGGAGGAGGAGGGGGAGGCGAGGAGGAGGAGGGGGAGGGGGAGGCGAGGAGGAGGAGGGGGAGGCGAGGAGGGGAGGGGGAGGGGGAGGCGAGGAGGAGGAGGGGGAGGCGAGGAGGAGGAGGGGGAGGCGAGGAGGGGAGGGGGAGGCGAGGAGGAGGGGGAGGGGGAGGAGGAGGAGGAGGATGAGGAGGAGGGGGAGGGGAAGGAGGAGGGGGGAGGAGGAGGAGGAAGAGGGAGGAGGAGGAAGAGGAGGGGGAGGAGAGGGGGAGGGGAGGGGAGGGGTAGGGGAGGAGAAGGGGAGGATGAGAGGAGGGGGAGGAGGAGGGGGAGGCGAGGAGGAGGAGGGGGAGGCGAGGAGGAGGAGGGGGAGGGGGAGGCGAGGAGGAGGAGGGGGAGGCGAGGAGGAGGAGGGGGAGGGGGAGGCGAGGAGGAGGAGGGGGAGGCGAGGAGGGGAGGGGGAGGCGAGGAGGAGGGGGAGAAGAATGAGAAGAAGGGGAGTTAAGGGGGAACGGGGAGGGGGAACATACACTTCACTTCTGCACCTACCCCAGCCCTGCCACCTCCCGCCCCTCCCCCCTACCCCCACCTCGCCAACTCTGTTGGTGAAACGGGGGTGGGGATGGGGCCGAAATAGTGCCGTTAAGAGTCACTTGGGTTCACTCCAAAGACTGTTGGATCCCCTCCTTGACTAGTAAGCCCTGGACAACAAACTACGGCCGGACAGCCGCGGTGAATGTGAAGTAGTACACTACTGTAACCCGAGGACCCCGCAACCCCCGTTACCAGTCCACACACTCGCGGTCCTTCTGTCTGTGTCTCAACCAAGTGATTCTGCCCTCGTCAACCAGTCCTGTTGCCTTCTATAAACAACCTACACGGTTAATTATGTTCACATTACCGACTTGCGACATAAGTTTTTGGTAAACTCGACGAGCGTAAGATGGGAAGTCTGAGGCGCCGTCCTAGCCCTCAACACATGGATCCTCTTTCAGACAGCTTATAATATCGCTATATGGCTGATTTTCTGAATAATGCACAATTTGCGATATCCAAACGACTGATTTACAACACTGACACCTTCTAAACACCTTGAATGCTCTCGACATGGACAGATTCTGAACACCGACTCGCGACACTGACACATTGTGACACATTCTGAACACCGACTCGCGACACTGACACATTGTGACACATTCTAAACAACGACTCGCGACACTGATACATTCTAAACAACGACTCGCGACCCTGACACATTATGACACATTCTAAACAACTCGCGACACTGGCACATTGTGACACTCTAAACAACGACTCGCGACACTAACACAGTGTGACACATTCTAAACAACAACTCGCGACACTGACACATTGTGACACTTTCTAAACAACGACTCGCGACACTGACACATTGTGACACATTCTAAACAACAACTCGCGACACTGACACATTGTGACACATTCTAAACAACGACTCACGACACTGATACATTCTAAACAACGACTCGCGACACTGATACATTCTAAACAACGACTCGCGACACTGACACATTGTGACACATTCTCACATTGTGACACATTCTAAACAACGAATCGCGACACTGACAAATTGTGACACATTCTAAACAACGACTCGCGACACTGACACATTGTGACACATTCTAAACAACAACTCGCGACACTGACACATTGTGACACATTCTAAACAACGACTCGTGACACTGATACATTCTAAACAACGACTCGCGACACTGATACATTCTAAACAACGACTCGCGACACTGATACATCCTAAACAACGACTCGCGACACTGACACATTGTGACACATTCTAAACAACGACTCGCGACACTGATACATTCTAAACAACGACTCGCGACACTGATACATTCTAAACAACGACTCGCGACACTGAGACATTGTGACACATTCTAAACAACGACTCGCGACACTGATACATTCTAAACAACGACTCGCGACACTGATACATTCTAAACAACGACTCGCGACACTGAAACATTGTGACACATTCTAAACAACGACTCGCGACACTGACACATTGGGACACATTCTGAACACCGACTCGCGACACTGACCCATTGTGACACATTCTAAACAACGACTCGCGACACTGACACATTGTGACACATTCTAAACAACGACCCGCGACGCGACACTGACACATACTAAACAGTCCCCCCTCGCCCACCCACCCTCATACGCAACACCCGCTCCTGCCAGACTGGACTGTCAGCTGCTGCTGTTGGTAGCTCTGACATGAAAACCTTCAGCCAGGGGCAGGTGAAGGTTTTACACAACGCAGTGTTCGATGTACAGTCGCTTTCCAACGCTCCCGGCGTAAATTGATCAACTAGTGCTTAAAATAGGTACCCTTCTGCTGTCTGTAAACTTTAATCTCACTCCTGGCTGGTTTTGGAAGTCGAACGCCGACAAAATATGCGCTAATATGCGTTATTTTATTAGGCTTTCGTTTCACATTCAAAAGGAAATCTACATAGAAAGTTTTGATGTCAAAGCTATGGTCGCTGTTTCTGTTCCTGCTTCTGCTTCTGCTGTTGCTGCTGCTGTTGCTGCTTCTGGCTGTTGTTGCTGCTGCTGCTGCTGTTGCTGTTGCTGCTGATGCTGCCGCAGTTCCATGGGAACTCCCCACAGGTTGCCGTCTCTCACGGGTCCCCATGCCAGTCAGGTCACCAGCCCATCTGTGCAGTGTTTTCCGCCAATTCATTACGGAAACATGGGAGGCATACGAAATGTGGACGGCCGTCAGGTTTACTCCCCCGCCTCCGCGGGCAGAGAGAGAGAGAGAGAGAGAGAGAGGGCTCCACTGGCGGCTGTCGCGTTTGGGAGTCACGGACGCCGGGAGATGAGGGTGGAGGCTGAGGGGGGAGGTCGGTGGAGAGGGGTTTGGAGGGGGGAGGGGGGAGGGAGGGGGCATGCATGTACTCGGCATAATCTGCCCAGATTTAACGTATATGTCCCGGGGAGCTGGCCTGTAAACAACTTCCCGTTTGCTGACGCAGAAGACGCCCGGACCCTCCACCCGCTAATTAATTCAGACGCGATTCCAAAGTGAAGAACATGTGAGCGATAATTAATTCATCCATCTCAAATTGCTTTGCTTTGAATAGTCCATGGCAGGGCTATAATCCGCGTAGATTAATTAAGATTTATTCCCATTGCACGATCCATGTTGACAACACTCGGGTTAGTAAGCCAGGGGAGGAATTTCCAATTTGATCAACTTAAGCGCTATTCCAAGATAAGATCTAAATGAGCGATAATACATGCATCTAACATAGGTTTGTTCTGAATCGCGTGAATGTCTAATCAAGAATATTAAGTCAATATTGCTAAATCTACATCCCGGATTATGTGTGCATGTACTTGCAATAAAGATTGCGTGTAGGAATGATAATTCTCGGTGAATGCTGCGTGTTGCCATCACTGAGTCAATAATAACAATGCCATCACTTGTGGGTGGGTTTCCGGGCTGGTACTCTACTTCTAAGTCGGACTTAATTGAATTTAATTAATTTTCCGGGCTGGTACTCTACTTCTAAGTCGGACTTAATTTAATTTAATTAATTTTCCGGGCTGGTACTCTACTTCTAAGTCGGACTTAATTTAATTTAATTAATTTAATTAATTTAATTTAATTAATTTTGAGAGAAAAGGAGCTGGGGGCGCGGTTGTACGTCATACGTTAAAGGTACCAGGTAGAATGATGGCGGCAGGAGCTGGGGCGTATCTAGGGGTTTATGGGGGTTGCAACAGCCCCCCCACCTCTCCTAGGCAACTTGAACATACAGTGTAAAAGTCTGGTTCTCCGAGTTTTCTGAGAGCAACCCCGCCTATGCAAATTCCTAGATCCGCCCTTGACGAGGTTGTACTATATGGAATGATGGTAGAGGAGGCTGTACCATATGGAATGGTGGTAGCGGGAGGTTGTACTATATGGGATGATGGTAGCGGGAGGTTGTACTATATGGGATGATGGTAGCGGGAGGTTGTACTATATGGAATGATGGTAGCGGGAGGTTGTACTATATGGAATGATGGTAGCAGGAGGTTGTATTACATGGAATGATTGTAGCAGGAGGTTGTAATATAAGGAATGATGGTAGTAGGAGGTTGTACTATGTGGGATGATGGTAGCAGGAGGTTGTACTATATGGAATGATGGTAGCAGGAGGTTGTAATATAAGGAATGATGGTAGTAGGAGGGTGTACTATATGGGATGATGGTAGCAGGAGGTTGTACTATATGGGATGATGGTAGCAGGAGGTTGTACTATATGGGATGATTGTAGCAGGAGGTTGTACTATATGGGATGATGGTAGCAGGAGGTTGTACTATATGGGATGATTGTAGCAGGAGGTTGTACTATATGGAATGATGGTAGAGGAGGCTGTACCATATGGAATGATGGTAGCGGGAGGTTGTACTATATGGGATGATGGTAGCAGGAGGTTGTACTATATGGAATGATGATAGCGGGAGGTTGTAATGTAAGGAATGATGGTAGCAGGAGGTTGTACTATATGGGATGATGGTAGAGGAGGTTTTACTATATGGAATGATGGTAGCAGGAGGTTGTACTATATGGAATGATGGCAGCAGGAGGTTGTACTATATGGAATGATTGTAGCAGGAGGTTGTACTATATGGGATGATGGTAGCAGGAGGTTGTACTATATGGGATGATTGTAGCAGGAGGTTGTACTATATGGAATGATGGTAGAGGAGGCTGTACCATATGGAATGATGGTAGCGGGAGGTTGTACTATATGGGATGATGGTAGCAGGAGGTTGTACTATATGGAATGATGATAGCAGGAGGTTGTACTATATGGAATGATGGTAGTAGGAGGTTGTACTATATGGGATGATGGTAGCGGGAGGTTGTACTATATGGAATGATGGTAGCGGGAGGTTGTACTATATGGAATGATGGTAGCAGGAGGTTGTACTACATGGAATGATTGTAGCGGGAGGTTGTACTCTATGGGATGACGGTAGCAGGAGGTTGTAATATAAGGAATGATGGTAGTAGGAGGTTGTACTATGTGGGATGATGGTAGCAGGAGGTTGTACTATATGGAATGATGGTAGCAGGAGGTTGTAATATAAGGAATGATGGTAGTAGGAGGGTGTACTATATGGGATGATGGTAGCAGGAGGTTGTACTATATGGGATGATGGTAGCAGGAGGTTGTACTATATGGGATGATTGTAGCAGGAGGTTGTACTATATGGGATGATGGTAGCAGGAGGTTGTACTATATGGGATGATTGTAGCAGGAGGTTGTACTATATGGAATGATGGTAGAGGAGGCTGTACCATATGGAATGATGGTAGCGGGAGGTTGTACTATATGGGATGATGGTAGCAGGAGGTTGTACTATATGGAATGATGATAGCGGGAGGTTGTAATGTAAGGAATGATGGTAGCAGGAGGTTGTACTATATGGGATGATGGTAGAGGAGGTTTTACTATATGGAATGATGGTAGCAGGAGGTTGTACTATATGGAATGATGGCAGCAGGAGGTTGTACTATATGGAATGATTGTAGCAGGAGGTTGTACTATATGGGATGATGGCAGCAGGAGGTTGTACTATATGGGATGATTGTAGCAGGAGGTTGTACTATATGGAATGATGGTAGAGGAGGCTGTACCATATGGAATGATGGTAGCGGGAGGTTGTACTATATGGGATGATGGTAGCAGGAGGTTGTACTATATGGAATGATGATAGCAGGAGGTTGTACTATATGGAATGATGGTAGCAGGAGGTTGTACTATATGGAATGATGGTAGCGGGAGGTTGTACTATATGGGATGATGGTAGCAGGAGGTTGTACTATATGGAATGATGGTAGCAGGAGGCTGTACTATATGGAATGATGATAGCGGGAGGTTGTAATGTAAGGAATGATGGTAGCAGGAGGCTGTACTATATGGAATGATGATAGCGGGAGGTTGTAATGTAAGGAATGATGGTAGCAGGAGGTTGTACTATATGGGATGATGGTAGAGGAGGCTGTACTACATGGAATGATTGTAGCGGGAGGTTGTACTGTTTGGAATGATGGTAGCAGGAGGTTGTACTATATGGAATGATTGTAGCGGGAGGTTGTACTGTTTGGAATGATGGTAGCAGGAGGTTGTACTATATGGAATGATGGTAGCAGGAGGTTGTACTATATGGGATGATGGTAGCAGGAGGTTGTACTATATGGAATGATGATAGCAGGAGGTTGTACTATATGGAATGATGATAGCGGGAGGTTGTAATGTAAGGAATGATGGTAGCAGGAGGCTGTACTATATGGAATGATGATAGCGGGAGGTTGTAATGTAAGGAATGATGGTAGCAGGAGGTTGTACTATATGGGATGATGGTAGAGGAGGCTGTACTACATGGAATGATTGTAGCGGGAGGTTGTACTGTTTGGAATGATGGTAGCAGGAGGTTGTACTATATGGAATGATGGTAGCAGGAGGTTGTACTATATGGAATGATGGTAGCAGGAGGTTGTACTATATGGAATGATGGTAGCGGGAGGTTGTACTATATAGAATGATGGTAGCGGGAGGTTGTACTATATGGGATGATGGTAGCGGGAGGTTGTACTATATGGAATGATGGTAGCAGGATGTTGTACTATATGGAATGATGATAGCGGGAGGTTGTAATGTAAGGAATGATGGTAGCAGGAGGCTGTACTATATGGAATGATGATAGCGGGAGGTTGTAATGTAAGGAATGATGGTAGCAGGAGGCTGTACTATATGGAATGATGATAGCGGGAGGTTGTAATGTAAGGAATGATGGTAGCAGGAGGCTGTA
The DNA here is from genome assembly GCA_964019135.1 of Arenicola marina. Classification (NCBI taxonomy): domain Eukaryota; kingdom Metazoa; phylum Annelida; class Polychaeta; family Arenicolidae; genus Arenicola; species Arenicola marina. Next base: position 9,984,460 of record OZ025251.1, read on the forward strand.
CTATACGGAATGATGATAGCGGGAGGTTGTAATGTAAGGAATGATGGTAGCAGGAGGTTGTACTATATGGAATGATGATAGCGGGAGGTTGTAATGTAAGGAATGATGGTAGCAGGAGGTTGTACTATATGGGATGATGGTAGAGGAGGCTGTACTACATGGAATGATTGTAGCGGGAGGTTGTACTGTTTGGAATGATGGTAGCAGGAGGTTGTACTATATGGAATGATGGTAGCAGGAGGTTGTACTATATGGAATGATGGTAGCAGGAGGTTGTACTATATGGAATGATGGTAGCGGGAGGTTGTACTATATGGAATGATGGTAGCGGGAGGTTGTACTATATGGGATGATGGTAGCAGGAGGTTGTACTATAGGGAATGATGGTAGCAGGAGGTTGTACTATATGGAATGATTGTAGCAGGAGGTTTTACTATATGGAATGATGGTAGCAGGAGGTTGTACTATATGGAATGATGGTAGTAGGAGGTTGTACTGTTTGGAATGATGGTAGCAGGAGGTTGTACTATATAGAATGATGGTAGCAGGAGGTTGTACTATATGGGATGATGGTAGCAGGAGGTTGTACTATATGGGATGATGGTAGCAGGAGGTTGTACTATATGGGATGATGGTAGCGGGAGGTTGTAATAAAAGGAATGATGGTAGCAGGAGGTTGTAATATAAGGAATGATGGTACCAGGAGGTTATACTATATGGGATGATGGTAGCGGAGGCTGTACTACATGGAATGATTGTAGCGGCAGGTTATACTATATGGGATGATGGTATCAGGAGGTTGTACTATATGGGATGATGGTAGCAGGAGGTTGTACTACATGGAATGATTGTAGCGGGAGGTTGTACTATGTGGGATGATGGTAGCAGGAGGTTGTACTATAAGGAATGATGGTAGCAGGAGGTTGTACTATATGGAATGATTGTAGCAGGAGGTGGTACTATATGGGATGATGGTAGCAGGAGGTTGTACTATATAGAATGATTGTAGCGGGAGGTTGTAATAAAAGGAATGATGGTAGCAGGAGGTTGTACTATATGGAATGATGGTAGCAGGAGGTTGTACTACATGGAATGATTGTAGCGGGAGGTTGTACTGTTTGGAATGACTGTAGCAGGAGGTTGTACTATATGGGATGATTGTAGCAGGAGGTTGTACTATATGGAATGATGGTAGAGGAGGCTGTACCATATGGAATGATGGTAGCGGGAGGTTGTACTATATGGGATGATGGTAGCAGGAGGTTGTACTATATGGAATGATGATAGCAGGAGCTTGTACTATATGGAATGATGGTAGCAGGAGGTTGTACTATATGGAATGATGGTAGCGGGAGGTTGTACTATATGGGATGATGGTAGCAGGAGGTTGTACTATATGGAATGATAGTAGCAGGAGGCTGTACTATATGGAATGATGATAGCGGGAGGTTGTAATGTAAGGAATGATGGTAGCAGGAGGCTGTACTATATGGAATGATGATAGCGGGAGGTTGTAATGTAAGGAATGATGGTAGCAGGAGGTTGTACTATATGGGATGATGGTAGAGGAGGCTGTACTACATGGAATGATTGTAGCGGGAGGTTGTACTGTTTGGAATGATGGTAGCAGGAGGTTGTACTATATGGAATGATTGTAGCGGGAGGTTGTACTGTTTGGAATGATGGTAGCAGGAGGTTGTAATATAAGGAATGATGGTAGCAGGAGGTTGTACTATATGGGATGATGGTAGCAGGAGGTTGTACTATATGGAATGATGGTAGCGGGAGGTTGTAATATAAGGAATGATTGTAGCAGGAGGTTGTACTATATGGGATGATAGTAGCAGGAGGTTGTACTACATGGAATGATTGTAGCGGGAGGTTGTACTATGTGGGATGATGGTAGCAGGAGGTTGTACTATAAGGAATGATGGTAGCAGGAGGTTGTACTATATGGAATGATTGTAGCAGGAGGTGGTACTATATGGGATGATGGTAGCAGGAGGTTGTACTATATGGAATGATGGTAGTAGGAGGTTGTACTGTTTGGAATGATGGCAGCAGGAGGTTTTACTATATGGAATGATGGTAGCAGGAGGTTGTACTATATGGAATGATGGTAGTAGGAGGTTGTACTATATGGAATGATGGTAGCGGGAGGTTGTAATAAAAGGAATGATGGTAGCAGGAGGTTGTAATATAAGTAATGATGGTACCAGGAGGTTATACTATATGGGATGATGGTAGCGGAGGCTGTACTACATGGAATGATTGTAGCGGCAGGTTATACTATATGGGATGATGGTATCGGGAGGTTGTACTATATGGGATGATGGTAGCAGGAGGTTGTACTATATGGGATGATGGTAGCGGGAGGTTGTACTATATGGGATGATGGTAGCAGGAGGTTGTACTATATGGAATGATGGTAGCGGGAGGTTGTAATATAAGGAATGATGGTAGCAGGAGGTTGTACTATATGGGATGATGGTAGCAGGAGGTTGTACTATATGGAATGATGGTAGCGAGAGGTTGTAATATAAGGAATGATTGTAGCAGGAGGTTGTACTATATGGGATGATAGTCGCAGGAGGTTGTACTATATGGAATGATGGTAGCGGGAGGTTGTAATATAAGGAATGATGGTAGCAGGAGGTTGTACTATATGGGATGATGGTAGAGGAGGCTGTACTACATGGAATGATTGTAGCGGGAGGTTGTACTATGTGGGATGATGGTAGCAGGAGGTTGTACTATAAGGAATGATGGTAGCAGGAGGTTGTACTATATGGAATGATCGTAGCAGGAGGTGGTACTATATGGGATGATGGTAGCAGGAGGTTGTACTATATAGAATGATTGTAGCGGGAGGTTGTAATAAAAGGAATGATGGTAGCAGGAGGTTGTACTATATGGAATGATTGTAGCGGGAGGTTGTACTATATGGGATGATGGTAGCAGGAGGTTGTACTATATGGGATGATTGTAGCAGGAGGTTGTACTATATGGAATGATGGTAGAGGAGGCTGTACCATATGGAATGATGGTAGCGGGAGGTTGTACTATATGGGATGATGGTAGCAGGAGGTTGTACTATATGGAATGATGATAGCAGGAGGTTGTACTATATGGAATGATGGTAGCAGGAGGTTGTACTATATGGAATGATGGTAGCGGGAGGTTGTACTATATGGGATGATGGTAGCAGGAGGTTGTACTATATGGAATGATGGTAGCAGGAGGCTGTACTATATGGAATGATGATAGCGGGAGGTTGTAATGTAAGGAATGATGGTAGCAGGAGGCTGTACTATATGGAATGATGATAGCGGGAGGTTGTAATGTAAGGAATGATGGTAGCAGGAGGTTGTACTATATGGGATGATGGTAGAGGAGGCTGTACTACATGGAATGATTGTAGCGGGAGGTTGTACTGTTTGGAATGATGGTAGCAGGAGGTTGTACTATATGGAATGATTGTAGCGGGAGGTTGTACTGTTTGGAATGATGGTAGCAGGAGGTTGTACTATATGGAATGATGGTAGCAGGAGGTTGTACTATATGGGATGATGGTAGCAGGAGGTTGTACTATATGGAATGATGATAGCAGGAGGTTGTACTATATGGAATGATGATAGCGGGAGGTTGTAATGTAAGGAATGATGGTAGCAGGAGGCTGTACTATATGGAATGATGATAGCGGGAGGTTGTAATGTAAGGAATGATGGTAGCAGGAGGTTGTACTATATGGGATGATGGTAGAGGAGGCTGTACTACATGGAATGATTGTAGCGGGAGGTTGTACTGTTTGGAATGATGGTAGCAGGAGGTTGTACTATATGGAATGATGGTAGCAGGAGGTTGTACTATATGGAATGATGGTAGCAGGAGGTTGTACTATATGGAATGATGGTAGCGGGAGGTTGTACTATATAGAATGATGGTAGCGGGAGGTTGTACTATATGGGATGATGGTAGCAGGAGGTTGTACTATATGGAATGATGGTAGCAGGATGTTGTACTATATGGAATGATGATAGCGGGAGGTTGTAATGTAAGGAATGATGGTAGCAGGAGGCTGTACTATATGGAATGATGATAGCGGGAGGTTGTAATGTAAGGAATGATGGTAGCAGGAGGCTGTACTATATGGAATGATGATAGCGGGAGGTTGTAATGTAAGGAATGATGGTAGCAGGAGGCTGTACTATATGGAATGATGATAGCGGGAGGTTGTAATGTAAGGAATGATGGTAGCAGGAGGCTGTACTATATGGAATGATGATAGCGGGAGGTTGTAATGCAAGGAATGATGGTAGCAGGAGGTTGTACTATATGGGATGATGGTAGAGGAGGCTGTACTACATGGAATGATTGTAGCGGGAGGTTGTACTGTTTGGAATGATGGTAGCAGGAGGTTGTACTATATGGAATGATGGTAGCAGGAGGTTGTACTATATGGAATGATGGTAGCAGGAGGTTGTACTATGTGGAATGATGGTAGCGGGAGGTTGTACTATATGGAATGATGGTAGCGGGAGGTTGTACTATATGGGATGATGGTAGCAGGAGGTTGTACTATATGGAATGATGGTAGCAGGAGGTTGTACTATATGGAATGATTGTAGCAGGAGGTTTTACTATATGGAATGATGGTAGCAGGAGGTTGTGCTATATGGAATGATGGTAGTAGGAGGTTGTACTGTTTGGAATGATGGTAGCAGGAGGTTGTACTATATAGAATGATGGTAGCAGGAGGTTGTACTATATGGGATGATGGTAGCAGGAGGTTGTACTATATGGGATGATGGTAGCAGGAGGTTGTACTATATGGGATGATGGTAGCGGGAGGTTGTAATAAAAGGAATGATGGTAGCAGGAGGTTGTAATATAAGGAATGATGGTACCAGGAGGTTATACTATATGGGATGATGGTAGCGGAGGCTGTACTACATGGAATGATTGTAGCGGCAGGTTATACTATATGGGATGATGGTATCAGGAGGTTGTACTATATGGGATGATGGTAGCAGGAGGTTGTACTATATGGGATGATGGTAGCAGGAGGTTGTACTATATGGAATGATGATAGCAGGAGGTTGTACTATATGGAATGATGATAGCGGGAGGTTGTAATGTAAGGAATGATGGTAGCAGGATGCTGTACTATATGGAATGATGATAGCGGGAGGTTGTAATGTAAGGAATGATGGTAGCAGGAGGTTGTACTATATGGGATGATGGTAGAGGAGGCTGTACTACATGGAATGATTGTAGCGGGAGGTTGTACTGTTTGGAATGATGGTAGCAGGAGGTTGTACTATATGGAATGATGGTAGCAGGAGGTTGTACTATATGGAATGATGGTAGCAGGAGGTTGTACTATATGGAATGATGGTAGCGGGAGGTTGTACTACAATAGAATGATGGTAGCGGGAGGTTGTACTATATGGGATGATGGTAGCAGGAGGTTGTACTATATGGAATGATGGTAGCAGGATGTTGTACTATATGGAATGATGATAGCGGGAGGTTGTAATGTAAGGAATGATGGTAGCAGGAGGCTGTACTATATGGAATGATGATAGCGGGAGGTTGTAATGTAAGGAATGATGGTAGCAGGAGGCTGTACTATATGGAATGATGATAGCGGGAGGTTGTAATGTAAGGAATGATGGTAGCAGGAGGCTGTACTATATGGAATGATGATAGCGGGAGGTTGTAATGTAAGGAATGATGGTAGCAGGAGGCTGTACTATATGGAATGATGATAGCGGGAGGTTGTAATGTAAGGAATGATGGTAGCAGGAGGTTGTACTATATGGGATGATGGTAGAGGAGGCTGTACTACATGGAATGATTGTAGCGGGAGGTTGTACTGTTTGGAATGATGGTAGCAGGAGGTTGTACTATATGGAATGATGGTAGCAGGAGGTTGTACTATATGGAATGATGGTAGCAGGAGGTTGTACTATATGGAATGATGGTAGCGGGAGGTTGTACTATATGGAATGATGGTAGCGGGAGGTTGTACTATATGGGATGATGGTAGCAGGAGGTTGTACTATATGGAATGATGGTAGCAGGAGGTTGTACTATATGGAATGATTGTAGCAGGAGGTTTTACTATATGGAATGATGGTAGCAGGAGGTTGTACTATATGGAATGATGGTAGTAGGAGGTTGTACTGTTTGGAATGATGGTAGCAGGAGGTTGTACTATATAGAATGATGGTAGCAGGAGGTTGTACTATATGGGATGATGGTAGCAGGAGGTTGTACTATATGGGATGATGGTAGCAGGAGGTTGTACTATATGGGATGATGGTAGCGGGAGGTTGTAATAAAAGGAATGATGGTAGCAGGAGGTTGTAATATAAGGAATGATGGTACCAGGAGGTTATACTATATGGGATGATGGTAGCGGAGGCTGTACTACATGGAATGATTGTAGCGGCAGGTTATACTATATGGGATGATGGTATCAGGAGGTTGTACTATATGGGATGATGGTAGCAGGAGGTTGTACTATATGGAATGATGGTAGCGGGAGGTTGTACTATATGGGATGTTGGTAGCAGGAGGTTGTACTATATGGAATGATGGTAGCGGGAGGTTGTAATATAAGGAATGATGGTAGCAGGAGGTTGTACTATATGGGATGATGGTAGCAGGAGGTTGTACTATATGGAATGATGGTAGCGGGAGGTTGTAATATAAGGAATGATTGTAGCAGGAGGTTGTACTATATGGGATGATAGTAGCAGGAGGTTGTACTATATGGAATGATTGTAGCGGGAGGTTGTACTATGTGGGATGATGGTAGCAGGAGGTTGTACTATAAGGAATGATGGTAGCAGGAGGTTGTACTATATGGAATGATTGTAGCAGGAGGTGGTACTATATGGGATGATGGTAGCAGGAGGTTGTACTATATGGAATGATGGTAGTAGGAGGTTGTACTGTTTGGAATGATGGCAGCAGGAGGTTTTACTATATGGAATGATGGTAGCAGGAGGTTGTACTATATGGAATGATGGTAGTAGGAGGTTGTACTATATGGAATGATGGTAGCGGGAGGTTGTAATAAAAGGAATGATGGTAGCAGGAGGTTGTAATATAAGTAATGATGGTACCAGGAGGTTATACTATATGGGATGATGGTAGCGGAGGCTGTACTACATGGAATGATTGTAGCGGCAGGTTATACTATATGGGATGATGGTATCGGGAGGTTGTACTATATGGGATGATGGTAGCAGGAGGTTGTACTATATGGGATGATGGTAGCGGGAGGTTGTACTATATGGGATGATGGTAGCAGGAGGTTGTACAATATGGAATGATGGTAGCGGGAGGTTGTAATATAAGGAATGATGGTAGCAGGAGGTTGTACTATATGGGATGATGGTAGCAGGAGGTTGTACTATATGGAATGATGGTAGCGGGAGGTTGTAATATAAGGAATGATTGTAGCAGGAGGTTGTACTATATGGGATGATAGTAGCAGGAGGTTGTACTATATGGAATGATGGTAGCGGGAGGTTGTAATATAAGGAATGATGGTAGCAGGAGGTTGTACTATATGGGATGATGGTAGAGGAGGCTGTACTACATGGAATGATTGTAGCGGGAGGTTGTACTATGTGGGATGATGGTAGCAGGAGGTTGTACTGTAAGGAATGATGGTAGCAGGAGGTTGTACTATATGGAATGATTGTAGCAGGAGGTGGTACTATATGGGATGATGGTAGCTGGAGGTTGTACTATATAGAATGATTGTAGCGGGAGGTTGTAATAAAAGGAATGATGGTAGCAGGAGGTTGTACTATATGGAATGATGGTAGCAGGAGGTTGTACTATATGGAATGATTGTAGCGGGAGGTTGTACTGTTTGGAATGATGGTAGCAGGAGGTTGTACTATATGGGATGATGGTAGCAGGAGGTTGTACTCTACGGAATGATGGTAGAGGAGGCTGTACTACATGGAATGATTGTAGCGGGAGGTTGTACTATATGGGACGACGGTAGCAGGAGGTTGTAATATAAGGAATGATGGTAGCAGGAGGTTGTACTATGTGGGATGATGGTAGCAGGAGGTTGTACTATATGGGATGATGGTAGCAGGAGGTTGTACTCTATGGAACGATGGTAGCGGGAGGTTGTACTATGTGGAATGATGGTAGCGGGAGGTTGTACTATATGGGATGATGGTAGCAGGAGGTTGTACTATATGGAACGATGGTAGCAGGAGGTTGTGCTATATGGAACGATGGTAGCGGGAGGTTGTACTATATGAAATGATGGTAGCAGGAGGTTGTACTATATGGAACGATGGTAGCAGGAGGTTGTACTATATGAAATGATGGTAGCAGGAGGTTGTACTATATGGAACGATGGTAGCAGGAGGTTGTACTATATGGAACGATGGTAGCAGGAGGTTGTACTATATGAAATGATGGTAGCAGGAGGTTGTACTATATGGAACGATGGTAGCAGGAGGTTGTACTATATGAAATGATGGTAGCAGGAGGTTGTACTATATGGAACGATGGTAGAGGAGGCTGTACTACATGGAATGATTGTAGCGGGAGGTTGTACTATATGGGATGACGGTAGCAGGAGGTTGTAATATAAGGAATGATGGTAGCAGGAGGTTGTACTATATGAAATGATGGTAGCAGGAGGTTGTACTATATGGGATGATGGTAGCAGGAGGTTGTACTATAAGGAATGATGGTAGCAGGAGGTTGTACTATATGGAATGATTGTAGCAGGAGGTGGTACTATATGGGATGATGGTAGCAGGAGGTTGTACTATATAGAATGATTGTAGCGGGAGGTTGTAATAAAAGGAATGATGGTAGCAGGAGGTTGTACTATATGGAATGATGGTAGTAGGAGGTTGTACTATATGGAATGATGGTAGCGGGAGGTTGTAATAAAAGGAATGATGGTAGCAGGAGGTTGTAATATAAGTAATGATGGTACCAGGAGGTTATACTATATGGGATGATGGTAGCGGAGGCTGTACTACATGGAATGATTGTAGCGGCAGGTTATACTATATGGGATGATGGTATCGGGAGGTTGTACTATATGGGATGATGGTAGCAGGAGGTTGTACTATATGGGATGATGGTAGCGGGAGGTTGTACTATATGGGATGATGGTAGCAGGAGGTTGTACTATATGGAATGATGGTAGCGGGAGGTTGTAATATAAGGAATGATGGTAGCAGGAGGTTGTACTATATGGGATGATGGTAGCAGGAGGTTGTACTATATGGAATGATGGTAGCGAGAGGTTGTAATATAAGGAATGATTGTAGCAGGAGGTTGTACTATATGGGATGATAGTCGCAGGAGGTTGTACTATATGGAATGATGGTAGCGGGAGGTTGTAATATAAGGAATGATGGTAGCAGGAGGTTGTACTATATGGGATGATGGTAGAGGAGGCTGTACTACATGGAATGATTGTAGCGGGAGGTTGTACTATGTGGGATGATGGTAGCAGGAGGTTGTACTATAAGGAATGATGGTAGCAGGAGGTTGTACTATATGGAATGATTGTAGCAGGAGGTGGTACTATATGGGATGATGGTAGCAGGAGGTTGTACTATATAGAATGATTGTAGCGGGAGGTTGTAATAAAAGGAATGATGGTAGCAGGAGGTTGTACTATATGGAATGATTGTAGCGGGAGGTTGTACTATATGGGATGATGGTAGCAGGAGGTTGTACTATATGGGATGATTGTAGCAGGAGGTTGTACTATATGGAATGATGGTAGAGGAGGCTGTACCATATGGAATGATGGTAGCGGGAGGTTGTACTATATGGGATGATGGTAGCAGGAGGTTGTACTATATGGAATGATGATAGCAGGAGGTTGTACTATATGGAATGATGGTAGCAGGAGGTTGTACTATATGGAATGATGGTAGCGGGAGGTTGTACTATATGGGATGATGGTAGCAGGAGGTTGTACTATATGGAATGATGGTAGCAGGAGGCTGTACTATATGGAATGATGATAGCGGGAGGTTGTAATGTAAGGAATGATGGTAGCAGGAGGCTGTACTATATGGAATGATGATAGCGGGAGGTTGTAATGTAAGGAATGATGGTAGCAGGAGGTTGTACTATATGGGATGATGGTAGAGGAGGCTGTACTACATGGAATGATTGTAGCGGGAGGTTGTACTGTTTGGAATGATGGTAGCAGGAGGTTGTACTATATGGAATGATTGTAGCGGGAGGTTGTACTGTTTGGAATGATGGTAGCAGGAGGTTGTACTATATGGAATGATGGTAGCAGGAGGTTGTACTATATGGGATGATGGTAGCAGGAGGTTGTACTATATGGAATGATGATAGCAGGAGGTTGTACTATATGGAATGATGATAGCGGGAGGTTGTAATGTAAGGAATGATGGTAGCAGGAGGCTGTACTATATGGAATGATGATAGCGGGAGGTTGTAATGTAAGGAATGATGGTAGCAGGAGGTTGTACTATATGGGATGATGGTAGAGGAGGCTGTACTACATGGAATGATTGTAGCGGGAGGTTGTACTGTTTGGAATGATGGTAGCAGGAGGTTGTACTATATGGAATGATGGTAGCAGGAGGTTGTACTATATGGAATGATGGTAGCAGGAGGTTGTACTATATGGAATGATGGTAGCGGGAGGTTGTACTATATAGAATGATGGTAGCGGGAGGTTGTACTATATGGGATGATGGTAGCAGGAGGTTGTACTATATGGAATGATGGTAGCAGGATGTTGTACTATATGGAATGATGATAGCGGGAGGTTGTAATGTAAGGAATGATGGTAGCAGGAGGCTGTACTATATGGAATGATGATAGCGGGAGGTTGTAATGTAAGGAATGATGGTAGCAGGAGGCTGTACTATATGGAATGATGATAGCGGGAGGTTGTAATGTAAGGAATGATGGTAGCAGGAGGCTGTACTATATGGAATGATGATAGCGGGAGGTTGTAATGTAAGGAATGATGGTAGCAGGAGGCTGTACTATATGGAATGATGATAGCGGGAGGTTGTAATGCAAGGAATGATGGTAGCAGGAGGTTGTACTATATGGGATGATGGTAGAGGAGGCTGTACTACATGGAATGATTGTAGCGGGAGGTTGTACTGTTTGGAATGATGGTAGCAGGAGGTTGTACTATATGGAATGATGGTAGCAGGAGGTTGTACTATATGGAATGATGGTAGCAGGAGGTTGTACTATGTGGAATGATGGTAGCGGGAGGTTGTACTATATGGAATGATGGTAGCGGGAGGTTGTACTATATGGGATGATGGTAGCAGGAGGTTGTACTATATGGAATGATGGTAGCAGGAGGTTGTACTATATGGAATGATTGTAGCAGGAGGTTTTACTATATGGAATGATGGTAGCAGGAGGTTGTGCTATATGGAATGATGGTAGTAGGAGGTTGTACTGTTTGGAATGATGGTAGCAGGAGGTTGTACTATATAGAATGATGGTAGCAGGAGGTTGTACTATATGGGATGATGGTAGCAGGAGGTTGTACTATATGGGATGATGGTAGCAGGAGGTTGTACTATATGGGATGATGGTAGCGGGAGGTTGTAATAAAAGGAATGATGGTAGCAGGAGGTTGTAATATAAGGAATGATGGTACCAGGAGGTTATACTATATGGGATGATGGTAGCGGAGGCTGTACTACATGGAATGATTGTAGCGGCAGGTTATACTATATGGGATGATGGTATCAGGAGGTTGTACTATATGGGATGATGGTAGCAGGAGGTTGTACTATATGGGATGATGGTAGCAGGAGGTTGTACTATATGGAATGATGATAGCAGGAGGTTGTACTATATGGAATGATGATAGCGGGAGGTTGTAATGTAAGGAATGATGGTAGCAGGATGCTGTACTATATGGAATGATGATAGCGGGAGGTTGTAATGTAAGGAATGATGGTAGCAGGAGGTTGTACTATATGGGATGATGGTAGAGGAGGCTGTACTACATGGAATGATTGTAGCGGGAGGTTGTACTGTTTGGAATGATGGTAGCAGGAGGTTGTACTATATGGAATGATGGTAGCAGGAGGTTGTACTATATGGAATGATGGTAGCAGGAGGTTGTACTATATGGAATGATGGTAGCGGGAGGTTGTACTATATAGAATGATGGTAGCGGGAGGTTGTACTATATGGGATGATGGTAGCAGGAGGTTGTACTATATGGAATGATGGTAGCAGGATGTTGTACTATATGGAATGATGATAGCGGGAGGTTGTAATGTAAGGAATGATGGTAGCAGGAGGCTGTACTATATGGAATGATGATAGCGGGAGGTTGTAATGTAAGGAATGATGGTAGCAGGAGGCTGTACTATATGGAATGATGATAGCGGGAGGTTGTAATGTAAGGAATGATGGTAGCAGGAGGCTGTACTATATGGAATGATGATAGCGGGAGGTTGTAATGTAAGGAATGATGGTAGCAGGAGGCTGTACTATATGGAATGATGATAGCGGGAGGTTGTAATGTAAGGAATGATGGTAGCAGGAGGTTGTACTATATGGGATGATGGTAGAGGAGGCTGTACTACATGGAATGATTGTAGCGGGAGGTTGTACTGTTTGGAATGATGGTAGCAGGAGGTTGTACTATATGGAATGATGGTAGCAGGAGGTTGTACTATATGGAATGATGGTAGCAGGAGGTTGTACTATATGGAATGATGGTAGCGGGAGGTTGTACTATATGGAATGATGGTAGCGGGAGGTTGTACTATATGGGATGATGGTAGCAGGAGGTTGTACTATATGGAATGATGGTAGCAGGAGGTTGTACTATATGGAATGATTGTAGCAGGAGGTTTTACTATATGGAATGATGGTAGCAGGAGGTTGTACTATATGGAATGATGGTAGTAGGAGGTTGTACTGTTTGGAATGATGGTAGCAGGAGGTTGTACTATATAGAATGATGGTAGCAGGAGGTTGTACTATATGGGATGATGGTAGCAGGAGGTTGTACTATATGGGATGATGGTAGCAGGAGGTTGTACTATATGGGATGATGGTAGCGGGAGGTTGTAATAAAAGGAATGATGGTAGCAGGAGGTTGTAATATAAGGAATGATGGTACCAGGAGGTTATACTATATGGGATGATGGTAGCGGAGGCTGTACTACATGGAATGATTGTAGCGGCAGGTTATACTATATGGGATGATGGTATCAGGAGGTTGTACTATATGGGATGATGGTAGCAGGAGGTTGTACTATATGGAATGATGGTAGCGGGAGGTTGTACTATATGGGATGTTGGTAGCAGGAGGTTGTACTATATGGAATGATGGTAGCGGGAGGTTGTAATATAAGGAATGATGGTAGCAGGAGGTTGTACTATATGGGATGATGGTAGCAGGAGGTTGTACTATATGGAATGATGGTAGCGGGAGGTTGTAATATAAGGAATGATTGTAGCAGGAGGTTGTACTATATGGGATGATAGTAGCAGGAGGTTGTACTATATGGAATGATTGTAGCGGGAGGTTGTACTATGTGGGATGATGGTAGCAGGAGGTTGTACTATAAGGAATGATGGTAGCAGGAGGTTGTACTATATGGAATGATTGTAGCAGGAGGTGGTACTATATGGGATGATGGTAGCAGGAGGTTGTACTATATGGAATGATGGTAGTAGGAGGTTGTACTGTTTGGAATGATGGCAGCAGGAGGTTTTACTATATGGAATGATGGTAGCAGGAGGTTGTACTATATGGAATGATGGTAGTAGGAGGTTGTACTATATGGAATGATGGTAGCGGGAGGTTGTAATAAAAGGAATGATGGTAGCAGGAGGTTGTAATATAAGTAATGATGGTACCAGGAGGTTATACTATATGGGATGATGGTAGCGGAGGCTGTACTACATGGAATGATTGTAGCGGCAGGTTATACTATATGGGATGATGGTATCGGGAGGTTGTACTATATGGGATGATGGTAGCAGGAGGTTGTACTATATGGGATGATGGTAGCGGGAGGTTGTACTATATGGGATGATGGTAGCAGGAGGTTGTACAATATGGAATGATGGTAGCGGGAGGTTGTAATATAAGGAATGATGGTAGCAGGAGGTTGTACTATATGGGATGATGGTAGCAGGAGGTTGTACTATATGGAATGATGGTAGCGGGAGGTTGTAATATAAGGAATGATTGTAGCAGGAGGTTGTACTATATGGGATGATAGTAGCAGGAGGTTGTACTATATGGAATGATGGTAGCGGGAGGTTGTAATATAAGGAATGATGGTAGCAGGAGGTTGTACTATATGGGATGATGGTAGAGGAGGCTGTACTACATGGAATGATTGTAGCGGGAGGTTGTACTATGTGGGATGATGGTAGCAGGAGGTTGTACTGTAAGGAATGATGGTAGCAGGAGGTTGTACTATATGGAATGATTGTAGCAGGAGGTGGTACTATATGGGATGATGGTAGCTGGAGGTTGTACTATATAGAATGATTGTAGCGGGAGGTTGTAATAAAAGGAATGATGGTAGCAGGAGGTTGTACTATATGGAATGATGGTAGCAGGAGGTTGTACTATATGGAATGATTGTAGCGGGAGGTTGTACTGTTTGGAATGATGGTAGCAGGAGGTTGTACTATATGGGATGATGGTAGCAGGAGGTTGTACTCTATGGAATGATGGTAGAGGAGGCTGTACTACATGGAATGATTGTAGCGGGAGGTTGTACTATATGGGACGACGGTAGCAGGAGGTTGTAATATAAGGAATGATGGTAGCAGGAGGTTGTACTATGTGGGATGATGGTAGCAGGAGGTTGTACTATATGGGATGATGGTAGCAGGAGGTTGTACTCTATGGAACGATGGTAGCGGGAGGTTGTACTATGTGGAATGATGGTAGCGGGAGGTTGTACTATATGGGATGATGGTAGCAGGAGGTTGTACTATATGGAACGATGGTAGCAGGAGGTTGTGCTATATGGAACGATGGTAGCGGGAGGTTGTACTATATGAAATGATGGTAGCAGGAGGTTGTACTATATGGAACGATGGTAGCAGGAGGTTGTACTATATGAAATGATGGTAGCAGGAGGTTGTACTATATGGAACGATGGTAGCAGGAGGTTGTACTATATGGAACGATGGTAGCAGGAGGTTGTACTATATGAAATGATGGTAGCAGGAGGTTGTACTATATGGAACGATGGTAGCAGGAGGTTGTACTATATGAAATGATGGTAGCAGGAGGTTGTACTATATGGAACGATGGTAGAGGAGGCTGTACTACATGGAATGATTGTAGCGGGAGGTTGTACTATATGGGATGACGGTAGCAGGAGGTTGTAATATAAGGAATGATGGTAGCAGGAGGTTGTACTATATGAAATGATGGTAGCAGGAGGTTGTACTATATGGGATGATGGTAGCAGGAGGTTGTACTATAAGGAATGATGGTAGCAGGAGGTTGTACTATATGGAATGATTGTAGCAGGAGGTGGTACTATTATGGGATGATGGTAGCAGGAGGTTGTACTATATAGAATGATTGTAGCGGGAGGTTGTAATAAAAGGAATGATGGTAGCAGGAGGTTGTACTATATGGAATGATGGTAGCAGGAGGTTGTACTATATGGAATGATTGTAGCGGGAGGTTGTACTGTTTGGAATGATGGTAGCAGGAGGTTGTACTATATGGGATGATGGTAGCAGGAGGTTGTACTCTATGGAATGATGGTAGAGAAGGCTGTACTACATGGAATGATTGTAGCGGGAGGTTGTACTATATGGGGCGACGGTAGCAGGAGGTTGTAATATAAGGAATGATGGTAGCAGGAGGTTGTACTATGTGGGATGATGGTAGCAGGAGGTTGTACTATATGGGATGATGGTAGCAGGAGGTTGTACTTATTGGAACGATGGTAGCGGGAGGTTGTACTATGTGGAATGATGGTAGCGGGAGGTTGTACTATATGGGATGATGGTAGCAGGAGGTTGTACTATATGGAACGATGGTAGCAGGAGGTTGTGCTATATGGAACGATGGTAGCGGGAGGTTGTACTATATGAAATGATGGTAGCAGGAGGTTGTACTATATGGGATGATGGTAGCAGGAGGTTGTACTATATGGAATGATGGTAGCAGGAGGCTGTACTATATGGAATGATGATAGCGGGAGGTTGTAATGTAAGGAATGATGGTAGCAGGAGGCTGTACTATATGGAATGATGATAGCGGGAGGTTGTAATGTAAGGAATGATGGTAGCAGGAGGTTGTACTATATGGGATGATGGTAGAGGAGGCTGTACTACATGGAATGATTGTAGCGGGAGGTTGTACTGTTTGGAATGATGGTAGCAGGAGGTTGTACTATATGGAATGATTGTAGCGGGAGGTTGTACTGTTTGGAATGATGGTAGCAGGAGGTTGTACTATATGGAATGATGGTAGCAGGAGGTTGTACTATATGGGATGATGGTAGCAGGAGGTTGTACTATATGGAATGATGATAGCAGGAGGTTGTACTATATGGAATGATGATAGCGGGAGGTTGTAATGTAAGGAATGATGGTAGCAGGAGGCTGTACTATATGGAATGATGATAGCGGGAGGTTGTAATGTAAGGAATGATGGTAGCAGGAGGTTGTACTATATGGGATGATGGTAGAGGAGGCTGTACTACATGGAATGATTGTAGCGGGAGGTTGTACTGTTTGGAATGATGGTAGCAGGAGGTTGTACTATATGGAATGATGGTAGCAGGAGGTTGTACTATATGGAATGATGGTAGCAGGAGGTTGTACTATATGGAATGATGGTAGCGGGAGGTTGTACTATATAGAATGATGGTAGCGGGAGGTTGTACTATATGGGATGATGGTAGCAGGAGGTTGTACTATATGGAATGATGGTAGCAGGATGTTGTACTATATGGAATGATGATAGCGGGAGGTTGTAATGTAAGGAATGATGGTAGCAGGAGGCTGTACTATATGGAATGATGATAGCGGGAGGTTGTAATGTAAGGAATGATGGTAGCAGGAGGCTGTACTATATGGAATGATGATAGCGGGAGGTTGTAATGTAAGGAATGATGGTAGCAGGAGGCTGTACTATATGGAATGATGATAGCGGGAGGTTGTAATGTAAGGAATGATGGTAGCAGGAGGCTGTACTATATGGAATGATGATAGCGGGAGGTTGTAATGCAAGGAATGATGGTAGCAGGAGGTTGTACTATATGGGATGATGGTAGAGGAGGCTGTACTACATGGAATGATTGTAGCGGGAGGTTGTACTGTTTGGAATGATGGTAGCAGGAGGTTGTACTATATGGAATGATGGTAGCAGGAGGTTGTACTATATGGAATGATGGTAGCAGGAGGTTGTACTATGTGGAATGATGGTAGCGGGAGGTTGTACTATATGGAATGATGGTAGCGGGAGGTTGTACTATATGGGATGATGGTAGCAGGAGGTTGTACTATATGGAATGATGGTAGCAGGAGGTTGTACTATATGGAATGATTGTAGCAGGAGGTTTTACTATATGGAATGATGGTAGCAGGAGGTTGTGCTATATGGAATGATGGTAGTAGGAGGTTGTACTGTTTGGAATGATGGTAGCAGGAGGTTGTACTATATAGAATGATGGTAGCAGGAGGTTGTACTATATGGGATGATGGTAGCAGGAGGTTGTACTATATGGGATGATGGTAGCAGGAGGTTGTACTATATGGGATGATGGTAGCGGGAGGTTGTAATAAAAGGAATGATGGTAGCAGGAGGTTGTAATATAAGGAATGATGGTACCAGGAGGTTATACTATATGGGATGATGGTAGCGGAGGCTGTACTACATGGAATGATTGTAGCGGCAGGTTATACTATATGGGATGATGGTATCAGGAGGTTGTACTATATGGGATGATGGTAGCAGGAGGTTGTACTATATGGGATGATGGTAGCAGGAGGTTGTACTATATGGAATGATGATAGCAGGAGGTTGTACTATATGGAATGATGATAGCGGGAGGTTGTAATGTAAGGAATGATGGTAGCAGGATGCTGTACTATATGGAATGATGATAGCGGGAGGTTGTAATGTAAGGAATGATGGTAGCAGGAGGTTGTACTATATGGGATGATGGTAGAGGAGGCTGTACTACATGGAATGATTGTAGCGGGAGGTTGTACTGTTTGGAATGATGGTAGCAGGAGGTTGTACTATATGGAATGATGGTAGCAGGAGGTTGTACTATATGGAATGATGGTAGCAGGAGGTTGTACTATATGGAATGATGGTAGCGGGAGGTTGTACTACAATAGAATGATGGTAGCGGGAGGTTGTACTATATGGGATGATGGTAGCAGGAGGTTGTACTATATGGAATGATGGTAGCAGGATGTTGTACTATATGGAATGATGATAGCGGGAGGTTGTAATGTAAGGAATGATGGTAGCAGGAGGCTGTACTATATGGAATGATGATAGCGGGAGGTTGTAATGTAAGGAATGATGGTAGCAGGAGGCTGTACTATATGGAATGATGATAGCGGGAGGTTGTAATGTAAGGAATGATGGTAGCAGGAGGCTGTACTATATGGAATGATGATAGCGGGAGGTTGTAATGTAAGGAATGATGGTAGCAGGAGGCTGTACTATATGGAATGATGATAGCGGGAGGTTGTAATGTAAGGAATGATGGTAGCAGGAGGTTGTACTATATGGGATGATGGTAGAGGAGGCTGTACTACATGGAATGATTGTAGCGGGAGGTTGTACTGTTTGGAATGATGGTAGCAGGAGGTTGTACTATATGGAATGATGGTAGCAGGAGGTTGTACTATATGGAATGATGGTAGCAGGAGGTTGTACTATATGGAATGATGGTAGCGGGAGGTTGTACTATATGGAATGATGGTAGCGGGAGGTTGTACTATATGGGATGATGGTAGCAGGAGGTTGTACTATATGGAATGATGGTAGCAGGAGGTTGTACTATATGGAATGATTGTAGCAGGAGGTTTTACTATATGGAATGATGGTAGCAGGAGGTTGTACTATATGGAATGATGGTAGTAGGAGGTTGTACTGTTTGGAATGATGGTAGCAGGAGGTTGTACTATATAGAATGATGGTAGCAGGAGGTTGTACTATATGGGATGATGGTAGCAGGAGGTTGTACTATATGGGATGATGGTAGCAGGAGGTTGTACTATATGGGATGATGGTAGCGGGAGGTTGTAATAAAAGGAATGATGGTAGCAGGAGGTTGTAATATAAGGAATGATGGTACCAGGAGGTTATACTATATGGGATGATGGTAGCGGAGGCTGTACTACATGGAATGATTGTAGCGGCAGGTTATACTATATGGGATGATGGTATCAGGAGGTTGTACTATATGGGATGATGGTAGCAGGAGGTTGTACTATATGGAATGATGGTAGCGGGAGGTTGTACTATATGGGATGTTGGTAGCAGGAGGTTGTACTATATGGAATGATGGTAGCGGGAGGTTGTAATATAAGGAATGATGGTAGCAGGAGGTTGTACTATATGGGATGATGGTAGCAGGAGGTTGTACTATATGGAATGATGGTAGCGGGAGGTTGTAATATAAGGAATGATTGTAGCAGGAGGTTGTACTATATGGGATGATAGTAGCAGGAGGTTGTACTATATGGAATGATTGTAGCGGGAGGTTGTACTATGTGGGATGATGGTAGCAGGAGGTTGTACTATAAGGAATGATGGTAGCAGGAGGTTGTACTATATGGAATGATTGTAGCAGGAGGTGGTACTATATGGGATGATGGTAGCAGGAGGTTGTACTATATGGAATGATGGTAGTAGGAGGTTGTACTGTTTGGAATGATGGCAGCAGGAGGTTTTACTATATGGAATGATGGTAGCAGGAGGTTGTACTATATGGAATGATGGTAGTAGGAGGTTGTACTATATGGAATGATGGTAGCGGGAGGTTGTAATAAAAGGAATGATGGTAGCAGGAGGTTGTAATATAAGTAATGATGGTACCAGGAGGTTATACTATATGGGATGATGGTAGCGGAGGCTGTACTACATGGAATGATTGTAGCGGCAGGTTATACTATATGGGATGATGGTATCGGGAGGTTGTACTATATGGGATGATGGTAGCAGGAGGTTGTACTATATGGGATGATGGTAGCGGGAGGTTGTACTATATGGGATGATGGTAGCAGGAGGTTGTACAATATGGAATGATGGTAGCGGGAGGTTGTAATATAAGGAATGATGGTAGCAGGAGGTTGTACTATATGGGATGATGGTAGCAGGAGGTTGTACTATATGGAATGATGGTAGCGGGAGGTTGTAATATAAGGAATGATTGTAGCAGGAGGTTGTACTATATGGGATGATAGTAGCAGGAGGTTGTACTATATGGAATGATGGTAGCGGGAGGTTGTAATATAAGGAATGATGGTAGCAGGAGGTTGTACTATATGGGATGATGGTAGAGGAGGCTGTACTACATGGAATGATTGTAGCGGGAGGTTGTACTATGTGGGATGATGGTAGCAGGAGGTTGTACTGTAAGGAATGATGGTAGCAGGAGGTTGTACTATATGGAATGATTGTAGCAGGAGGTGGTACTATATGGGATGATGGTAGCTGGAGGTTGTACTATATAGAATGATTGTAGCGGGAGGTTGTAATAAAAGGAATGATGGTAGCAGGAGGTTGTACTATATGGAATGATGGTAGCAGGAGGTTGTACTATATGGAATGATTGTAGCGGGAGGTTGTACTGTTTGGAATGATGGTAGCAGGAGGTTGTACTATATGGGATGATGGTAGCAGGAGGTTGTACTCTACGGAATGATGGTAGAGGAGGCTGTACTACATGGAATGATTGTAGCGGGAGGTTGTACTATATGGGACGACGGTAGCAGGAGGTTGTAATATAAGGAATGATGGTAGCAGGAGGTTGTACTATGTGGGATGATGGTAGCAGGAGGTTGTACTATATGGGATGATGGTAGCAGGAGGTTGTACTCTATGGAACGATGGTAGCGGGAGGTTGTACTATGTGGAATGATGGTAGCGGGAGGTTGTACTATATGGGATGATGGTAGCAGGAGGTTGTACTATATGGAACGATGGTAGCAGGAGGTTGTGCTATATGGAACGATGGTAGCGGGAGGTTGTACTATATGAAATGATGGTAGCAGGAGGTTGTACTATATGGAACGATGGTAGCAGGAGGTTGTACTATATGAAATGATGGTAGCAGGAGGTTGTACTATATGGAACGATGGTAGCAGGAGGTTGTACTATATGGAACGATGGTAGCAGGAGGTTGTACTATATGAAATGATGGTAGCAGGAGGTTGTACTATATGGAACGATGGTAGCAGGAGGTTGTACTATATGAAATGATGGTAGCAGGAGGTTGTACTATATGGAACGATGGTAGAGGAGGCTGTACTACATGGAATGATTGTAGCGGGAGGTTGTACTATATGGGATGACGGTAGCAGGAGGTTGTAATATAAGGAATGATGGTAGCAGGAGGTTGTACTATATGAAATGATGGTAGCAGGAGGTTGTACTATATGGGATGATGGTAGCAGGAGGTTGTACTATAAGGAATGATGGTAGCAGGAGGTTGTACTATATGGAATGATTGTAGCAGGAGGTGGTACTATATGGGATGATGGTAGCAGGAGGTTGTACTATATAGAATGATTGTAGCGGGAGGTTGTAATAAAAGGAATGATGGTAGCAGGAGGTTGTACTATATGGAATGATGGTAGTAGGAGGTTGTACTATATGGAATGATGGTAGCGGGAGGTTGTAATAAAAGGAATGATGGTAGCAGGAGGTTGTAATATAAGTAATGATGGTACCAGGAGGTTATACTATATGGGATGATGGTAGCGGAGGCTGTACTACATGGAATGATTGTAGCGGCAGGTTATACTATATGGGATGATGGTATCGGGAGGTTGTACTATATGGGATGATGGTAGCAGGAGGTTGTACTATATGGGATGATGGTAGCGGGAGGTTGTACTATATGGGATGATGGTAGCAGGAGGTTGTACTATATGGAATGATGGTAGCGGGAGGTTGTAATATAAGGAATGATGGTAGCAGGAGGTTGTACTATATGGGATGATGGTAGCAGGAGGTTGTACTATATGGAATGATGGTAGCGAGAGGTTGTAATATAAGGAATGATTGTAGCAGGAGGTTGTACTATATGGGATGATAGTCGCAGGAGGTTGTACTATATGGAATGATGGTAGCGGGAGGTTGTAATATAAGGAATGATGGTAGCAGGAGGTTGTACTATATGGGATGATGGTAGAGGAGGCTGTACTACATGGAATGATTGTAGCGGGAGGTTGTACTATGTGGGATGATGGTAGCAGGAGGTTGTACTATAAGGAATGATGGTAGCAGGAGGTTGTACTATATGGAATGATTGTAGCAGGAGGTGGTACTATATGGGATGATGGTAGCAGGAGGTTGTACTATATAGAATGATTGTAGCGGGAGGTTGTAATAAAAGGAATGATGGTAGCAGGAGGTTGTACTATATGGAATGATTGTAGCGGGAGGTTGTACTATATGGGATGATGGTAGCAGGAGGTTGTACTATATGGGATGATTGTAGCAGGAGGTTGTACTATATGGAATGATGGTAGAGGAGGCTGTACCATATGGAATGATGGTAGCGGGAGGTTGTACTATATGGGATGATGGTAGCAGGAGGTTGTACTATATGGAATGATGATAGCAGGAGGTTGTACTATATGGAATGATGGTAGCAGGAGGTTGTACTATATGGAATGATGGTAGCGGGAGGTTGTACTATATGGGATGATGGTAGCAGGAGGTTGTACTATATGGAATGATGGTAGCAGGAGGCTGTACTATATGGAATGATGATAGCGGGAGGTTGTAATGTAAGGAATGATGGTAGCAGGAGGCTGTACTATATGGAATGATGATAGCGGGAGGTTGTAATGTAAGGAATGATGGTAGCAGGAGGTTGTACTATATGGGATGATGGTAGAGGAGGCTGTACTACATGGAATGATTGTAGCGGGAGGTTGTACTGTTTGGAATGATGGTAGCAGGAGGTTGTACTATATGGAATGATTGTAGCGGGAGGTTGTACTGTTTGGAATGATGGTAGCAGGAGGTTGTACTATATGGAATGATGGTAGCAGGAGGTTGTACTATATGGGATGATGGTAGCAGGAGGTTGTACTATATGGAATGATGATAGCAGGAGGTTGTACTATATGGAATGATGATAGCGGGAGGTTGTAATGTAAGGAATGATGGTAGCAGGAGGCTGTACTATATGGAATGATGATAGCGGGAGGTTGTAATGTAAGGAATGATGGTAGCAGGAGGTTGTACTATATGGGATGATGGTAGAGGAGGCTGTACTACATGGAATGATTGTAGCGGGAGGTTGTACTGTTTGGAATGATGGTAGCAGGAGGTTGTACTATATGGAATGATGGTAGCAGGAGGTTGTACTATATGGAATGATGGTAGCAGGAGGTTGTACTATATGGAATGATGGTAGCGGGAGGTTGTACTATATAGAATGATGGTAGCGGGAGGTTGTACTATATGGGATGATGGTAGCAGGAGGTTGTACTATATGGAATGATGGTAGCAGGATGTTGTACTATATGGAATGATGATAGCGGGAGGTTGTAATGTAAGGAATGATGGTAGCAGGAGGCTGTACTATATGGAATGATGATAGCGGGAGGTTGTAATGTAAGGAATGATGGTAGCAGGAGGCTGTACTATATGGAATGATGATAGCGGGAGGTTGTAATGTAAGGAATGATGGTAGCAGGAGGCTGTACTATATGGAATGATGATAGCGGGAGGTTGTAATGTAAGGAATGATGGTAGCAGGAGGCTGTACTATATGGAATGATGATAGCGGGAGGTTGTAATGCAAGGAATGATGGTAGCAGGAGGTTGTACTATATGGGATGATGGTAGAGGAGGCTGTACTACATGGAATGATTGTAGCGGGAGGTTGTACTGTTTGGAATGATGGTAGCAGGAGGTTGTACTATATGGAATGATGGTAGCAGGAGGTTGTACTATATGGAATGATGGTAGCAGGAGGTTGTACTATGTGGAATGATGGTAGCGGGAGGTTGTACTATATGGAATGATGGTAGCGGGAGGTTGTACTATATGGGATGATGGTAGCAGGAGGTTGTACTATATGGAATGATGGTAGCAGGAGGTTGTACTATATGGAATGATTGTAGCAGGAGGTTTTACTATATGGAATGATGGTAGCAGGAGGTTGTGCTATATGGAATGATGGTAGTAGGAGGTTGTACTGTTTGGAATGATGGTAGCAGGAGGTTGTACTATATAGAATGATGGTAGCAGGAGGTTGTACTATATGGGATGATGGTAGCAGGAGGTTGTACTATATGGGATGATGGTAGCAGGAGGTTGTACTATATGGGATGATGGTAGCGGGAGGTTGTAATAAAAGGAATGATGGTAGCAGGAGGTTGTAATATAAGGAATGATGGTACCAGGAGGTTATACTATATGGGATGATGGTAGCGGAGGCTGTACTACATGGAATGATTGTAGCGGCAGGTTATACTATATGGGATGATGGTATCAGGAGGTTGTACTATATGGGATGATGGTAGCAGGAGGTTGTACTATATGGGATGATGGTAGCAGGAGGTTGTACTATATGGAATGATGATAGCAGGAGGTTGTACTATATGGAATGATGATAGCGGGAGGTTGTAATGTAAGGAATGATGGTAGCAGGATGCTGTACTATATGGAATGATGATAGCGGGAGGTTGTAATGTAAGGAATGATGGTAGCAGGAGGTTGTACTATATGGGATGATGGTAGAGGAGGCTGTACTACATGGAATGATTGTAGCGGGAGGTTGTACTGTTTGGAATGATGGTAGCAGGAGGTTGTACTATATGGAATGATGGTAGCAGGAGGTTGTACTATATGGAATGATGGTAGCAGGAGGTTGTACTATATGGAATGATGGTAGCGGGAGGTTGTACTATATAGAATGATGGTAGCGGGAGGTTGTACTATATGGGATGATGGTAGCAGGAGGTTGTACTATATGGAATGATGGTAGCAGGATGTTGTACTATATGGAATGATGATAGCGGGAGGTTGTAATGTAAGGAATGATGGTAGCAGGAGGCTGTACTATATGGAATGATGATAGCGGGAGGTTGTAATGTAAGGAATGATGGTAGCAGGAGGCTGTACTATATGGAATGATGATAGCGGGAGGTTGTAATGTAAGGAATGATGGTAGCAGGAGGCTGTACTATATGGAATGATGATAGCGGGAGGTTGTAATGTAAGGAATGATGGTAGCAGGAGGCTGTACTATATGGAATGATGATAGCGGGAGGTTGTAATGTAAGGAATGATGGTAGCAGGAGGTTGTACTATATGGGATGATGGTAGAGGAGGCTGTACTACATGGAATGATTGTAGCGGGAGGTTGTACTGTTTGGAATGATGGTAGCAGGAGGTTGTACTATATGGAATGATGGTAGCAGGAGGTTGTACTATATGGAATGATGGTAGCAGGAGGTTGTACTATATGGAATGATGGTAGCGGGAGGTTGTACTATATGGAATGATGGTAGCGGGAGGTTGTACTATATGGGATGATGGTAGCAGGAGGTTGTACTATATGGAATGATGGTAGCAGGAGGTTGTACTATATGGAATGATTGTAGCAGGAGGTTTTACTATATGGAATGATGGTAGCAGGAGGTTGTACTATATGGAATGATGGTAGTAGGAGGTTGTACTGTTTGGAATGATGGTAGCAGGAGGTTGTACTATATAGAATGATGGTAGCAGGAGGTTGTACTATATGGGATGATGGTAGCAGGAGGTTGTACTATATGGGATGATGGTAGCAGGAGGTTGTACTATATGGGATGATGGTAGCGGGAGGTTGTAATAAAAGGAATGATGGTAGCAGGAGGTTGTAATATAAGGAATGATGGTACCAGGAGGTTATACTATATGGGATGATGGTAGCGGAGGCTGTACTACATGGAATGATTGTAGCGGCAGGTTATACTATATGGGATGATGGTATCAGGAGGTTGTACTATATGGGATGATGGTAGCAGGAGGTTGTACTATATGGAATGATGGTAGCGGGAGGTTGTACTATATGGGATGTTGGTAGCAGGAGGTTGTACTATATGGAATGATGGTAGCGGGAGGTTGTAATATAAGGAATGATGGTAGCAGGAGGTTGTACTATATGGGATGATGGTAGCAGGAGGTTGTACTATATGGAATGATGGTAGCGGGAGGTTGTAATATAAGGAATGATTGTAGCAGGAGGTTGTACTATATGGGATGATAGTAGCAGGAGGTTGTACTATATGGAATGATTGTAGCGGGAGGTTGTACTATGTGGGATGATGGTAGCAGGAGGTTGTACTATAAGGAATGATGGTAGCAGGAGGTTGTACTATATGGAATGATTGTAGCAGGAGGTGGTACTATATGGGATGATGGTAGCAGGAGGTTGTACTATATGGAATGATGGTAGTAGGAGGTTGTACTGTTTGGAATGATGGCAGCAGGAGGTTTTACTATATGGAATGATGGTAGCAGGAGGTTGTACTATATGGAATGATGGTAGTAGGAGGTTGTACTATATGGAATGATGGTAGCGGGAGGTTGTAATAAAAGGAATGATGGTAGCAGGAGGTTGTAATATAAGTAATGATGGTACCAGGAGGTTATACTATATGGGATGATGGTAGCGGAGGCTGTACTACATGGAATGATTGTAGCGGCAGGTTATACTATATGGGATGATGGTATCGGGAGGTTGTACTATATGGGATGATGGTAGCAGGAGGTTGTACTATATGGGATGATGGTAGCGGGAGGTTGTACTATATGGGATGATGGTAGCAGGAGGTTGTACAATATGGAATGATGGTAGCGGGAGGTTGTAATATAAGGAATGATGGTAGCAGGAGGTTGTACTATATGGGATGATGGTAGCAGGAGGTTGTACTATATGGAATGATGGTAGCGGGAGGTTGTAATATAAGGAATGATTGTAGCAGGAGGTTGTACTATATGGGATGATAGTAGCAGGAGGTTGTACTATATGGAATGATGGTAGCGGGAGGTTGTAATATAAGGAATGATGGTAGCAGGAGGTTGTACTATATGGGATGATGGTAGAGGAGGCTGTACTACATGGAATGATTGTAGCGGGAGGTTGTACTATGTGGGATGATGGTAGCAGGAGGTTGTACTGTAAGGAATGATGGTAGCAGGAGGTTGTACTATATGGAATGATTGTAGCAGGAGGTGGTACTATATGGGATGATGGTAGCTGGAGGTTGTACTATATAGAATGATTGTAGCGGGAGGTTGTAATAAAAGGAATGATGGTAGCAGGAGGTTGTACTATATGGAATGATGGTAGCAGGAGGTTGTACTATATGGAATGATTGTAGCGGGAGGTTGTACTGTTTGGAATGATGGTAGCAGGAGGTTGTACTATATGGGATGATGGTAGCAGGAGGTTGTACTCTATGGAATGATGGTAGAGGAGGCTGTACTACATGGAATGATTGTAGCGGGAGGTTGTACTATATGGGACGACGGTAGCAGGAGGTTGTAATATAAGGAATGATGGTAGCAGGAGGTTGTACTATGTGGGATGATGGTAGCAGGAGGTTGTACTATATGGGATGATGGTAGCAGGAGGTTGTACTCTATGGAACGATGGTAGCGGGAGGTTGTACTATGTGGAATGATGGTAGCGGGAGGTTGTACTATATGGGATGATGGTAGCAGGAGGTTGTACTATATGGAACGATGGTAGCAGGAGGTTGTGCTATATGGAACGATGGTAGCGGGAGGTTGTACTATATGAAATGATGGTAGCAGGAGGTTGTACTATATGGAACGATGGTAGCAGGAGGTTGTACTATATGAAATGATGGTAGCAGGAGGTTGTACTATATGGAACGATGGTAGCAGGAGGTTGTACTATATGGAACGATGGTAGCAGGAGGTTGTACTATATGAAATGATGGTAGCAGGAGGTTGTACTATATGGAACGATGGTAGCAGGAGGTTGTACTATATGAAATGATGGTAGCAGGAGGTTGTACTATATGGAACGATGGTAGAGGAGGCTGTACTACATGGAATGATTGTAGCGGGAGGTTGTACTATATGGGATGACGGTAGCAGGAGGTTGTAATATAAGGAATGATGGTAGCAGGAGGTTGTACTATATGAAATGATGGTAGCAGGAGGTTGTACTATATGGGATGATGGTAGCAGGAGGTTGTACTATAAGGAATGATGGTAGCAGGAGGTTGTACTATATGGAATGATTGTAGCAGGAGGTGGTACTATTATGGGATGATGGTAGCAGGAGGTTGTACTATATAGAATGATTGTAGCGGGAGGTTGTAATAAAAGGAATGATGGTAGCAGGAGGTTGTACTATATGGAATGATGGTAGCAGGAGGTTGTACTATATGGAATGATTGTAGCGGGAGGTTGTACTGTTTGGAATGATGGTAGCAGGAGGTTGTACTATATGGGATGATGGTAGCAGGAGGTTGTACTCTATGGAATGATGGTAGAGAAGGCTGTACTACATGGAATGATTGTAGCGGGAGGTTGTACTATATGGGGCGACGGTAGCAGGAGGTTGTAATATAAGGAATGATGGTAGCAGGAGGTTGTACTATGTGGGATGATGGTAGCAGGAGGTTGTACTATATGGGATGATGGTAGCAGGAGGTTGTACTTATTGGAACGATGGTAGCGGGAGGTTGTACTATGTGGAATGATGGTAGCGGGAGGTTGTACTATATGGGATGATGGTAGCAGGAGGTTGTACTATATGGAACGATGGTAGCAGGAGGTTGTGCTATATGGAACGATGGTAGCGGGAGGTTGTACTATATGAAATGATGGTAGCAGGAGGTTGTACTATATGGAACGATGGTAGCAGGAGGTTGTACTATATGAAATGATGGTAGCAGGAGGTTGTACTATATGGAACGATGGTAGCAGGAGGTTGTACTATATGGAACGATGGTAGCAGGAGGTTGTACTATATGAAATGATGGTAGCAGGAGGTTGTACTATATGGAACGATGGTAGCAGGAGGTTGTACTATATGAAATGATGGTAGCAGGAGGTTGTACTATATGGAACGATGGTAGAGGAGGCTGTACTACATGGAATGATTGTAGCGGGAGGTTGTACTATATGGGATGACGGTAGCAGGAGGTTGTAATATAAGGAATGATGGTAGCAGGAGGTTGTACTATATGAAATGATGGTGGCAGGAGGTTGTACTATATGGGATGATGGTAGCAGGAGGTTGTACTCTATGGAATGATGGTAGAGGAGGCTGTACTACATGGAATGATTTTAGCGGGAGGTTGTACTATATGGGATGACGGTAGCAGGAGGTTGTAATATAAGGAATGATGGTAGCAGGAGGTTGTGCTATGTGGGATGATGGTAGCAGGAGGTTGTACTATATGGGATGATGGTAGCAGGAGGTTGTACTCTATGGAATGATGGTAGAGGGGGCTGTACTACATGGAATGATTGTAGCGGGAGGTTGTACTATATGGGATGACGGTAGCAGGAGGTTGTAATATAAGGAATGATGGTAGCAGGAGGTTGTACTATGTGGGATGATGGTAGCAGGAGGTTGTACTATATGGGATGATGGTAGCAGGAGGTTGTACTATGTGGAATGATGGTAGCAGGAGGTTGTACTATATGGAACGATGGTAGCGGGAGGTTGTACTATATGAAATGATGGTAGCAGGAGGTTGTACTATATGGAACGATGGTAGCAGGAGGTTGTACTATATGGAACGATGGTAGCAGGAGGTTGTACTATATGAAATGATGGTAGCGGGAGGTTGTACTATATGAAATGATGGTAGCAGGAGGTTGTACTATATGGAACGATGGTAGCAGGAGGTTGTACTATATGGAACGATGGTAGCAGGAGGTTGTACTATATGAAATGATGGTAGCAGGAGGTTGTACTATATGGAACGATGGTAGCGGGAGGTTGTACTATATGAAATGATGGTAGCAGGAGGTTGTACTATATGGAATGATGGTAGCAGGAGGTTGTACTATATGGAACGATGGTAGCAGGAGGTTGTACTATATGGAATGATGGTAGCAGGAGGTTGTACTATATGAAATGATGGTAGCAGGAGGTTGTACTATATGGAACGATGGTAGCAGGAGGTTGTACTATATGGAACGATGGTAGCAGGAGGTTGTACTATATGAAATGATGGTAGCAGGAGGTTGTACTATATGGAACGATGGTAGCAGGAGGTTGTACTATATGGAACGATGGTAGCAGGAGGTTGTACTATATGAAATGATGGTAGCAGGAGGTTGTACTATATGGAACGATGGTAGCAGGAGGTTGTACTATATGGAACGATGGTAGCAGGAGGTTGTACTATATGGGATGATGGTAGCAGGAGGTTGTACTATATGGAATGATGGTAGCAGGAGGTTGTACTATATGAAATGATGGTAGCAGGAGGTTGTACTATATGGAATGATGGTAGCAGGAGGTTGTACTATATGAAATGATGGTAGCAGGAGGTTGTACTATATGAAATGATGGTAGCAGGAGGTTGTACTATATGAAATGATGGTATCAGGAGGTTGTACTATATGGAATGATGGTAGCAGGAGGTTGTACTATATGAAATGATGGTAGCAGGAGGTTGTACTATATGGAACGATGGTAGCAGGAGGTTGTACTATATGGAACGATGGTAGCAGGAGGTTGTACTATATGGAACGATGGTAGCAGGAGGTTGTACTATATGGAACGATGGTAGCAGGAGGTTGTACTATATGAAATGATGGTAGCAGGAGGTTGTACTATATGAAATGATGGTAGCAGGAGGTTGTACTACATGGAACGATGGTAGCAGGAGGTTGTACTATATGAAATGATGGTAGCAGGAGGTTGTACTATATGGAACGATGGTAGCAGGAGGTTGTACTATATGAAATGATGGTAGCAGGAGGTTGTACTATATGGAACGATGGTAGCAGGAGGTTGTACTATATGGAACGATGGTAGCAGGAGGTTGTACTATATGGGATGATGGTAGCAGGAGGTTGTACTATATGGAACGATGGTAGCAGGAGGTTGTACTATATGGAATGATGGTAGCAGGAGGTTGTACTATATGAAATGATGGTAGCAGGAGGTTGTACTACATGGAACGATGGTAGCAGGAGGTTGTACTATATGAAATGATGGTAGCAGGAGGTTGTACTATATGGAACGATGGTAGCAGGAGGTTGTACTATATGAAATGATGGTAGCAGGAGGTTGTACTATATGGAACGATGGTAGCAGGAGGTTGGACTATATGGAACGATGGTAGCAGGAGGTTGTACTATATGGGATGATGGTAGCAGGAGGTTGTACTATATGGAACGATGGTAGCAGGAGGTTGTACTATATGGAATGATTGTAGCGGGAGGTTGTACTATATGAAATGATGGTAGCAGGAGGTTGTACTACATGGAACGATGGTAGCAGGAGGTTGTACTATATGGAACGATGGTAGCAGGAGGTTGTACTATATGAAATGATGGTAGCAGGAGGTTGTACTATATGGAACGATGGTAGCAGGAGGTTGTACTATATGGAACGATGGTAGCAGGAGGTTGTGCTATATGAAATGATTGTAGCGGGAGGTTGTAATATAAGGAATGATGGTAGCAGGAGGTTGTACTATATGAAATGATGGTAGCGGGAGGTTGTACTATATGAAATGATGGTAGCAGGAGGTTGTACTATATGGAACGATGGTAGCAGGAGGTTGTACTATATGGAACGATGGTAGCAGGAGGTTGTACTATATGAAATGATGGTAGCAGGAGGTTGTACTATATGGAACGATGGTAGCAGGAGGTTGTACTATATGGAACGATGGTAGCAGGAGGTTGTGCTATATGAAATGATTGTAGCGGGAGGTTGTAATATAAGGAATGATGGTAGCAGGAGGTTGTACTATATGAAATGATGGTAGCGGGAGGTTGTACTATATGAAATGATGGTAGCAGGAGGTTGTACTATATGGAACGATGGTAGCAGGAGGTTGTACTATATGGAACGATGGTAGCAGGAGGTTGTACTATATGAAATGATGGTAGCAGGAGGTTGTACTATATGGAACGATGGTAGCAGGAGGTTGTACTATATGGAACGATGGTAGCAGGAGGTTGTGCTATATGAAATGATTGTAGCGGGAGGTTGTAATATAAGGAATGATGGTAGCAGGAGGTTGTACTATATGAAATGATGGTAGCAGGAGGTTGTACTATATGGAACGATGGTAGCAGGAGGTTGTACTACATGGAATGATGGTAGCAGGAGGTTGTAATATAAGGAATGATGGTAGCAGGAGGTTGTAATATAAGGAATGATGGTAGCAGGAGGTTGTACTATGTGGGATGATGGTAGCAGGAGGTTGTAATATAAGGAATGATGGTAGCAGGAGGTTGTACTATGTGGGATGATGGTAGCAGGAGGTTGTACTATATGGAACGATGGTAGCAGGAGGTTGTACTACATGGAACGATGGTAGCAGGAGGTTGTACTATATGGAACGATGGTAGCAGGAGGTTGTAATATAAGGAATGATGGTAGCAGGAGGTTGTACTATGTGGGATGATGGTAGCAGGAGGTTGTAATATAAGGAATGATGGTAGCAGGAGGTTGTACTATGTGGGATGATGGTAGCAGGAGGTTGTAATATAAGGAATGATGGTAGCAGGAGGTTGTACTATGTGGAATGATGGTAGCAGGAGGTTGTAATATAAGGAATGATGGTAGCAGGAGGTTGTACTATGTGGGATGATGGTAGCAGGAGGTTGTAATATAAGGAATGATGGTAGCAGGAGGTTGTACTATGTGGAATGATGGTAGCAGGAGGTTGTAATATAAGGAATGATGGTAGCAGGAGGTTGTACTATGTGGGATGATGGTAGCAGGAGGTTGTAATATAAGGAACGATGGTAGCAGGAGGTTGTACTATGTGGGATGATGGTAGTAGGAGGTTGTACTGTTTGGAATGATGGTAGCAGGAGGTTGTACTATATAGAACGATGGTAGCAGGAGGTTGTACTATATGGAACGATGGTAGCAGGAGGTTGTACTATATGGAACGATGGTAGCAGGAGGTTGTACTATATGGAACGATGGTAGCAGGAGGTTGTACTATATGAAATGATGGTAGCAGGAGGTTGTACTATATGGAACGATGGTAGCAGGAGGTTGTACTATATGGAACGATGGTAGCAGGAGGTTGTAATATAAGGAATGATGGTAGCGGGAGGTTGTACTATATGGGATGATGGTAGCAGGAGGTTGTACTATATGGAACGATGGTAGCAGGAGGTTGTACTATATGAAATGATGGTAGCAGGAGGTTGTACTATATGGAACGATGGTAGCAGGAGGTTGTACTATATGAAATGATGGTAGCAGGAAGTTGTACTATATGGAATGATGGTAGCAGGAGGTTGTACTATATGGGATGATGGTAGCAGGAGGTTGTACTATATGGGATGATGGTAGCAGGAGGTTGTACTGTATGGAATGATGGTAGCAGGAGGTTGTACTACATGGAATGATGGTAGCGGGAGGTTGTACTATATGGAACGATGGTAGCAGGAGGTTGTACTATATGGAACGATGGTAGCAGGAGGTTGTACTATATGAAATGATGGTAGCAGGAGGTTGTACTATATGGAACGATGGTAGCAGGAGGTTGTACTATATGGAACGATGGTAGCAGGAGGTTGTACTATATGAAATGATGGTAGCAGGAGGTTGTACTATATGGAACGATGGTAGCAGGAGGTTGTACTATATGGAACGATGGTAGCAGGAGGTTGTACTATATGAAATGATGGTAGCAGGAGGTTGTACTATGTGGGATGATGGTAGCAGGAGGTTGTACTATATGGAACGATGGTAGCAGGAGGTTGTACTATATGGAACGATGGTAGCAGGAGGTTGTACTATGTGGGATGATGGTAGCAGGAGGTTGTAATATAAGGAATGATGGTAGCAGGAGGTTGTACTATGTGGGATGATGGTAGCAGGAGGTTGTACTATATGGAACGATGGTAGCAGGAGGTTGTACTATATGGGATGATGGTAGCAGGAGGTTGTACTATATAGAATGATGGTAGCAGGAGGTTGTACTATATGAAATGATGGTAGCAGGAGGTTGTACTATATGGAATGATGGTAGCAGGAGGTTGTACTATATGGAACGATGGTAGCAGGAGGTTGTACTATATGGAACGATGGTAGCAGGAGGTTGTACTATATGGAACGATGGTAGCAGGAGGTTGTACTATATGAAATGATGGTAGCAGGAGGTTGTACTATATGAAATGATGGTAGCAGGAGGTTGTACTATATGAAATGATGGTAGCAGGAGGTTGTACTATATGGAACGATGGTAGCAGGAGGTTGTACTATATGGAACGATGGTAGCAGGAGGTTGTACTATATGGAACGATGGTAGCAGGAGGTTGTACTATATGGAACGATGGTAGCAGGAGGTTGTACTATATGGAATGATGGTAGCAGGAGGTTGTACTATATGGAACGATGGTAGCGGGAGGTTGTACTATATGGAACGATGGTAGCGGGAGGTTGTACTATATGAAATGATGGTAGCAGGAGGTTGTACTATATGAAATGATGGTAGCAGGAGGTTGTACTATATGGAACGATGGTAGCGGGAGGTTGTACTATATGGGATGATGGTAGCAGGAGGTTGTACTATATGGAACGATGGTAGCAGGAGGTTGTACTATATGAAATGATGGTAGCAGGAGGTTGTACTATATGAAATGATGGTAGCAGGAGGTTGTACTATATGGAACGATGGTAGCGGGAGGTTGTACTATATGGGATGATGGTAGCAGGAGGTTGTACTATATGGAACGATGGTAGCAGGAGGTTGTACTATATGGAACGATGGTAGCGGGAGGTTGTACTATATGGGATGATGGTAGCAGGAGGTTGTACTATATGGAACGATGGTAGCAGGAGGTTGTACTATATGAAATGATGGTAGCAGGAGGTTGTACTATATGGAACGATGGTAGCGGGAGGTTGTACTATATGAAATGATGGTAGCAGGAGGTTGTACTATATGGAACGATGGTAGCAGGAGGTTGTACTATATGGAACGATGGTAGCAGGAGGTTGTACTATATGAAATGATGGTAGCAGGAGGTTGTACTCTATGAAATGATGGTAGCAGGAGGTTGTACTATATGGAACGATGGTAGCAGGAGGTTGTACTATATGGAACGATGGTAGCAGGAGGTTGTACTATATGGAACGATGGTAGCAGGAGGTTGTACTATATGGAACGATGGTAGCAGGAGGTTGTACTATGTGGGATGATGGTAGCAGGAGGTTGTAATATAAGGAATGATGGTAGCAGGAGGTTGTACTATGTGGGATGATGGTAGCAGGAGGTTGTAATATAAGGAATGATGGTAGCAGGAGGTTGTACTATGTGGGATGATGGTAGCAGGAGGTTGTAATATAAGGAATGATGGTAGCAGGAGGTTGTACTATGTGGGATGATGGTAGCAGGAGGTTGTACTATATGGAACGATGGTAGCAGGAGGTTGTACTATATGGAACGATGGTAGCAGGAGGTTGTACTATATGGAACGATGGTAGCAGGAGGTTGTAATATAAGGAATGATGGTAGCGGGAGGTTGTACTATATGGGATGATGGTAGCAGGAGGTTGTACTATATGGAACGATGGTAGCAGGAGGTTGTACTATATGAAATGATGGTAGCAGGAGGTTGTACTATATGGAACGATGGTAGCAGGAGGTTGTTCTATATGAAATGATGGTAGCAGGAGGTTGTACTATATGGAACGATGGTAGCAGGAGGTTGTACTATGTGGGATGATGGTAGCAGGAGGTCGTAATATAAGGAATGATGGTAGCAGGAGGTTGTACTATGTGGGATGATGGTAGCAGGAGGTTGTAATGTAAGGAATGATGGTAGCAGGAGGTTGTACTATGTGGGATGATGGTAGCAGGAGGTTGTAATATAAGGAATGATGGTAACAGGAGGTTGTACTATGTGGGATGATGGTAGCAGGAGGTTGTACTATATGGAACGATGGTAGCAGGAGGTTGTACTATATGGAACGATGGTAGCAGGAGGTTGTAATATAAGGAATGATGGTAGCGGGAGGTTGTACTATATGGGATGATGGTAGCAGGAGGTTGTACTATATGGAACGATGGTAGCAGGAGGTTGTACTATATGAAATGATGGTAGCAGGAGGTTGTACTATATGGAACGATGGTAGCAGGAGGTTGTACTATATGAAATGATGGTAGCAGGAGGTTGTACTATATGGAATGATGGTAGCAGGAGGTTGTACTATATGAAATGATGGTAGCAGGAGGTTGTACTATATGGAACGATGGTAGCAGGAGGTTGTACTATATGGAACGATGGTAGCAGGAGGTTGTACCATATGAAATGATGGTAGCAGGAGGTTGTACTATATGGAACGATGGTAGCAGGAGGTTGTACTATATGGGATGATGGTAGCAGGAGGTTGTACTATATGGGATGATGGTAGCAGGAGGTTGTACTATATGGGATGATGGTAGCAGGAGGTTGTACTATATGGAATGATGGTAGCAGGAGGTTGTACTATATGAAATGATGGTAGCAGGAGGTTGTACTATATGGAATGATGGTAGCAGGAGGTTGTACTATATGAAATGATGGTAGCAGGAGGTTGTACTATATGGAATGATGGTAGCAGGAGGTTGTACTATATGAAATGATGGTAGCAGGAGGTTGTACTATATGGAACGATGGTAGCAGGAGGTTGTACTATATGAAATGATGGTAGCAGGAGGTTGTACTATATGGAACGATGGTAGCAGGAGGTTGTACTATATGGAACGATGGTAGCGGGAGGTTTTACTATATGAAATGATGGTAGCAGGAGGTTGTACTATATCGAATGATGGTAGCAGGAGGTTGTACTATATGGAATGATGGTAGCAGGAGGTTGTACTATATGGAACGATGGTAGCAGGAGGTTGTACTATATGAAATGATGGTAGCAGGAGGTTGTACTATATGGAACGATGGTAGCAGGAGGTTGTACTATATGGGATGATGGTAGCAGGAGGTTGTACTATATGGGATGATGGTAGCAGGAGGTTGTACTATATGGGATGATGGTAGCAGGAGGTTGTACTATATGGAACGATGGTAGCAGGAGGTTGTACTATATGAAATGATGGTAGCAGGAGGTTGTACTATATGGAACGATGGTAGCAGGAGGTTGTACTATATGGAACGATGGTAGCGGGAGGTTTTACTATATGAAATGATGGTAGCAGGAGGTTGTACTATATCGAATGATGGTAGCAGGAGGTTGTACTATATGGAATGATGGTAGCAGGAGGTTGTACTATATGGAATGATGGTAGCAGGAGGTTGTACTATATGAAATGATGGTAGCGGGAGGTTGTACTATATGGAATGATGGTAGCGGGAGTTTGTACTATATGGAATGATGGTAGCAGGAGGTTGTACTATATGGAATGATGGTAGCAGGAGGTTGTACTATATGAAATGATGGTAGCAGGAGGTTGTACTATATGGAATGATGGTAGCAGGAGGTTGTACTACATGGAATGATTGTAGCGGGAGGTTGTACTATATGAAATGATGGTAGCAGGAGGTTGTACTATATGGAATGATGGTAGCAGGAGGTTGTACTATATGGAATGATGGTAGCAGGTTGTACAATGAAGATAACAGGATGATATATCGTGCAGATGTCATTGTTGTATATATAACTCTACGCATAGGTTGGTGTGTGCATCCTCAGTTCTATTGTATCAACTACAGATGGCATACGAGGTAATGCGTCATAATTCAGTTGCCAGGTGGCAGTTGGCAGCACGATTATCCACTCAGATAACGTGATTTGATCAATTTTTCCTCACAGCCTATGCCCTATACTGGAGTAAGTGTAGTGTGCTGGGGCGGAGGGAAGGGGGGGCGAGACGGTTCATACATTACAATAGTTTGTATATGAACAAAGGAAATAAAAGGTCGCTTGCTATAAACATCCAAGTACAGCAGGCGATAAACAAATATTTACTACACTACACAGTGGTTCCATCCGATCGTTGCCTTCCGTAAGTTTAACTGCTGCCAGAGAGATGTTAATCACGATTTAAGTGTGTATTGTACTTGCATCCTTTGGGACTGGCATAGAAATATATGTGCTTAGAGAGAGAGAAAGATAGAGGGTGGGTGGGTGGGGGGGAGACAGATAAAGAGATGAAGCACCAATGTGTGTGTGTGTAGGGGAGGGGGGGGGCGAGGTTTGTTTGTCCCACTTCCTAATTAGACTGGCCAGTGCTGGGGTGAGTAGAAGCGGCTGGGCGGATGACGGGACCAATCTGGATCGATGCGTGACGTGGTTCCAGATGGTGACCTTGAGGGTGTTCATACCGTCCTGACCCTGTACTAGTTATCACGTGATACCGCGCGGCTCGGTTTTTCATGACAGGAACCGGAAGTCGCCAAACAATAAGCGCCGCCTGGCGAAGGAACCCCTCAAATGGTCCATCTTCTTTGCTAGCTTTGCGGATAGGCGTGAGTAATATGTGAGTTATGCTGAAACAATGTTACGCCACAACATTGAGAAACGATCCATCAAACACACTTTCTCGCTCGTTCTCATACCTCTGTCATTCGCCATAACATCTGTCATCATCAAATCATACGCAACCGTTTTTACTGCATTTGATAAAACGATAAATTAAAGCTTCGCTTGAAGCTCATAACCACAATATGCTATTTAAGTAACCGCCTCATGTTGCTTGATTAAAATGGATGAAAGAATGCGAGACGTTGGCAGAACGCGTAGACTGTGACAACTAATAATAACTATACTATATATAGACGATATTTAAGTCGATATAAACTAGCACATCACCTGTCATATTTCCAGTTTTCTTTATATATATACAATTGCCTTCAAGTCGTCATCCTTTGCCATCTTTGACCTGATATTAACAGGCGTTCTATGGAGGATGTCATCAACGCTATATTTACGCTTTATGTTTTGGTGACATTGATAAAAAAAAAGGCTACTCCGCCAAAACGATTACTGCTATTAGTTTATTCTTCTAATAATTTATGACTTGACATTTTTGTTTCAATATCAATCTGTAATTTCTAAATAGGAAGCATTTGTAAGTCATTTCTGCAAAAGGATAAGAATCTAATGTGTTACTGGATTT
The DNA here is from genome assembly GCA_964019135.1 of Arenicola marina. Classification (NCBI taxonomy): domain Eukaryota; kingdom Metazoa; phylum Annelida; class Polychaeta; family Arenicolidae; genus Arenicola; species Arenicola marina. Next base: position 10,024,009 of record OZ025251.1, read on the forward strand.
AATGTCGCTATAACTCATGTCTTCGTATCTATGTAATAATATCCATGGGATGAAGGAACCCAGAAAAGGTTTCTCGGGATTCGTCTGCAAGAAAATCCGATTTATTGCATTGCCCCATATGTGAAGCTTTATCTGTCCAACCTCTCTTTACCTTACTTTAATCCACTTCGCTCCGAGCTTGTCATTTTTATTGCGGTGATTTATCACTATAACACATATGTGCCAAACAAGACATCTGACTGTATGTAATACGCGAGGACTTACAATTGGGAGGTTTAGCTACAGTTAATGATCATGAATGAAAATATCCAAAAAATTGGTTAATATATCATTTTCTTTCGTTTATTGGCAACGGTCAAGAGGACATGGCTTTGTAATGCGAACGTCAAAGAAACATAATTCACACGTTAATACATGGCGGGTACACTAATACTGCAAGCATTTAAATACATAATAGATCTAAATACATATATAGATCTAAATACATATATAGATCTAAATACATATATAGATCTAAATACATAATAGATATAAATACATATAAGAGATCTAAATACATAATAGATCTAAATACATAATAGATCTAAATACACATAAGATATCTAAATACATTATAGATATAAATACATAATAGATCTAAATACATATATAGATCTAAATACATATATAGATCCAAATACATAATAGATATAAATACATATAAGAGATCTAAATACATAATAGATATAAATACATAATAGATATAAATACATAATAGATCTAAATATATATATAGATCTAAATACATAATAGGTCTAAATACATATATAGATCTAAATACATAATAGATCTAAATACATATACAAATCTAAATACATATATAGATCTAAATACATAATAGATATAAATATATATATAGATCTAAATACATAATAGATATAAATACATATAAGAGATCTAAATACATAAGAGATCTAAATACATAATAGATCTAACTACATATATATTCCAAATACCTTTTATAGATATAAATACATAATAGATATAAATATATAATAGATCTAAATAATACATAATAGATTTAAATACATAATAGATCTAAATACATAATAGATTTAAATACATAATAGATCTAAATACATAATAGATCTAAATACATATATTTTCTAAATACCTTTTATAGATATAAATACATAATAGATATAAATACATCATATATCTAAATACTTATCTATTCTAAATACCTTTTATAGATCTAAATACATAATAGATCTATATACATATGTAGATCTAAATACATAAATATATCTAAATACACATAATAAATCTAAACACATAAATATATATAAATACATATAATAGATTTAAATACATAAATATATATAAATACATATATTAGATCTAAATACATATATAGATCTAAGTACATAAATATATACATACATATAATAGATTTAAATACATAATATAGATCAAAATAAATACTAAGGCTATGAGCACAGGTACCGATCTAAATTGATATATAATGCGAAATATATATATATGAAGCTATATACATATATATAAATCTGCTTACCAAATAATCTGTTTGGGCAGCCACATTCACCAATATTCAGTACCACTCAGACAAAAACCCGAACAGAAGATTTTGGGCGGAAATACCGTTTGTCACGTAGCAAGGGGCAAGGTTAAGCTATAGTAATAAGTTTATCTAGGTCAGATCACGACCTTCATTGATGAGATGTGCTTTGCCACGTAGTGTGGTGGTAGGTTAAGCCATATTAAAGCTGTAGGTCCGACCAGACCGCAAGTATATATATATATGTATATAAAATGTTTTTTCTTCGTTAGCTCTTGGAGAGTGTCAGCGGCTGGTGTAATGTATGGTGCGTGCGATAACAAAGGGTAATTAGTCACAACTTGCTTGCCATTGAATCTAAACATTGCCGTCACCCCGTAGACGGGGGATGTGCAATCCTGCACGCGCCCTCCCTCCGGTTAGGTTTTGCCTAAGTACTCCTTACGGGACTGGGGCCCCAAGCTCTGGAGTCCCTGCTTGAATTTTTTGTTTTGGGTTTGATTGGGGTTTCACGTTCACCCTGTAAGGCTATATCATGCCATCCCTTGGTTGGAAACCTAGGATCCATGTAGAAACCATTTGGGTTCGTTGACCTACAGTTAAACTGTTGTACAGTTCTAATTAAATAACGGTCAATGAAATGAGGACAAAGCAAGTAACAGAACCCCGGATATTGGAAGACAAAAATCCGCTTCCTGCTCTTAGCGAGCCATGAATTCTCATTCTCAGCATATCGCCCACTTCCTGTTTGTGACCAAGCGACGGCTGCGACCAATAGCAAGACAGCAAACCCGTTATTCGGTTCCGTTGATTTCCACTCATCTAAAACGTTTTGCATAATCGCGATTGCATTAATTTTAATAGCCCTAATTTGCGACAACAATTAAACCAAGTTTCACTTTTCAAGCTCATTAACATGATATAATGGGCAATCAGAGCTCAGTTAGTGAAGGTTTGACCTTGTGGCGTGACCTTGCACCATCTGGCCGAAACGGAAGTATATGTAATTGCTTGCACTCCCCCCCCCCCCCCTCCCCCTACCCAACCTTCCAATATCACACTTTTATATACGACCCCCCCCTCCCAAGCCCCGCTTCATCGGCCTTGCTGCCCGCTAAGTTTAGACCGTTTGTCTACCTACTTGTATATTTTGTGTGTCGGGGGGCAGCATGGGCTGACTTGCCTTATCAGTAGTCTGCCCCGCTATCCCAGTCAACGATAAGGTGGCCGCAGTGGGTTTTTTAGGTGAATATATACCATATAATGGCTAATCAGTTTCTCCGTGACTGGTTGGTGAATGCAAAACATGATCATTTGTTTGCAACACATATATGAATAGGTACTTGTATGCATACATCTACGTTACGGCGCGCCCACTTTGCTATAAGGAACCGTTGACTAAGGAGATTTCTAAACAGGAGGCACATAAAATTCGTCGCTATTTGCGGGAGGTACACGGGTGCCAGTGGTGACCTTTTCGCTTTTGACCGATACAGGTTGTCAATCATACTTTGACGTCATTGTTGCTTTTATCCAATTACGGGGCACAAAAAGGTCGTCAAGTTCATAATCACCACCAACGATCAAAAGTGTCTGAGTATGGAGTAAGTATGGTCTAGTGTTAAGAAACGCCGTCATTATATCAGTCATGACAACGCCGTCATTATATCAGTCATGACAACGCCGTCATTATATCAGTCATGACAACGCCGTCATTATACCAGTCATGACAACGCCGTCATTATATCAGTCATGACAACGCCATCATTATACCAGTCATGACAACGCCGTCATTATATCAGTCATGACAACGCCGTCATTATATCAGTCATGACAACGCCGTCATTATATCAGTCATGACAACGCCGTCATTATATCAGTCATGAAAACGCCGTCATTATACCAGTCATGACAACGCCGTCATTATACCAGTCATAACAACGCCGTCATTATATCAGTCATGACAACGCCGTCATTATATCAGTCATGACAACGCCGTCATTATACCAGTCATGACAACGCCGTCATTATACCAGTCATAACAACGCCGTCATTATACCAGTCATAACAACGCCGTCATTACGCCAGTCATGACAACGCCGTCATTATATCAGTCATGACAACGCCGTCATTATATCAGTCATGACAACGCCGTCATTATATCAGTCATGAACACGCCGTCATTATACCAGTCATAACAACGCCGTCATTATACCAGTCATGACAACGCCGTCATTATATCAGTCATGACAACGCCGTCATTATATCAGTCATGACAACGCCGTCATTATATCAGTCATGACAACGCCGTCATTATACCAGTCATAACAACGCCGTCATTATACCAGTCATAACAACGCCGTCATTATACCAGTCATGACAACGCCGTCATTATATCAGTCATGACAACGCCGTCATTATCTGTCATGACAACGCCGTCATTATATCAGTCATGACAACGCCGTCATTATATCAGTCATGACAATGCCGTCATTATATCAGTCATGACAACGCCGTCATTATATCAGTTATGACAACGCCGTCATTATGAGTCAGGACAAAGCCGTCATTATACCAGTCATGACAACGCCGTCATTATGAGTCAGGACAAAGCCGTCATTATATCAGTCATGACAACGCCGTCATTATATCAGTCATGACAACGCCGTCATTATATCAGTCATGACAACGCCGTCATTATATCAGTCATGACAATGCCGTCATTATACCAGTCATGACAACGCCGTCATTATGAGTCAGGACAAAGCCGTCATTATACCAGTCATGACAACGCCGTCGTTACACCAGTCATGACAACGCCGTCATTATACCAGTCATGACAATGCCGTCATTATACCAGTCATGACAACGCCGTCATTATATCAGTCATGACAACGCCGTCATTATACCAGTCATGGCAATGCCATCATTATACCAGTCATGACAACGCCATCATTATACCAGCCATGCCAACTAGATGTCTCATTATGTCATTCATGACAATAACGTACCTCATACCATGACAACTACATTAAAAATAACAATAGCACCATGACAACCACATGACAATTAAGTAATACCATCCATTGTAGCATTGTAGGCACAAGGATACATTATCTTAAAAACTATCACGATCACTAATGATTATTACCGCATCGCATAGGGCGTAAATCCTGCAAGTGAATTACCTTAATTACAACCTAATCACGGCGCATATAGCCGTGTGGTTTTCGATGATATGTATATCTATATATATATATATAGATATATATATATCCCGGAGTCCGGATTTAGTCGATGTATATGTAGTCAATGGATCCTGAATTGGGAGGATATAGCTCCGGATCTGGATCCGCGTGTCCGTCGGCGCACCTCCTGGATTTACCGGCGCTCCTCCTCCCTCGCACCCCCCCCCCCTCCCCCCGCACCCCAACCCCGCCCGCCCGCGCCTACGCTAGCCACGTCCACATCTCGAGCGGGCCACGTGGTCAGGACACGGGCCTTATTGTTTCCTCGGTGGAAGCCCTCGATGGAAGTTTTGAAATGATACCCGATATGATTTAAATGGATTTTTCTCAACTATTACCGGCACGGAGAAATAGACTTCCAGGGAACGACTGGCCTCGTGTCTATGATCACCTGCCCCCCTCCCCCCCCCCCATAATCATAGCACCCACCGCTCCTTTCACCCCACCCCACCTCATGCACACTCCCCACCCGCCGCTGTCACCCCACCTCACGCACACTCCCCACCCGCCGTTGTCACCCCACCTCATGCACACTCCCCACCCGCCGTTGTCACCCCACCTCCCTCTCCCCCGCCCTTCCCGCCGCAGTCACCCCTCCCTATCTCCGCCCTCCC
>OZ025251.1:10029628-10053108 GCA_964019135.1 Arenicola marina
ACCTCCTCACTTAACCCCCATCCCCCGTCACCCTTCCCTGGCCTTCATCCCAACTGTCTGTCAGGACCGTCACAATCCGTGCCCGATGACCCAATTGCAAAAGTACAATCTCTTCCACCGCCCCCTCCAGCCCCCTTCTATCCAACACCCACACACCCCAAGCCCCACCCATCAATCAAGCCAATCATCGAGACAATACCTTTATAAAGCCCCCTAACCCCCCCCCCCCCCCCCCGCCCCGCCTCCCCCCGTTCTACCCGCCCAGTCTCTACCCGCCATCAGAACCTATTTGTACTGGAACGAGCACCCGAGCTCGGAACACGAAATCTGTGTCTTTGCAGCCATGCATACTGCATTTCCGGCCCGCTTCCCAGCCACGGTGCGCGTACGTCCACTTCTCCTGTCCCTCCTCTGCCCCCCCCCCCCCCCCCCACCCCAACCCACTCCACCCCCGACACCCTCCACCATCCCCACCACTGCCGCGCCCACCAGCAATTGGCACCCGCTATAATTTCATAATAATACCCATTCTTGCGTACCGCGGTGACCACTCAGGGCAGACAGCAGCGCCACCCTCGGCCGTGCCGGGAATCAATGGCGTGCCATATAGACCCGGTGACGCGGTGCGAAATGTCAAATCTCGTTTTTTCCCCCGATTCCAGGCAGGCAACGCGAGAAGCATCCGCTTCCGTCCACAGATGCATTATGGGATATAAGCCGGGCATGTGTCTATGTATGTATCTCCCCACCCCTTTATATAACGAACCATACTCACAAGCGACACCTATGCCATGTAACAGTCCAGGCGATGACCTTCAGAATGTGACCTTCAGTTGCGTTCGGTGGCGTTCGGCGTTAATGCGGCCTTTGTCACGTGACCTTCCGCCGGCGACGGAGGGTGCGCGCGCAGGATACTGGGAAGATTGGACTTACCGATGTGTACTGCCCCCGCCGCCCACAGCCATAAGAATGGGGCGATCATTTGCCAGATGCACCCAACCTGATTCGGCCCAATGTGAATTCGCCCTCTCGTTCAGTTCGCCCAACATTGAATATTCGCCAAACATTGTATCTTCGCCAAACATTATATATTCGCCACACATTGTATATTCACCAAACATTGAATATTCGCCAAACATTGTATATTCGCCAAACATTATATAGTCGCCACACATTGTATATTCACCTAACATTGTATATCCGCCCAACATTGAATATTCACCCAACATTCAATCCGGGTTACATGGAATCCGTCCTATGATTAGTGGCGATGAGTTTCGTGTCAATGGTTGTGTATCACAACCCCTACAAGGGTCAGAGTTGGGGATCCCCCCCCCCACCCCCCGCTGTGCCAATTAGCCTGTATGTAACATCGATTTCCACCATGATGCTATACTCACAATAAAAACCCCCTTCCCATGAGCGCACACGAGCAAAAAATGGCGCCCACGAGAGCACAAAATGGCGCCCACGAGAGCACAGAATGGCGTCCACGAGAGCACAGAATGGTGCCCACGAGCTCACAGAATGGCGCCCACGAGAGTACAGAATGGCGTCCACGAGAGCACAGAATGGCGTCCACGAGAGCACAGAATGGCGCCCACGAGAGCACAGAATGGCGTCCACGAGAGCACAGAATGGCGCCCACGAGAGCACAGAATGGCGCCCACGAGAGCACAGAATGGCGCCCACGAGAGCACAGAATGGCGCCCACGAGCTCACAGAATGGCGCTCACGAGAGCACAGAATGGCGCCCACGAGAGCACAGAATGGCGCCCACGAGAGCACAGAATGGCGCCCACGAGAGCACAGAATGGCGTCCACGAGAGCACAGAATGGTGCCCACGAGCTCACAGAATGGCGCCCACCAGAGTATAGAATGGCGTCCACGAGAGCACAGAATGGCGCCCACGAGATCACAGAATGGCGTCCACGAGAGCACAGAATGGTGCCCACGAGCTCACAGAATGGCGCCCACGAGAGTACAGAATGGCGTCCACGAGAGCACAGAATGGCGTCCACGAGAGCACAGAATGGCGCCCACGAGAGCACAGAATGGCGCCCACGAGAGCACAGAATGGCGTCCACGAGAGCACAGAATGGCGCCCACGAGCTCACAGAATGGCGCCCACGAGAGTACAGAATGGCGTCCACGAGAGCACAGAATGGCGTCCACAAGAGCACAGAATGGCGCCCACGAGAGCACAGAATGGCGCCCACGAGAGCACAGAATGGCGTCCACGAGAGCACAGAATGGCGCCCACGAGCTCACAGAATGGCGCTCACGAGAGCACAGAATGGCGCCCACGAGAGCACAGAATGGCGCCCACGAGAGCACAGAATGGCGCCCACGAGAGCACAGAATGGCGTCCACGAGAGCACAGAATGGTGCCCACGAGCTCACAGAATGGCGCCCACCAGAGTACAGAATGGCGTCCACGAGAGCACAGAATGGCGCCCACGAGATTACAGAATGGCGCCCACGAGAGCACAGAATGGCGCCCACGAGAGCACAGAATGGCGCCCACGAGAGCACAGAATGGCGCCCACGAGAGCACAGAATGGCGCTCACGAGAGCACCGAATGGCGCCCACGACAGCACAGAATGGCGTCCACGAGAGCACAGAATGGCGCCCACGAGAGCACAGAATGGCGTCCACGAGAGCACAGAATGGCACTTACGAGAGCACAGAATGGCGCCTACGAGAGCACAGAATGGCGCTTACGAGAGCACAGAATGGCGCCCACGAGAGCACAGAATGGCGCCCACAAGAGCACAGAATGGCGTCCACAAAAGAAGTGGATAAAAGGAATCGAATTCGTCCCCAAACCGTTTCGCGCCAGGCTGCCGAATTCGCTGCGCTGCATAGCTATTGATTGCGATTAATAATATAATTAACAGATCAGAATTTTTGAGATAGCAGATCGGATCACAACTCCTCATCAGCGTCCCAGATAAGGCGTAATGACACATGGAGCCTGTCTGACGTACACCCCATCACGTGACATCGCACCACGTGACGCCGCACCACGTGACCACTGGCTAATGCTCTACGCCGATCAAAGTCGGGAAGTCAGTTTCATCAGGGAAAGTCACATCTTTATGACCACGCCATGTATATTTCATCACTGCAGAGCCAGGCAGCCTACCGTAGGCTGACATTAGAATGGCTCAATGACAAGGGTCCATCTGATGCACAGACGCGTAGAAGCGTATCTCACTAGATAATTGGTCACATCGGGTCCAAGCTAAGATTATGTTGCCAAAGTGTCCCTACGGTTCTTTGGAAGTGTAATACTGACCCATCTTGGGAAATGTAATACAGACAATCTTTGGTTAGGTAATGGTAGGATAATCTTGAACAACCTTTGGTAGGTAATCTTGTGGATCTTTGGTAGGTAATCTTGTGGATCTTTGGTAGGTAATCTTGTGGATCTTTGGTAGGTAATCTTGTGGATCTTTGGTAGGTAATCTTGTGGATCTTTGGTAGGTAGTCTTGAACAACCTTTGGTAGGTAATCTTGTAGATCTTTGGTATGGTAATACTGATAATCTTTGGTTGGATAATACTGACAATCTTTGGTATGTAATACTGAGCAATCTTTGGTAGGTAATACTGAGCAATTTTTCTAGTGTAATCCTGAGCAATCGTTGGTAGAGTAATTTCGAACAATCTTTGGCGGGTAATACTGAGCAATCTTGCAATAAGACTAGACAGCGTATCTCTCTAGGTGTGAACATGATATTCCGTAAGGTGAGACAGCGACGTTTTATCGGGCTGTGCCAGAGACATGGCACTTATCTGTATGTTCCTTTGTAGATGAAGGGACAGGGGAGGCCTTTATATAATGCATAAATTGGTAATATATTACTAATAGGTAATAGGTGATATATAATGCATAAATAGGCAATATATTAGTAATAGGTAATAGGTGATATATAATGCATAAATAGGCAATATATTACTAATAGGTAATAGGTGATATATAATGCATCAATAGGCAATATATTACTAATAGGTAATATGTGATATATAATGCATAAATAGGTATGCTTAGTGCGTGTGGTAGGGATAGGACGAGACCACCTGGGCGGATGACAGTTATGGGATAACTTTACACCCCGCCATGCTGTGTCATGAAAATTCCAGCTCACACTGCTTAAAATTATACGATCATACACTATTGGATGACGCGCTTTCCGATCCCTGTAATATTATATCATATATAAATGTATCATAAATATTTTTTACCTACCACTCCAGTTGATGTCAGATCCGGCCACCGTTCCTTCCATCCCCCCCCCCCTCCCCCCCACCCGTAACTCACCCCCCGGAACCCCACCCGTGCAGTCCGCCTCAGATCCATTTATTTCCGCTACCTTTGAACACCCGAGTACTTTATCTTTGATCTGTGTAGCCACGCTATACACCCCCACCCCCGTTGCTGTCTAGACGTGAAGTATGCCGTGCCTTGGCATTGTATGACCTGAGGCTGCCCGGACTCTCTCCCCTCGCCCCCCTCCCTCCTCCCCGCCCACTCAGCCTCCCACGCCACTCACGCTCCGAGATATTTCAGCTTGACTTCAATTCATTTTATGTTCACAGTATCATCATTTTGATAAATGCGTCTGGGCCATGATAGCGTATAGGATACCAACACTGACATCTGAGCCTCACGGGAACGCTTCGTGAAAGAGCCGGCCTAATTCTTTAGTCACATTTTCATTTTTAAAGCATAGTTTGAAATGTTGAAGTCCTCAATGACCCAATGACGATCTAAAATAGCATTCATCTTGCCATTGCAAGTATATTTGATAAGGATCATGAGGTAATGGGGTCTTCTGATATGAAATTGCGAGACAGGATCCAAAGTGCCTGGTGGGGGCCTCCCTGGTGTAGTGGTTAGCGCACTAGACCGCAGATCAATAGGTCCTAGGTTCGAATCCGGGCTCGGGCACCTAATCTGGGGCATGTTTCATTCCTTCATCCTTCATCGTCTAGGGAGGTTCCTTGGCCCAATTTAGCCTGTATGTGCACAAAAGTGGCCTAAAAAACCAACATTTCATTCCAAAGTGCCTGGTGGGATAAAGAGTTGCAGAGACTGCATGCGCTATATCCGCATATGTAGCAATATCAAGAGCCATATTCATTATCCTCTCTGACGTAAAACATCATGTAATTTGTCTAACGTTTTATCTTGTGAATTACCCTTTGACCAACATCAGTCACTCCATGCACGCGAGATCCATCACCCGCAAATTCAACCATACCATAGCTAATACTGTGGTTGAACTAGCGCAGATGCCGGTTGCTGTGGTTACAAAAAAAAATCCGCTCCAAGCCAAGAAAAAAACACACGTGAAACAAAAGTTATACAGACAGGAAGACGAAGTGCGCAGAAGTACTTAATTCCTGCCATGGTAAGGACACTTGTATGTCGTCTCAGAGCAATCCTGGTGGATAGAAAGAGAAGCATTCCAACAGCACACAACCAAAAATATCATTTTTGCATGCACGCCTCGTAGATTGCGAAAGGTATGCCTTATCCAGTCCTGACAGGCAGACGTCGTCTTCTTGCGACAACTTCAAATACGAAATGAAATATGTGCTGGTATATTGCAAATAAGGCGTGACTGGTATATTGCAAATAAGCCGTGACTGGTATATTGCAAAAAAAGGTGACTGGTATATTGCAAATAAGGTGTGACTGGTATATAGCAAGTAATGTATGGTATATTGCAAGTAATGTATGACTGGTATATTGCAAGTAATGTTTGGTATATTGCAAGTAATGTATGACTGTTATATTGCAAGTAATGTATGGTATATTGCAAGTAATGTATGACTGGTATATTGCAAGTAATGTATGGTATATTGCAAGTAATGTATGACTGGTATATTGCAAGTAATGTATGGTATATTGCAAGTAATGTATGACTGGCATATTGCAAGTAATGTATGGTATATTGCAAGTAATGTATGACTGGTATATTGCAAGTAATGTATGGTATATTGCAAGTAATGTATGACTGGTATATTGCAAGTAAAGTATGGTATATTGCAAGTAATGTATGACTGGCATATTGCAAGCAAGGTATGAATGGTATATAGCAAGTAATGTATAACTGGCATATTAAAGTTGCATGTGGAGCTATTTCCCGCCAAAACTAAAGAGGTCAAAATACAAATAAGAATCAGTCCTTGAATCATTCAAGATTGGTTTTGTCTATACTCCACCCATGCCAGACTGCCAAATAGTGTCTCTTAGCCTTCCCCGTGATATCAATTTACCACAAATTTTCATTTCAGTGGTAAACGTCATCAGTTTGTGTGCTTCGCGATGCTTTGTTATAAGTAGCATTGCCGCGACAGAGTGCTGTGGTGTCGCGAGATAGACACGTTTCCACACCACAGCCGAAACGGCGGGGTTTATCAGGTTTCTGAATTTATGGAATGGAACAATCGAGTTTTCTGCAAATTTTGATATAAATTTCGCATGGGCTTAGTTTTGGCGGGAAAGAACTCGACATGCAACTTTAAAGCATGACTGATATATTGCAAGTAAGGGTGGTCCCGCAATAAGGAGCTATTGGTACTTTAAAATCTGTTGCAAGTATCTAGGCAATAATCTGAGTTGTCTGCAGCATTTGTCCTCATGGTCATGATAAGATTTTAACATCAAGTGCTACGAAGGTAATACTATGATTTTTCGCATTTACCGCGAAGGTCATGGTAAGCATGAATTCAACAGAATTCCTTGATATATATTTGATATTTTATCTGATTGCGTTATGTTAAAATAATGGTATGAATTATCAAATCCATTTCGACATTGAAACGCAATAATTGTTTGCAATGAGCGATATATGATGACGTAGTAGTTGATTTGATTTGATTGGGGCTTAACGGCACTTTCAGCCTGGAAGGCTATATCGTGCCATACTGGTTAATATTAATCAATATTAAAACCCTGAAAATCAATACATGTGATATGAATAAAACAATGAATGCAGTCTTTGTGGAATCGATTAATAGTTTAATAAAACCCTGAAGATATCAAGTAAAATGATTGAGTAGATTGTTGATGACGTAGTAGACAAGAACGCCCTTCTAATGCGAAATGCATTCATTCCGGCAAGAAAGTGATTATGTTAATGCAAAACAGTATCGTTACATCATTTCAATTAGAACATTAACCACACTTCCCAAGAGAAACATTGCTGCATGTGCAACTTTAAGAGATGAAACAAAATTTATCGTAGACGAAGTATTACTATTTCCCGTCAAGGTAATTAAAATATTATTTGCCGCAGATGTAATGTGGCGGTTACACTGCACTATGGGTCGTAGAGATAGTGGTTTGTATGAATGAATGAAATGGTGGTTTAGGCTACCTTTGTGCACGCGTTGACATAATCAAGTCAAAGAAGCTTTCGAGATAAGGAGATAGACCCATGAACGCCGTATATATTTGTGGTTGTTATCTGTCTCTACATAAAACTGTTTGTTTTATTCGTATAGCCTAGGTTAGGCTCGGTTACTTGGGTCATCCAGTTGATATTTCATATCTATTGTGACAGGAATAAATACGACTGCTGTTGAATCTGTTTATTGGCTAAACAACCAAAAACCCTGGAGACAAGAAAAGAGACCAAAACAATGAACAATATGGCTGTGGCTGCATGGGGAGCAAATAGCTCTAATACATGAGACACGCGCATCACAGTCATTACCAGTGTTTTAAGGTCAGTCTCACAGAGGTATGACGTTAGTCATTGAACTATTTAAATGGTAAAGATATAGTATAAGCTATTACAATATAATATAAAGCAATCATATTGAGATAAGGATATCAGCCAATACAACAATAACTGAAAATAGAAGGAACACTCACCCCCAGGTAGGGTGCTCATCTACATGCTCACGGTAGAGCTATCTACACCGCAGATGGGGTGCCCATCTACAGGCTCATGGCCTCGGTGACGTGCAGGCTTTGATCTGAGTAAGCTTTAAAACAATACAAAATACTGCGTTAACTACACCTAACGACTTATAAGTGAGTAATATAATAATGCCCAAGTATGATTATATTAACCATAAACCGTGACATACTAAATATAAACTAATACCGCTCAACAACACATGGCCATTGAAATCACCACCAACTCGGCAATGCCGGCAGCTAACAAGTGTACTAAATCCCAAATAACTCATATAATTGATAATAATATACCTTGTGAAATACGTGGTACACGCTACACACTTGTCTCCATCAACTTTGATTATAATTACACTAGTTATCTAAATATTTACTTTGTAAAATGACATTGGCAGTGAAGAGACAACGTGTCAGTTGTGGTAACCCGTTTGTGTACGATTCGGCACGCCTCGCTATCGAAAACGGCACCTGACAACCACTGTGGGTGCATTTCTTTGGCCCAGGTTCGGTATCACGCCCGGGACCCGCAACACGTGACAGGGAACTTCCGGGTGTGCCGATAGGGATATGCCTATTCCAATGAAATGCACACACCGTGCACATTCGGTGCACGTAGGGGGCACCGGAACCAACCTACTCTCATCACCTTTCAATCAGCCGCCATCTTCTCCGGAATGTCCCGTGCTGTTTTGAACGCGGCACATCGGCATACCTAATGGGTGCGCGCGCACCCATGCCCGGGTAAAAGAAGTGTCGGGCGGTGGACCGATGCGTAATGTGCGTATTCGGTCCACCGCAGGGATACACCCGGGTTACCAAAGAAATGCGCCCAGTATGGGCGGCGCTTGACGCATTAACACATGTCACACTATAATAATATTAGTGGGGTGAAACAGCACCGTGTTTGCTGGGGTGAGACATTACCGTGTGTGGTGTACCCTATGAGCCGATAGGTGGAGCCCCGTATCTCCACTTAGACCGCTGTTGTCGGTCGGAAGCCAATTTAAAGATTGTTGAGGAAAACGGTCAAATCAGGTAAAATTTCTAGCGAAATAATTATGTAGATGAACTAAACATTAAAATAACTCCAATATAGCAAATTACAAAGTGTATCACTGAAATATGGGGTTACCGACAACACAAACAGATCGAAAAGGTTCAAGTTAATTTCTGTAAATATGTGCTCGGTGTCCCCTCAAGAACCTGCAACAAGGCAGTACTGGGAGAATGTGGTAGGTTACCACTGGCCTACAATTATATAACCAGATGTATTTCGTATTGGTTAAAGCTGTCGAACATGCCCGACGCTCGATATCCAAAAGCTTGTTTTAACATGTTATATACCCTAAGCGAACACGGCAGGCAAACATGGGCAACAGATGTTAAGAATATTCTTGCAAAACTCGGATTTGGACTCGTGTGGACTCAGCAGACAGTCGGAGACAACCGGGGGTTTCTCAATGAATTTAAGATCAGGCTGAAGGATATTTTAACCCAGGAGTGGTATAGCAGTGTACACGACTCCCCAAAATTAACTGTCTATGCAACATACAAAGATAATTTACAGCAGGAGAAGTACCTGTGTTATGTCAATATAAGAAAGTTTCGCACCACTCTTGCTAAGTTCAGATGTTCTGCACACGCTCTAGCAATAGAAAAGGGAAGACACGACGGCACCCCAATAGAAAACAGAATATGTCCTAGTTGTGAAATGCGCGATACCACTGTTTTAGAGGATGAGTACCACTTTTTATTAGTCTGCCCATTATATATAGAAAGTCGACGAGTGTATTTAGACCCGATGTATTGGAATCAGCCAACATATGAAAAGTTTATGGAATTAATGGTATCGGAAGAGCAACTGACTCTCCAAAATTTGTCAATCTTTATCTATAAAGCTGTACGTAAGAGAACCGAGTATGTCCAATCCAACACTTAACTGTACCCAGTAAAATAATCCAAACGTGTTTATTTGAACCAGTGTTACCATATTATATGCCATTGATGTAAAGGTTCTGTGGGCCTGATGGCCTCGAAACAATAAAGCTATCTATCACTATCACTGAGATAAGCAATAACTGAGAGGAAACTGTTCTCTTCCTTCGCCCGGTGCCATGTATTATTAAGCATAAGCCGGGTCCCCGGTATTCATTTGTAAAAGTGCGAGGCGCAATTGTGCGCAGCGCCGCCCTGGCGAACGAGAATGCGAATGACAACCGATATATAATGCAGCACCCAGTGAAAGTTTCTCGAGGTCAGAAATGCTGTTTGGTGGTGTGTGACAAAGCCATGTTTGGTGGGGTGATACAATAATACCACATGTGATGGGTTAAGGTTACACACCAATAGAAACCAACTCCATGTTAAGTAATGCGAAAACCCAAATTTTCAACCCCATGCTAGAAAAAAATCGGTAACCATGTTTGACTATATGGACCATAGGAAATTATAGAGCAAGTATCCAACTTCATTTTAAAAACAAACAGAACATAGGTTCACGTGCGATACTTTTAGCTACAGCCCATAGTATGACACCCCCCCTAGCGCGACCCGCCGAAAATTAAACACCCAACAGCATGTGATGAGGTCGACCGAAACACGCACCCGCAACGTCCGCAAGCATGATTAAATACGCCACAGATTAATGCAACAGGCAGTAATCTGGCCAAACATTAGTAAAAGAAACAATATATACAAAGAAAGAAATAACCAGTACCCATATAACCCTGATATACGATCATATTTTAGGCACTACTTGACGGTATACACTTTTCTACGCACGACCTAGCGGTGTGTAACCTTAGGACAGTGCCATATTTAGTGGGGTGAGACAGTACTATATTTGGTGGTTTGAGACAGTGCCATAGTTGGTTGGGGTGAGACAAAGCCATATTTTGTGGGGTTAGACATTACCATGTTTAGTGGGCTGAGACAGTACCATGCTTGGTGGAGTGAGACGGTACCATACTAGACGGGGTGAACACAGGTGCCGGAGCAATGGACCATGACACAGACAGTTCGAACCTTGGTGTGCAGTTAATGAGGGCGATATATACCTATATTTGGTGGAATGAGACACATTTGTGTTTAGTGAGGTGATACAGAACCTTGCTTGTTGGGGCGAGACATTTATGGTGGTGGTGGTGGTGGACTATGGCGGAATGGCCTCAGCCTCGTTCTGGCGCTTTCGCCACATTGCTCTTTCAATCCGTATCTATAGGAAGTAGCCACCCGGATAACGGCCATCGCCTGGCACTTCCGTCAAATCCATCAGTGGAACCGCCCCTTTGTCAATCCGTCCCAAGGGTACGACTTGACCGTCTGAGAGCGGCTGGCTTAATCCAGCGTTTTGACCCGTCGGGTGGGTGCAGCTTATAGACAGTGATTGAGTTTCTCCCAGTCTGCCCTGGAAGGATGTATAAGGTTGTACAACGCTATAACAGCACCTTGTATGTAAGGGATACATTTAGCTTGTATGAATTAGCCCCGCAATACGCAACTAAGCAAGGCTTGTCTTTGGTACAGCATTAGCAAATATATTCCTATTTCATAGGTATCGTATTTTGTCATGACTTGTTGGTAAGATGATATGATACAGACGTCTTAACATTGTCTACATTACCAACGTCATAAGATCCAAATGTCCAGTAGAGTTTTTTGACAGTGTGTTTATTTATATGGAATTATGTATGCGCGTTGTGATGGCATCAGCATACCAGATAAACACAGGTTTATAAGTAATAGCAAACGATGTTTCAAGGTCGGACTCATAGCATACGACCGCCTCTCGAGCCCCTATAGACCTGATTTCTCTCCCCAGCCCCATCCCCTATGCTCTCTTCTACAAACGATCTCACCCATCTCGCCCCCTTCCCACTTCCAGGGCTCGCATACCGATTATCTTATATGTTTGATCTACCCCCCTCGCCCGCCGCCCCAGTGCTCCCTTAGATACCTGATATCTGCCCCCCTCGCCTTATATACCGTAGCTTTTACCCCCTACCCCCCACTCGCCTTATATACCGTACCTCTTACCCCCTGCCCCCCCTCGCCTTATAAAGCGTATCTCTTTTCCCCTCCCGCCCCCCCTCTCGCCTTATATACCGTGGCTCTCACCCCCTGACCCCCCCCCCCCGAGCTCCCTTATATACCTGATCTCTCGGGCTGATTAAACGTTTGGACAATTACCGGAAGTCAATGGTTGCTGGCGACCGTAATGCAACCGTGGGAAGCGACGCAGACCGCGCCGGGAGTGGGCGGCGGCGACGAGACCTGCTGGGGTGGTGGGGGGTGGGCGGGGGGGGGACGGCGCGAGAGGGGGGGGGGGTGGTTGAGGAGGTGGGCGGCAGGCGGCGGGGGTGGGGGCGGGTGGAGGAAGGGGGAGATAGCTGTCCATGGTGGGAGTGGGAGGATGGGCGGGTGGGCGGGTGGGCGGGGGAAGGGTGGAGGGGGGGGGGGTAGAGACTTGGTATATGGGTGGGTGGAGGAAGGGGGAGAGAGCTGTCCATGGTGGTGATGGCGAAAGGATTGCGATCTGTAGCCGGTATCGCTAGTGGGATGAAAACCGTCCGAAGGTGGTGGCTAGGCCATCTACAGGCCACCTACAGGCCACCCATCGGCCACCCATCCTCCACCCACAGGCCATCCACAGGCCATCCATAGACCACCCACAGGCCACCCACAGGCCATCCACAGGCCACCCATAGGCCACCCATAGGCCACCCATACGAGGCCTTAAACAGTGAAGCCATTTAGGACATTTAGGACTATTTTCAGCGATATAGTATAGGAAGGTTTGCATTTAGGTCAATATTATGGTATGCCATAGAAACTTCCTATTGGATTACCATATTACACTATTATTAACGGCGTAATGAAAGCCACAACGTCGTCGATTAGTTTCCAACGGCGCAAAATGGAAGAAAATAAAAAAATAACGAGTGGAAGTTTTTGTTTTGCAGCATTCCTGCAGGTAGGCATTGGTTACCTTTAGATATGGCCAGTAACCGCTATAGTTCTCAGGACATCCAGAGAAATGTGCGACTATGTCAGTGCCGTGTAAACCAATACAGCAGTTCTCTGATGGCTGGGCAAACACGACAAATGGACTTCTACGTTCAGCTGATGGCGGGTCGACTATTAAGCGTAAAGTGCCCACCTTCCCTCCGTCCCAAGTGGCCTCCAGTCCTGTCAATACTTAATCATTGAGATCTGGTGAAACCAGGCATAACCCCAGGGAAGTGTGGTGGGAGGGGGGGGGGGAGTAGGGAGGGAGCTACGGTTGTATGTGGTGTTGGAGCCTGGAGGTAACAAGGACTGATAATCTGGAGGGGTGTGAGAGAAGGTGTGAGGGAGATGGGTGTGAGAGTGAAGGGTGAGGGGTGAGGGTGATGGTGAGGGTGTGAGGGTGATGGGTGTGAGAGAGGGTGTGAGGGTGACGTGTGTGAGGCTGAGGTGAAGGGTGTGAGGGTGAAGGGTGTGAGGGTGAGTGGTAGCATGGTGACGGGTGTGAGGGTGCGAGTGTAAGGGTGACGGGTTTGAGGGTGAAGGGTGTGAGGGTGAGTGGTAGCATGGTGACGGGGGCGGGTGTAAGGGTGACGGGTGTGAGGGTGAGGCTGTGAAGGTAACGGTGAGATTGTGAAGATGTTAGTGTGAGGGTGAAGGTGAGAGGTGCAGGTTTGTAATTTCACAGACGTAAGTGACAAACATGTAAGCCATCCCCTCATCTCCAAACCTAAAATTGTACAATACATAAAAAAGAATCCCATTTGGTAGCCTACTAGCCCAAGAAAACAATACACTGAGACAACCTTATGCGATACCGGTTTATGCGCATATAACAACAACGTTAATTATTTTACCTCCTGTCACCTTCATCTTCATTATATTATATTACAACAATCTACAAATCCCCCCAAAATACTTATGCCCTGAACATGTCCAAGAAATAATTCTTCAATTATGCGTCCCTATATATCGCCCCGTAGACACCGTCACACCTCGCTCCGCCCCCACTAAAAGACAGCCGCGGGGCGGGCGGGCGCGCATGCGCAATGCGGAACCGGAACCGGATGTCACGACATAGAGGGCGCATGGTTTCCGCTCGATATATGGATTAAAGCCGTGGCGGACAGACCCCGGCGCCCCCTCCACCCACGCGCCCCCTTCACCCCCACGCCCACTCCCACCACTCACGGGTCCGCCACATGTTGTAACGGCTATTGACAAATCGACAGGTGCACCATCTCTTCATTCGGCAACTGAAAGACTCACAAATATCAATTTTTCCGACTGAATTCTCCCATAAATTTAGAATAATTGGTCACGATGATCAAGCGACATTGAGTGGAATGAACCACCAAGCTCAGCTCAAATAGAAGAGATGGCTGCTGGGTCCGGGCGTTTATAGTAATTCGAGT
The DNA here is from genome assembly GCA_964019135.1 of Arenicola marina. Lineage (NCBI taxonomy): Eukaryota > Metazoa > Annelida > Polychaeta > Arenicolidae > Arenicola > Arenicola marina. Next base: position 10,043,988 of record OZ025251.1, read on the forward strand.
GGGAAGAGCGGGGGGGGGGGGGGGTTGGAGGTGGAGGGGGGGGGGTGAGAGAGGGGGCACACACCTGTTGTTGGCGACGTCAGATGACAGCTTGTGGGGGCAGGTTTATCAAGTGGTATTACAATATAGTAGCATGTTTATATATAATAGACCATGGTTCGCTTTGGCTTGGGTGTGCGGCTGCATAGGAATCGGCATTGCCCATTATCCAGTCTTGCTGAAGTGATCACCAACCTATTATTCCACCTCTCCTTCCCTCCCACCCCCCCCCCCTCCCCCACACGCCCGGAGTCCGTGTGACCTCCATCTACCCCACCCCTCTTCCTCCCCAACCTTCTCCCGGCCTCACCCGGCCTCGCCCTCAATCCCTTCCCACCCATCCAGCACCCCCCTCCCCGCGTCAGAATCAGTCAGTCTCTCGTCACACGCATGGGGCCCACTGCCTCGTGCCCCCCCCCCTCACCCGCCCACCCACCATCCACCCCCCAACCCCCACAGCCTCCCCCCCCCCCTCCCTCGCACCCCGGAGTTACCCACGTGTGTGATTGTCGTTGTTGGTCGTGTGTCGCATATTCTCCCCGAGAACCCACTACCGACAGGAAATCTACTTCGGACCCCAACTTACTGGGGTCGGGGAGCTCACGGAATACCGGAATCACATCGGCACTGTGTCGGATGAGGGGGGGGAGAAACACAGAGATAGAAGGAATGTTATAGAGAGGGTGGGAGGGAGGGAGGGAGAGAGGGAGAAGGAATGATGGAGAGAGGGTGGGAGGGTGGGAGGAAGGGAGGGCGAAAAAGAGCTGGCTCACTTCAATATCTGGGGCAGAAAGCACTGGCATTCGTAGCTCTGACATCAAAACCATCACCAGGGTGAAGGTTTTGAATGGTACAACGCTTTTCGATGTAGAAACAAGCATGGCGGCGTACGCAAACTGGACACGTAAATGGCGTTATGTTTCACATCTTAGTGTATACTTAGCCGATATTCAACTTCTGAAAAGACGCCGGGAGTAAGAATAAAGTTTGTAGATTGCAAAAAGGTAAATATTTTAAACATTAAGTCACACAAATTGCGCCGGGAGCTTTCGAAAGGGACTCTACATCGAAAAGTGTTGTGCTATTCAAAACCTTCACCTTGGTGGTGGTTTTGATGTCAGAGCTATGGCATCCCTTGAAAACAACATGTCCATCAGTCTACCTGTCCCTCTGCCCCAACTCTAACTGTCCCCACTGTCTGTATTAGATCTCCAATGTAACTGTCCTCACTATCTGTATCATATCCCCAATCTAACAGCCCCCACTGTCTGTCTTAGACCCCCAATCTGACAGCCCCCACTGTCTGTCTCAGACCCCCAATCTAACAGCCCCCTCTGTATCAGACCCCCAATCTAACAGCCCCCACTGTCTGTCTCAGACCCCCAATCTGACAGCCCCCACTGTCTGTCTCAGACCCCCAATCTAACAGCCCCCCACTGTCTGTCTCAGACCCCCAATCTGACAGACCCCACTGTCTGTCTCAGACCCCCAATCTAATAGCCCCCTCTGTCTGTATCAGACCCCTAATCTAACAGCCCCCACTGTCTGTCTCAGACCCCCAATCTGACAGCCCCCACTGTCTGTATCAGACCACCCATTCTGACAGCCCCCACTGTCTGTATCAGACCCCCAATCTGACAGCCTCTACTGCCGGTCTCAGAGCGCCTACCTGACAGCCCCCACTGTCTGTCTCAGGCCCCCGATCTAACAGCACCCACTGTCTGTCTCAGACCCCCAATCTGACAGCCCTCACTGTCTGTCTCAGACCCCCAATCTAACAGCTTCCTCTGTATCAGACCCCCAATCTAACAGCCCCCACTGTCTGTCTCAAACCCCCAATCTGACAGCCCCCACTGTCTGTCTCAGACCCCCAATCTAACAGCCCCCACTGTCTGTCTCAGACCCCCAATCTGACAGCCCCCATTGTCTGTCTCAGACCCCCAATCTAATAGCCCCCTCTGTCTGTATCAGACCCCCAATCTAACAGCCCCAACTGTCTGTCTCAGACCCACAATCTGACAGCCCCCACTGTCTGTCCCAGACCCCCAATCTGACAGCTCTCACTGTCTGTCTCAGACCCCCAATCTAACAGCCCCCACTGTCTGTATCAGACCCCCAATCTGACAGCCCCCACTGTCTGTATCAGACCACCCATTCTGGCAGCCCCCACTGTCTGTCTCAGACCCCCAATCTGACAGACCCCACGGTCTGTATCAGACCCCCAATCTGACAGCCTCTACTGTCGGTCTTAGAGCGCCTACTTGACAGCCCTCACTGTCTGTCTCAGACCCCCATTCTGACAGCCTCCACTGTCTGTCTCAGACCCCCAATCTGACGGCCCCCACTGTCTGTCTCGGACCCCCAATCTGACGGCCCCCACTGTCTGTCTCAGAGTTCCAATCTGACAGCCTCCACTCTCTGTCTCAGACCCCCAATCTGACGGCCCCCACTCTCTGTCTCAGACCCCTAATCTGACAGACCCCACTGTCTGTCTCAGACCCCCAACCTGACGGCCCCCACTGTCTGTCTAGGACCCCCTATCTGACAGCCCCACTGTCTGTCTCAGAACCCCAATCGAACAGCCCCCACTGTCTGTCTCAAAGTCCCAATCTCTGTTGGGTCCCCTCCCCCCATTCGACTATTCTCCTCTCCCATGTCCTTGTGCATGTATGCATATATATCCCTTCACAGTTCACAATTCCCTTAATTGTAACTTTCGTGATATGGGGACCGTCTAGACTAAAAGCTAAATATTGACATACAATACAGTACAATACAATACAGACCCCCCCCCCCCCCGCGAGCTGTGTGACCCGCCCAATAATTACGGAGATGAGGATGACAGCCGGGTGTCGTCACATGAGTGTGTATGAAGTGACGTCACAGCTACAGCAACAGGTTGCCACGTGCGTCTCTCATACATTTCCATTCCATACTTTACAAGAGTTAGCTGATCTTGTTGACATGTTGACCTGATCACGTCGACCTGATCATGTTGACCTGACCATGTTGACCTGATAAATTTGACCTGATCATGTTGACCTCATCAGGTTGACCTGATCATGTTGACCTGATCATGTTGACCTGATCATGTTGACCTGTTTATGTTGACCTGATCAAGTTGACCTGATCATGTTGACCTGATCATGTTGACCTGATAAATTTGACCTCATCATGTTGACCTCATCATGTTGACCTCATCATGTTGCCCTTATCAAGCTGACCTGATCATAATGATCTGATCAATTTGACCTGATCACGTTGGCCTGATCATGTTGACCTGATCACGTTGACCTGATCATGTTGACCTGATCACGTTGACCTGATCATGTTGATCTGATCAATCTGACCTGATCAATTTGATCTGATCACGTTAACCTGATCACGTTGACTTGATCACGTTGACCTGATCACGTTGACCTGATCATGTTGACCTGATCACGTTGACCTGATCATGTTGACCTGATCATGTTGACCTGATCATGTCGATCTGATCATGTTGACGATCATGTTGACCTTATCATGTTGACCTGATCATGTTGACCTGATCAAGTTGACCTGATCATGTTGACGATCATGTTGACCTGATCATGTTGACCTGATCATGTTGACGATCATGTTGACCTGATCATGTTGACCTGATCATGTTGACCTGATCAAGTTGACCTGATCATGTTGACGATCATGTTGACCTGATCATGTTGACGATCAAGTTGACCTGATCATGTTGACGATCATGTTGACCTGATCATGTTGACCTGATCATGTTGACCTGATCAAGTTGACCTGATCATGTTGACGATCATGTTGACCTGATCATGTTGACCTGATCGTGTTGACCTGATCATGTTGACCTGATCATGTTGACCTGATCAAGTTGACCTGATCATGTTGACGATCATGTTGACCTGATCATGTTGACGATCATGTTGACCTGATCATGTTAACCTGATCATGTCGATCTGATCATGTTGACGATCATGTTGACCTTATCATGTTGACCTTATCATGTTGACCTGATCGTGTTGACGATCATGTTGACGATCATGTTGACGATCATGTTGACCTGATCATGTTGACCTGATCGTGTTGACCTGATAAGGGATAAGTAGGTGGTAAGGGGTATTCTATATTGGTACTGTGACAGCATCACGGTGCGATAAGGCCAGTAAGTTTATATACTCGTTCAGCACGAGTATCCGATAGTTTACTAGTTGACGCGGAGGATTCAACATCCGATCGGATCCGGATAAGTTTAAGAGTTAACGTTTGACAGGTTCCTGCTTCCTTATTGCCTCCAACCGTTAAGGCGGCTGCGTCCTTGGTGTGAACTTCCCTAACAGAATCTACTTCAGCCTTGCCATTCTCCAAGACAGATGTATGGCAAGACAGTTGTATCATTTTTGTTTATCAATAGCACAAACTCGAATTCTCACTGAATGTATGGATGCAGAACGAAAAATTACATTTTTTATACATGAAAGAAATTCATTTACAAGAAAAAATCCTTGATGAGAACTCAGTTTAGCTAAAAACAACTGTTTTCTTGATTTTTTCATATTTTGATACAAATAGCTGGCCGTAGATTATTTAAAATGTTGGATCTTTTTGTCCGATCCTACTGCTGCGGTCTAATTACTGCTATCTGATTATATATATTCCTTCATCCTTCATCGTCTCGGGAGGTTCCTTGGCCCAATTTAGCCTGTATATGCACAAAAGTGGCCTAAAACACCAACATCCCTGCTATCTGAGCGCCACCATGCGGATGCGTTTGGCAGATCGGATGTAACCTATCAAGTTATGTATTAGCTGTGAGACTTGAGGCCTCAAAGATGTCTCGTCAGAGAATTCCCTCTCAACAACGCCCCCAAAGGTCACATGTTATATACAGAGACATAAGACTCTTTACGCGAATATAATTGTCTGGATACGCAAAACATAGCTCCAAAGTCGGCCTCTGCGAAGCCTGCTTTTAGTGCCAGCCGAGGTCTTGTAACAACTGTCTGGAGACACGACAGACGTCTCATGACGACAGAGCCCTCAGCCGCTGGACACCGACTTTTATTGACAGGTCTTCCATTTGAAGCGACACGCGGTAAAGGTCGGGTGACGTGGCTCTCTCCACATTGCAGGAGGGAAAAAAAACAGCGAATTTACGTCACTTCACCTCATAAACACTGCTCTCCATTGAACTGGGGCGGGGTCGCGAGTCGTGAAGGCTGGTCGGAATGGGGGCTGCTGACAATGCCGATTTGGCCCCAGCGAGACATCCACCTCCGGGAGGCGGGGGGGTGGGAGTCGTGGTGGGGTGGGGGGGGGGGGCGAAAGTGGTTGATTTACGATGACCCCATGTAGCCATCAAATCAAATTTTCATCGCTTCCAGTTTCGCCAGAAATGGGGCACGTGTTTCACCTTGATAGACGCGACAATAAAAAATCCAGCCTTTGGCCGACGGATATGCTTCACAGTTCCATTATAACGCTGTCGGCCTAACAGTTCTGTCTTCTAATCGCTTTACGAGTCGCCATAAATTATAAGCTGGGATACGTTTCCTATAATGAATACCTTGATCTATATGTACCGGGGTATTTCCAATAACACCTGCTCGCTAAGCCGACCAAAGCATAGTGGTCCCAATAAAACATGGCAAATAAGCAGCGAAAACAGCTCCTGTCAACGCTTTTTTTCATTAATTTCATTTATCAATTCAGCACTCCTCTATTAAAGAGTGACATCATAATATTCTCTCTCTATATATATTACTAAATGGCTATATATAAAAGTATTTACTAGAATATAAATAACTCTCTCTCTCTCTCTCTCTCTCTCTATATATATATATATATATATATATATGCATATAGATATACGAACTAGCTATGCATATAACATATAACGATATTTATGAGATATATACATATATAGTTATCACATATATATATATTATATTTTATGTGCATATTTATAAATAGTTCTCTCTGTATATATATATATATATATATATATATACGAACTTATAAATAGCTGTTGTACATATATATATATAAATATATATATATATGTAATACACAACAGTACAATTAAGAGAGGGCCAAAGGTGAGTTCTAGTCACACCAGGGCCGTTCACCCGTCTGGCCGACACACAAAGCGACACGAGCACTTGAAACAATACCTCCACTCACGTCGCCCTAGCGACCGACCGAGTAGAGCGAGTGAGTGAGTGAGTGAGTGAGTTGAAACTTACCACAGCCGCCCGCAGACAGGAACTCATTTTTAGGCGGAAAGTGACCGGGAGGAATAGTAAAGAAGACAGTGATATGTCACAGTGACCGGGGAGCGGTTAGAAGGGCGCGCGTGACAACGGCTTCAGCCTTTTGTGTGGTGCACGAGAGGTCGCCCCGCTAGACGGCGCTAGCATGCCAGACAAGGCCAGAGAGGATGTGCGTCCCCCGCGCCATAACATTGTATCACCATATTTCACCAGCGCAGCACAATTAACGCCCATAAATTTTCCTTTTGGCGCTTGTGTCATCAATTATTCCGCCGGGCACATTATGGAAGCGCCTCTACTGTGTGTAGATATATATGTCTGTGGCAATTTGAAAAAGTTAATGCCAAATGCACACCTGCAAGTAATGTAAATTTATCACGTTTGTTCTCTCTTGCTTACGCATTCATCTATAGTGAACCGTACTTTGGAATGCGTATCCAGGATTAAGAATGCCGAGAGATAGTTACAAAAACACAGTGATATATGGTATGGGTCCCCTGTGCATGGATGTGCCCCAGACAGGTTAATGTTTCCTTTAAACGAGCTGACTAGTATATCGTTTTCGGAATATGGAGGCAGCTGTCACATGGCTGAAACCGAACTCCAGGCAGTGAAGACAGATTGGTGCTTCGGGCCACTTTTGTGCACACATGGGCTAAACGTGAACAAGTAACGGCCTGGTATATGACATCATAGATAAGTGGGGACAGTGCCCAGGGATAAGACCCGTTACTGCAGGGTGGAAGTCGCAGGTTCGGTCTGCATCTTAACAATTGGCAAGACAGGTGGGATCCAGGGGGGGGGGGGCGGTGCATTTAATTTGGCAGTTGGCTGGATCACTGGGCCGGGGCATGTTGGCTGGATCACCGGGCCGGGGCAGTTGGTTGGATCACTGGGCCGGGGCAGTTGGCTGGATCACCGGGCCGGGCCAGTTGGCTGGATCACTGGGCCGGGGCAGTTGGCTGGATCATTGGGCCGGGGCAGTTGGCTGGATCACTGGGCCGGGCAGTTGGCTGGCTGGATCACTGGACCGGGCAGTTGGCTGGATCACTGGGCCGGGACAGTTGGCTGGATCACTGGGCCGGGGCAGTTGGCTAGATGACTAGGCCGGGGCAGTTGGCTAGCTGGATCACTGGGCCGGGGCAGTTGGCTGGATCACAGGGCCGGGGCAGATGGCTGGATCACTGGACCGGGACAGTCGGCTGGACCACTGGGCCGGGGAAGTTGGCTGGATCACCGGGCCGGGCCACTTGGCTGGCTGGATCACTAAACCGGGGCAGTTGGCTGGCTGGATCACTGGGCCGGGGCAGTTGGCTGACTGGATCACTGGGCCGGGGCAGTTGGCTGGATCACTGGGCCGGGACAGTTGGCTGGCTGGATGACTGGGTCGGGCCAGTTGGCTGGACCACTGGGCCGGGGCAGTTGGCTGGATCACCGGACCGGGCCAGTTGGCTGGCTGGATCACTGAACCGGGGCAGTTGGCTGGCTGGATCACTGGGCCGGGGCAGTTGGCTGGCTGGATCACTGGGCCGGGGCAGTTGGCTGGACCACTGGGCCGGGGCAGTTGGCTGGATCACTGGGCCGGGGCAGTTGGCTGGCTGGATCACTGGGCCGGGGCAGTTGGCTGGATGACTGGGCCGGGGCAGTTGGCTGGACCACTGGGCCGGGGCAGTTGGCTGGCTGGATGACTGGGCGAGCCAGTTGGCTGGATCTCTGGGCCGGGGCAGTTGGCTGGCTGGATGACTGAGCGGGCCAGTTGGCTGGATCGCTGGGCCGGGGCAGTTGGCTGGCTGGATCACTGGGCCGGGGCAGTTGGCTGGACCACTGGGCCGGGGCAGTTGGCTGGATCACTGGGCCGGGGCAGTTGGCTGGCTGGATCACTGGGCCGGGGCAGTTGGCTGGATCACTGGGCCGGGGCAGTTGGCTGGACCACTTGGCCGGGGCAGTTGGCTGGATCACTGGGCCGGGCCAGTTGGCTGGATCACCGGGCCGGGCCAGTTGGCTGGACCACTTGGCCGGGGCAGTTGGCTGGATCACCGGGCCGGGCCAGTTGGCTGGCTGGATCACTGGGCCGGGGCAGTTGGCTGGATCACTGGGCCGGGCCAGTTGGCTGGCTGGATCACTGGGCCCGGCCACGTTAGTTGCATGCAGTTTGCTTCCATTGAGGTTTTCATTGCGTCTCTTCATGGAGAGAGGTTAATAGAATAATATAATACTGCACAGCCGGTATCGGTCGCGTTTACCACGTTACGCCAGGGACTGTAACAACACCCCCTCGCCCCCCTCCCCCCCCCCCCCACACCCCACCTCCACCCCCCTGGCCATCTCCCTGGCCTTGTGTGTGGCCACCGGGCGCCCAGCCCAGGGGTTCCTATACATACAGGGCCACACCTTTGTCCCTGACACAACAGCGGCGGGGGTCAACACACACACACGATGTAACCGGTATAGCTCATCATAACCAACAGACACAGCTGAATGGCTATCACTACCCCTCCTATGTCCACCCGCTCTCCCCCCCCCACCACCTCCCACCCCCGCAATCGTCCTTTCCGCCTGCGCTACCCTACCCCACCTCAGCCCACCCCCCATCACTACCCAGCCGCCCCCCCCCGGGGGCAGGTTCTGCAGACCGCCACCTGCGACCGTCATCCACGTCCGTAGACACACCTGGGGTGGAGTGTGCGGGGGAAGGGGTGGGGGGGGGAGGGTTTGATGGGGTAGGGGTAGCGGCGAAGGGGGGGGGTGGGGGTGGTGGTTCAATGCCGCTGAATGAATGAAGGAAGTCGAGGGGCTCCGGCTGGTCA
>OZ025251.1:10053308-10074265 GCA_964019135.1 Arenicola marina
CTGTTCCCTCAATGATCCCAAAATAACCTGACATACTCCGCAGCTTAGCGTCTAAGACCCATGCCCCCTCCTCTGGTCCCCCTGTCTCCTGTTCCCGCTGCCCCGCCACTCCGCCACTCCGCCACCCCTCCACCCCCCCCCCTTCTACCGGGCCTATTTGACCGGCCTCCTGTTGCTCCTCGGTGCCAAGGACTTCCTCACCCCCTCCCTACCCCACCCCGTCACCCTGTCCCCTCTGTACTGGGCTGGGCTTCACCCCCTCCCTACCCCACCCCCATCACTGTGCCCCCTCTGGGCTGGGCTGGGCTGGGCTTCACCCCCTCCCTACCCCACCCCCGTCACCGTGCCCCCTCTGTACTGGGCTGGGCTTCACCCCCTCCCTACCCCACCCCCATCACTGTGCCCCCTCTGGGCTGGGCTGGGCTGGGCTGGGCTGGGCTGGGCTGGGCTGGGCTGGGCTGGGCTGGGCTGGGCTGGGCTGGGCTGGGCTGGGCTGGGCTGGGGCTGGGCTGGGCTGCCTGGACATTCATTAGAAGCCCGGCCCAGCGGTCAGCCAGGCAGAATTACTGCTGTTTATACGGACGAGCACTCAATATTCTCGCTGACAGGAGGAATGAGGCCGTTTTCAAACAGTATTAGCACTTATAGGGAAAATCAATTCCCGTGGCCACTCAGGAAGTCCGCCTGATAATTAGCCCGTGTCGGGGGCCTGTGTCTATTTGTCTAGGTTTCCCATTACTTCTTCGGGATCTACCTGGCGGGGTAGTGTGCCGCTAGGCGTCGCGCTCTACCGGTGGTTGGGGTGATGTGCCGCTAGGTGGCGCGCTCTACCGGTGGCTGGGGTGATGTGCCGCTAGGTGGCGCGCTCTACCGGTGGTGGTGGTATGCCGCTAGGTGGCGCGCTCTAATGGTGGTGATGGTGTGCCGCTAGATGGCCCGCTCTCACGGTGGTAGTGGTGTGCCGCTAGGTGGCTCACTATCCCGGTGGTTGTTGTGGTGTGCCGCTAGGTGGCGCGCTCCACCGGTGGTGGTGGTGGTGTGCCGCTAGGTGGCGCGCTCTAACGTGGTGGTGGTGTGCCGCAAGGTGGCGCGCTCCACCTTTACCACCCCACACCGCGCCGTGGCGATGCTACTCACTCGCTGTAGGTGGCGAGACCAACAGGTGTGTGTGCCACAAACATGCTGGCTCACTCTCCGCACTTACTGCAGCAAGGCGCCGGTAGGTGGCGCTGTATGTCTCCATCAGCGAGGTGAAATGAAGCCGTCAAGCGGTGACGTCGGGTCGCCGTGACAGACACCTCTTTACGTTACCCGCCTAGGGCAGCCAGGCTATCCACCAATCCGCTCCCCCCCCGCCCCCCTCCGTCACCGTCCCCCTCCATCTCACCCAGACACATGCTTTTTGGCCGGTTTCTCCTGTTCCTGGGAGGTAAAATCCGCTATCCGGATTCATCGGTCCAGTGGGTGTCCGCTCCACATGGCCCACGCCCCGCCATTGGCAGCGTTTTCTCCTGTCTCGTGTCATCATTCCTTTCTCTCCCCTTCCTCCCCTTTCTCCCCCAAACCCCCCTCACGCCGCGCATTTCCGCGCCCCCATCCCACCTTACTCCGCCCCCCCCCCACCTCAGCCCCGGGTCCCCGTCCTGTCCCATCTCTCCGCCACCCCCGGCTCCATTCCCATCTAACCCCCCAACCTTGCCCCCCGCCCCGCCCAGCCCCCCCACTAACACCGCCGGAGAGAGACTCCATCCCTCTCCCCCCCCCCCCTCACATTTCCGGACTACAATCTACAATATCATGGATTCATTTCCATCGCAAAACTAGGTGTTCCATGTCAATGACCTGGATCTCGCTCTCTTTCTATTTATCCCCTTATCCAACCCATCTACCCGTTCCTCCACGCTCCTTACCACCACCCACCACCCCCTACCGCACCCCCCCCCCCTATTCACGGCCCTTCTCTATAAAATACATCAGCCTCCCCCTTCAAAACCACACCCTTCATCCCTCCACCGTGTTCGATTACCCTGATATCGCCCCCCCCCCTCATCCCCCCCCCCAGCTCCCTCTCCCCCATTTTCATCACCGGGTCCATTCCTTCCCTTCCTCATGCGCAGCTTCTACTCCTCTTCTCCCTCTGTTAACCATCTGCTCCCCTACCCATCTCATTTCCCCCAGACACTACCCCCGCCACCCCCCCCACCACCCCAGCCTGCCCCACCCTCCTCACATCACCGAGCTCACTGGCCCAGGCTCCGTGTTGTAGTCCCACAGACGACCCCCCCCCCTCACACCCCCTGCTCACCCTCCTCACGTCATCGAGCTCACTGGCCCAGGCTCCGTGTTGTAGTCCCACAGACGACCCCCACCCTCCCACCCCCCGCTCACCCTCCTCACGTCATCGAGCTCACTGGCCCAGGCTCCGTGTTGTAGTCCCACAGACGACCCCCACCCTCCCACCCCCCGCTCACCCTCCTCACGTCATCGAGCTCACTGGCCCAGGCTCCGTGTTGTAGTCCCACAGACGACCCCCTCCCCCCCCCCTCCACCCCCCGCTCACCCTCCTCACGTCATCGAGCTCACTGGCCCATGCTCCGTGTTGTAGTGTTCGCGGTTGATGAGCGACGACCTGGGATGACATAGCATAGAAGAAGAAGAAGGAGAAAGAAGAGAAGAGAAGAGAAGAAGCTTTGGTTGTTGGGTCGATAGCGCCATCAAAATACTGTCTCCGTCACAGAGTGGCGGGAGGTGGGGGGGGCGTCCAAGGCAAGCCGTCACCCTGAGCGACCGGCCACCCGGTCCCGTCATGTCCACAGCGCAGACAACACACCTGTGTCCCCCCGTCAACAGCCCGCCGCCCCCCGACCCTGAACGCCCCCCCCCCCACTCCCTCCTGGCCCAGCGCCCACCGGCTACACACACCTCCCCCACTGGGCATCTCTCCGGGCAGCTTCGTCGACTAGTCGTGTTGTGGTGCAGCACTACCGCGCCACTGGTCAAAATCCTTTTTCCCCTTCCCGTCAGACCAACACCCTCTTTCCCCTTCCCCGTCAGACCAACACCCTCTTTCCCCTTCCCCGTCAGACCAACACCCTCTTTCCCCTTCCCACCAGACCAACACCCTATTACCCTTCCCGTCAGACCGACACCTTCTTTCCCCTTCCCACCAGACCAACACCCTATTTCCCTTCCCGTCAGACCAACACCCTCTTTCCCCTTCCCCGTCAGACCAACACCCTCTTTCCCCTTACCCGTCAGACCAACACCCTCTTTCCCCTTCCCCGTCAGACCAACACCCTCTTTCCCCTTCCCCGTCAGACTGACACCTTCTTTCCCCTTCCCACCAGACGAACACCCCTTTTCCCCTTCACATCAGAACAACACCCTACTTCCCATCAGACCCACACCTTCCTTCCCCTTCCCATCAGATCCACACCTTCTTTCTCGTCACACCCACACTCTCGTCCCCTTCGCCGTCAGGCCTCCTTCCCCATTCTTCCCCACGTTCCCTTCCAATCCGACCTTTCCCACGGCGACCACGTCTTGCCGCCGGCCGCCGCGGAGGACCCACCAACAGTTGTCAGGACCCAGCCTTTATGCCGAACACGAATGCTGCCCTGCACATGTCAATTCCTCTTCACAACTGTATCATATTAGATTTTGTCCTATTGCCGGCAAAATAGTTCCTGGCGCAGTCACTAGGTGAAGCTCGCGCTACGCATAAAGACGCTGCAAACGTCTCCAGGAGCAACGACCTTCGCGTGACCTTGACTGTGACTGGTTGGTTGTCGGAGTCCCCCTGCGACTGCTAATACATACAATTCGATTCAATGGGTATTCTAGGCCCGCCTAACACCCTAAAGAGTAAGTAAAGCCCTTGTCTTAGCGTCAGCGTCGTTTAGATGGACGCCAAGGCTGTGCGGCATATGGCATAACCAAAAGCGCTGTACAGTCACTGCGGGATCTTTTTGAGACCCCGCAAGATAGGGATAGTTTTGCTCTACGTCAATGCCTAGCATCAACGGCCTGTACGTGCTGCCTACTTTCCGGTTGTTTGCCTTCACTCGCTTCACACACAAGATCGGCTAAGCTGTCCTTGGATGCACAACTAACCACTGATTACAGAAATTCTGTGCATATCAGAATTATTACCATCCGAGTAGATTTATGTAATATATGAGGGGTTAGACAGTTAAAAAACCAGAATGCGGTTGTCTCGTGAGTGACTGTCAGTGTCAGGCGATCTAACGTGCTGCGCGGGGTTTTCCATGTCGTATGACGTAATAATCATCATGACTCAGCATGTCTGCGCGCGGTATCTATGGTTACGTAACAACGCTCCTTATATGGACTGACCAGGCGAGGACAACATCGATGAATTGCCTCAAAATACAACGCTTCCAACAGTCTCATCGAACGGACCACATACATTACGGAGAGATAAATGTCATATCTTTAACTATATTATGATTGTATAGTTAGCAATGCCTGGACCAAAGCAAACAAAAAATAGCCTCTCGATTCTTCACGCACAAACCGCGCAGCCGGCCGGTTCCCAACACTCAAACGTTGACAACAATGAGTGCGCGTCAAGCAGCGGTAGCAAGGCACCAGCGTGATGCGCACTCGTTCTATGAGCACGTGTTTTTTTTTGCTGGTCCCCAAAAGACATAAACCGGAAATAGAGCCCGCGAGAACTGTACAGCCCTATGGCGGTTTCGGGGCACCCCCGTGCGGCCCTCAAGGGAAGCGCCTTGGTTGAGTGATAAGCGAACTACTGCAGGAGAAGGAGATCTTGCGGCCTCGTGACTGTCCAGAAGGAGATCTCGCGGCCTCGTGACTGTCCAGAAGGAGATCTCGCGGCCTCGTGACTGTCCAGAAGGAGAGCTCGCGGCCCCGTGACTGTCCAGAAGGAGATCTCGCGGCCTCGTGACTGTCCAGAAGGAGATCTTGCGACCACGTGACTGTCCAGAATGAGATCTCGCGACCACGTGACTGTCCAGAAGGAGATCTCGCGGCCCCGTGACTGTCCAGAAGGAGATCTCGTGATCACGTGACTGTGGACATGCCACATTAGTTTTATTAAATAAACGTTAACCAAATACATTGGCAATTAGACTGACATAGATGTAGCTTTCATGGTTTTTGGTTGAAAACTGTCCCCGACCCCCGCCCCCCCCCCCTCCCCCCACCACCGCATCCCCATCCACTCCAGTGATTCAATCACGGAGAAACAAAATGGTGGTCGGCCCCTGTCTCGGGCTGAATATCGCGAGATCTTCTAAACCACTGTTGCTTAAAACCTCGTGCCGTCAAAAGACGAGCCATGGTGTTGTTTTCTTGACCCTCCCCGTCCGATCTGACCCCCGATTTGACCCCGGCTTGGCCCCTCTCGCCGCGACTTCCCGCCCCGCGCCTTTCACTCCCCGGGTCCTGACGTGGTTTGCAGGTTTGTCTCTTGACTTGCAATGCAACCTTAATGGGCAGGTTTCGTGCCTGGGCTCTTAAGCTGAAGGCTCGGTCTCCCATCCACCCCCTCCCCCGCCCCCTCCCCGTGCCCCCCCCTCCCCGTCGAACAGGGTGTGGTGACAGCATCGGCTTACAGCAACTACACCCCCCACCCCACCCCCCATCGTCCCCCGCCCACCCTCTTCCACTTCCGTCCTGCTGGGCTGCTTCCGTCAGCAGGGATCTGCCATGATACAGCACGGAGGTATGGAAAGAGCCCCCCGTCACCCTCCCCTCCCCTTCCCACCTCTCCCCCCTCCCACTCTGATTGGGATACTGGCACCCTGGCACCGCCGCCCCCCCCCCCCCCTTACTCCAGCCACCCGGCTTGGGAAGACTGACAGCCACCACCCCTCCCAATCACAAACCAACCCACCTCTTCCCTCCAACGCCACGCATTTCATCTATACACCCAGCTAGCACCCCCCCGCCACCCCCACCTCCCTTCAGTCCAACCCCACCACCAGCTTATCATAACCCCACCGTCACAGACATCCCTGATCCCAGGGAAGGCGGCGGATCTCTGATCCCAGGGAAGACGGCGAATCTCTGATCCCAGGGAAGGCGGCGGATCTCTGATACCAGGGAAGGCGGCGGATCCGTGATCCCAGGGAAGGCGGCGGATCTCTGATCCCAGGGAAGGCGGCGGATCCGTGATCCCAGGGAAGACGGCGGATCTCTGATCCCAGGGAAGGCGGCGGATCTCTGATCCCAGGGAAGGCGGCGGATCCCTGATCCCAGGGAAGACGGCGAATCTCTGATCCCAGGGAAGGCGGCGGATCTCTGATCCCAGGGAAGGCGGCGGATCTCTGATCCCAGGGAAAGCGGCGGATCTTTGATCCCAGGGAAGGCGGCGGATCCGTGATCCCAGGGAAGGCGGCGGATCTCTGATCCCAGGGAAGGCGGCGGATCTCTGATGCCAGGGAAGGCGGCGGATCTCTGATCCCAGGGAAGGCTGCGGATCTCTGATCCCAGGGAAGGCGGCGGATCTCTGATGCCAGGGAAGGCGGCGGATCTCTGATCCCAGGGAAGGCTGCGGATCTCTGATCCCAGGGAAGGCGGCGGATCTCTGATCCAAGGGAAGGCGGCGGATCTCTGATCTCAGGGAAGGCGGCGGATCTCTGATCCCAGGGAAGGCGGCGGATCTCTGATACCAGGGAAGGTGGCGGATCTCTGATCCCAGGGAAGGCGGCGGATCTCTGATCCAAGGGAAGGCGGCGGATCTCTGATCTCAGGGAAGGCGGCGGATCTCTGATCCCAGGGAAGGTGGCGGATCCCTGATCCCAGGGAAGGCGGCGGATCCCTGATCCCAGGGAAGACGGCGGATCCGTGATCCCAGGGAAGACGGCGGATCTCTGATCCCAGGGAAGGCGGCGGATCTCTGATCTCAGGGAAGGCGGCGGATCTCTGATCCCAGGGAAGGCGGCGGATCTCTGATCTCAGGGAAGGCGGCGGATCTCTGATCCCAGGGAAGGCGGCGGATCTCTGATCCCAGGGAAGGCGGCGGATCCCTGATCCCAGGGAAGGCGGCGGATCCCTGATCCCAGGGAAGACGGCGGATCCGTGATCCCAGGGAAGGCGGCGGATCTCTGATCCCAGGAAAGACGGCGGATCCGTGATCCCAGGGAAGGCGGCGGATCCCTGATCCCAGGGAAGGCGGCGGATCTCTGATACCAGGGAAGGTGGCGGTCCTCTGATCCAAGGGAAGGCGGCGGATCTCTGATCCCAGGGAAGACGGCGGATCTCTGATCCCAGGGAATGCGGCGGATCTCTGATACCAGGGAAGGTGGCGGATCTCTGATCCCAGGGAAGGCGGCGGATCTCTGATCCCAGGAAAGGCGGCGGATCTCTGATCCCAGGGAAGACGGCGGATCTCTGATCCCAGGGAAGGTGGCGGATCTCCGATCCCAGGGAAGGCGGCGGATCTCTGATCCCAGGGAAGACGGCGGATCTCTGATCCCAGGGAAGACGGCGGATCCGTGATCCCAGGGAAGGCGACGGATCTCTGATCCCAGGGAAGACGGCGGATCTCTGATCCCAGGGAAGGCGGCGGATCTCTGATCCCAGGGAAGGCGGCGGATCTCTGATACCAGGGAAGACGGCGGATCTCTCATCCCCGATTTTCCGAGTTCCTAACCGCTCATCTCCCAAGGCCCCCCACCCTCAGTCCGCCCAGCCGCCACCAGTCGCATCACCCCTCCCTCCCTCCCCCTCCCCCACTACTCACCGGCTCCTGTGAGGCCCCTTTCCACGGAGAAGGTGGGGCTCAATCAGAGGGAACCCGGACAAGTCCCATCGCCACCCCGCCCCCCATCATGCTCACCCCTCACCTGCCCTCCCCGCCCCGCCCCGCCCCCCACGTCCTGACCCGACACTCACCTCCACAATCCACCCCCCCCCACATCTACCCATGACGGCCACACCTCAATGTCGAACGCGACACTGTAACCCTGGAAACAATCTCTCCGGCTAGCCACCGCCACCTACCCGCGTCACCAAGGTAACGCATAATTTGCATAATTGCATCCGTATATAAAGACTGGTGGCGACATTCGGTGGATGAGGGGGGGGGGCGGTAAGCGGGAAAAGGGATGAGGGTGGGGGGGTCCCGGCTAGCGGGAAAAGTCCCTACTGGCGTCACGAGTGCCTAATAGGGCGGTACATAAGGGTCCCCTCCTCCATCCACCCCCCCCCCTCACCCTCCTGTTCCCACACACCACGAGGTAATAAGCGTGAGGTCTATGAACGGAAGGGTGGGGGGGGGGGAGGCCGGGGGCGGGGGGCTGAGCGTCGAAATCGCGAACAAGATGGGGGTGATCACCGGCAGGGGTTGGGGTTGGAGTGGTATGGTTACGGAGATTGGGGTGTCGGGGGGTCGGGATGAGAGGTCGTGTAGGTGGGAACAACGGGGGCAAAGGGCGGATGATAACCTCTTATAGGATAGAAACGGAATCTTGGAATGGACACTATTTGATGCATTTCGTGTGCGGGGGAAATCCCAGCGGGTCGTATATTGGATGGGAAGCGGGGATGGCAGTGGTGGGGGGAACGCGGGGGGGGCGGGCATACGAGAGATGGAGTGGCCAGGTGAGTGGGAGATGGAGCAGCCAGGTGAGTGGGAGGTGGAGTAGTCAGGTGAACGGGGGATGGAGTAGCCAGGTGAATGCGAGATGGAGTAGCCAGGTGAACGGGAGATGGAGTAGCCAGGTGAATGCGAGATGGAGTAGCCAGGTGAACGGGAGATGGAGTAGCCAGGTGAAGGGGAGATGGAGTGGCCAGGTGAACGGGATATGGAGTAGCCAGGTGAACTGGAGATGGAGTAGCCATGTGAACGGGAGATGGAGTAGCCAGGTGAACGGAATATGGAATAGCCAGGTGAATGGGAGATGGAGTAGCCAGGTAAAGGGGAGATGGAGTAGCCAGGTGAACGGGAGATGGAGTAGCCAGGTGAATGGGAGATGGAGTAGCCAGGTGAACGGGAGATGGAGTAGCCAGGTGAAGGGGAGATGGAGTAGCTAGGTGAATGGGAGATGGAGTAGCCAGGTGAATGGGAGATGGAGTAGCCATGTGAAGGGGAGATGGAGTAGCCAAGTGAACGGGAGATGGAGTAGCCAGGTGAACTGGAGATGGAGTAGCCAAGGTGAACGGGGTGATGGGGTAGCCAGAAGAACGGGATATGGAGTAGCCAGGTGAATGGGAGATGGAGTAGCCAGGTAAAGGGGAGATGGAGTAGCCAGGTGAACGGGAGATGGAGTAGCCAGGTGAATGGGAGATGGAGTAGCCAGGTGAACGGGAGATGGAGTAGCCAGGTGAAGGGGAGATGGAGTAGCCAGGTGAACGGGAGATGGAGTAGCCAGGTGACCGGGAGATGGAGTAGCCAAGGTGAACGGGATGATGGAGTAGCCAGGTGAACGGGAGATGGAGTGGCCAGGTGAACGGGAGATGGAGTAGCTAGGTGAATGGGAGATGGAGTAGCCAGGTGAATGGGAGATGGAGTAGCCATGTGAAGGGGAGATGGAGTAGCCAAGTGAACGGGAGATGGAGTAGCCAGGTGAACTGGAGATGGAGTAGCCAAGGTGAACGGGGTGATGGGGTAGCCAGGTGAACGGAAGATGGAGTAGCCAGGTGAAGGGCAGATGGAGTAGCCAGGTGAAGGGGAGATGGAGTGGCCAGGTGAAGGGGAGATGGAGTAGCCAGGTGAAGGGGAGATGGAGTGGCCAGGTGAACGGGAGATGGAGTAGCTATGTGAACGGGAGATGGAGTGACCAGGTGAACTGGAGATGGAGTAGCCAAGGTGAACGGGGTGATGGGGTAGCCAGGTGAATGGCAGATGGAGTAGCCAGGTGAAGGGGAGATGGAGTAGCCAGGTGAACGGGAGATGGAGTAGCCAGGTGAACGGGAGAATGGAGTAGCCAGGTGAAGGGGAGATGGAGTAGCCAGGTGAACGGAAGATGGAGTAGCCAGGTGAACGGGAGATGGAGTAGCCAGGTGAAGGGGAGATGGAGTGGCCAGGTGAACGGGAGATGGAGTAGCCAGGTGAAGGGGAGATGGAGTAGCCAGGTGAAGGGGAGATGGAGTGGCCAGGTGAATGGGAGATGGAGTAGCCAGGTGAAGGGGAGATGGAGTAGCTATGTGAACGGGAGATGGAGTAGCCAGGTGAAGGGGAGATGGAGTGGCCAGGTGAACGGAAGATGGAGTAGCCAGGTGAACGGGAGATGGAGTAGCTATGTGAACGGGAGATGGAGTAGCCAGGAGAACGGGATGATGGAGTAGCCAGGTGAACGGGAGATGGAGTGACCAGGTGAAGGGAAGATGGAGTAGCCAGGTGAACGGGAGATGGAGTAGCCAGGTGATGGAAAGATGGAGTGGCCAGGTGAACGGGAGATGGAGTAGCCAGGTGAAGGGGAGATGGAGTAGCCAGGTGAACGGAAGATGGAGTAGCCAGGTGAACGGGAGATGGAGTAGCTATGTGAAGGGGAGATGGAGTAGCCAGGAAAACGGGAGATGGAGTGACCAGGTGAAGGGGAGATGGAGTAGCCAGGTGAACGGGAGATGGAGTAGCCAGGTGATGGGAAGATGGAGTAGCCAGGTGAATGGCAGATGGAGTAGCTATGTGAACGGGAGATGGAGTAGCCAGGAGAACGGGAGATGGAGTGACCAGGTGAAGGGGAGATGGAGTAGCCAGGTGAACGGGAGATGGAGTAGCCAGGTGATGGGAAGATGGAGTGTCCAGGTGAACGGGAGATGGAGTAGCCAGTTGAAGGAGATATTGGATTGGCCAGAAGAACGGGATATGGAGTAGCCATGTGAACGGGAGATGGAGTAGCCAGGTGAACGGGAGATGGAGTAGCCAGGTGAATGGGAGATGGGGTAGCCAGGTGAATGGGAGATGGAGTAGCCAGGTGAACGGGAGATTGGATTGGCCAGGAGAACGGGATATGGAGTAGCCATGTGAACGTGAGATGGAGTAGCCAGGTTAACGGGAGCTGGAGTAGCCAGGTGAATGGGAGATGGGGTAGCCAGGTGAAGGAGAGATTGGATTGGCCAGGTGAACGGGTTATGGAGTAGCCATGTGAACGGGAGATGTAGTAGCCAGGTGAACGGGAGATGGACTAGCCAGGTGAAGGGGAGATGGAGTAGCCAGGTGACCGGGAGATGGAGTAGCCAGGTGAACGGGAGGTGGAGTAGCCAGGTGAAGGGGAGATGGAGTAGCCAGGTGACTGGGAGATGGAGTAGCCAGGTGAACGGAAGATGGTGTTATGCAAAAGATGGCGTTAGGTAATAGCCTCAATGATTGAAACTTGATCACCATGTGTGTCTATCATATTCCCTCCCCACTTGTTCGCCTGTTTCCTTCCCCTCTGCCTATCTGTCGTCATCGCCCCATACAAGCCGCCTGCTTTCATAGTCTCCTCGGTCGCCGCAGAGCCACTCCACGGAGAAGTGGTACTATTTATACCAGAAAAAAAATGTTTTTCCCCCGTGGCTATTATACGAAGCTTTGTGGTCCCCGCCTTACCGTTCCTTCTACCTTGGAAACTTGACTCGCCCGATGCGTGGAACAATTAGTGGAAAGCAAAAACTGACCACTGTGTGTTTCACTGCCGGGAGTGCGGCAGAGACCCCCTAGCAATATTTATATGCCGCCCCCGCTTGTCTATAAACAACTCTCGCCTCTGCCTATTCCTGTCTCGATCGATGATTGTCTAGCCGAGCAAAGCAACGCCCCACCCGATGGCCGCTGCCCCCTCCCAGGTATTGGTAATCTATTAAGTACCAATCAAAAGCTTCCATTTAAGGGCTCTGCCGTTACAACGGCCAGTCCGTTCGCAAGAGGGCGTTACACGATCCAGCCAGCTAGAAGATAGCGCAAACTGCAAACTGAACATCCGCGTCCCCTAGGCAACCCGCTGGCTGCAGCGCGTTCGTGACGTCACGGGTCACGTGACAGTGCGTGGCATAACAATAACAAAATCAACTCATGAACACGTAACTCGTTGCGTTGGGACGTTTATATTTTCAATTCCCCGAAAAACGGAACATATATATAATGAAATAACCGGAACAAAAGAGAAAACCCGTCCAAGCAAAGGGCACGTTCTCCATTCATTGTAACTACTGTGGAATCATCTTGATTGACCCGAATGAATAATGGTAACACATAACAATGCTGTCCCTGTACATTTCACGTCACAACCCTGGATACCACATGGCAACCAAACAATGCCTATCTGGTAATAACACGAAACATAGAGTTTAAGCAGTTGAATTCCTGGAATTGATGCACACCTTGTCCTGGTTCTTTTCCCGGGACTGAAGAGCTCAGCATTTCATTTAACGCGCGGAACATGATTACACAATTAACCCTTTACCACCTGGTGGTGTCTTGGCTTGACTTTCACCCCGGTTTTATCACTGTTCGGTACATGGTAATGGGAAATGGCATGTGTGGTTGCAGCCTATTGAATAAAGTGGGTCAGAGGCAGATAGCAAACCACGTAAACAGATAACTCCTCGGCACATGGCAAACCACACTCAATTATTGTGCGAGCATCGAATCACTTGACCACTTAACGTAACCATTTAATTATTAAATTTCGCGACATAAAGCATAAATGCAACGGACACTGAATTTCATTCATAACAGACTAGAGCCTCTGGCATGTGAAATCTGGCTTGACCCATTTTTTAGGATTTTTTTAACTGCTACTGAAAGCTAACCAAGTTATAATGACATCGACTACAGACCAGGACTGTGTGACGTCACGGCAGACTTGTGGACACCTATATGACGTCACCATAGACATGTGCAGACCTATGTGACGTCACGGCAGACACGTGTATTTCTATATGACGTCACGATAGACACGTGTAGACCTATGCGACGTCACGGAAAACATGTGGACACCTATATGACGTCACGATAGACACGGTCACGTCTATGTGACGTCACGATAGATGTGTGTAAACAAGTGGGATGTCACCATAGACATCTGTACATCTATTTTGACATCCTGATAAACGTGTCTCTCACGTGTGTGATACGTTGGATCTGTGGATCTGTAGACCTATTTGTCGTCACGACAGATGTGTGCCCACCTATGTGACGTCACGATATACACGTGCCCACCTGTGTGACGTCACGATATACACGTGCCCACCTATGTGACGTCACGATATACACGTGCACACATGTGTGACGTCAGGATATACACGTGCACACCTGTGTGACATCAGGATATACATGTGCACACTTCCTTGGCGTCATGACAGTCACGTAATTTTACACCCATGTGACGTCACGATAGGCGTGTGCACACCTGTATGACGTCATGACAGACATGTGTATATGGCATGCTCACAGACATCGCGGATCACAGAAGACTTTAAATGCAGGAACGTCTGCCTTAGTTTATTGTTTAAGTATTACTGCCAGCTTAACCTCCTACCTACACCTCCCGAGTTCATTAACGACAATAAAAATAGATCTAGTCAAGTGACCGCTGAAACGTCAGCAAAAATGTACATACCCATAACATATGTGGCCATGTCAGCACTAACGCGTACCGCCCACTTCATGCTAACTCGGGGAACTAGTCTCTACGGCCTGGCAGGACTCGCTGCCGCCCTTAACATTAAAGGGGATGCAACCTGGAGACACGAGTAGGGATCCCCTTATTCCGGGGAAGCAAAGCCATCTATGGATCATTTCACCAGATCCGTCTCTTGAGTTAAATAGCGATCAGGTGTAACAACTAGACGCACCGCGTTTAAGATTCATCGACGGAGTTTTCAGCTCATCACACTTTTCCTGCAGTTCTTCAACGATGATAAGTGGAGCAATTATCGCCCACGGCGCGCTGGGTTCATACGCTAATAGGTATCACGCCGATATTGTGGCGACCACATTGATAACAGCGTATGGATATTATCATAATGAAAATAATGGCACCGTATTAATATTATCCTAATGACAATAATGACATCGTATAGATATTATCATAATGACAATAATGGCATCTTATTGATATTATCATAATGACAATGATGACATCGTATAGATATTATCAGAATGACAATAATGACATCGTATAGATATTATCAGAATGACAATAATGACATCGTATGGATATTGTCATAAAAACAATAATAACATTGTATGGATAGTGCATTGACGACAATTATGCCATCGTAGAGACATAACCATGCGAATGACATAATTTGAACCACAAACCGTTTTATCATTGCGTTCCAATAAAGGGTCAGACTAAAACCGTGATGTTACCGGTGACACTCACGCACTAAATTCATGCTATACAGGTAAGGTCGACAGAGCTCTAGCTATGTGCTTTTTATATTCATATTCTCAGAAGATCGTTAGTCAAGCGCTGCTTTCACTGGGACGTATGGCATTCTTGCTCAGAGACAAACCCCTCTATTATCGCCCACTCATGTTCCGCTTTATTAACACCTCAGCGAATAAACGCTCACGTGTAGGTAATCAATGCCTTCTTTACACGGAGATTCCCATGCGCAACATGTAACAGACACCACCTACCATGTTTGGCTTTTATAATAACGTCCTTGAAGTAAGCGTTTGCACGAGATACCCAGGACTTGTCCCAGTGCACACGTCTCTCAGATTGGTAGCTTTTCGTTGGGTATCAGATATGATTTCAGGACCACTATATGACGGAATGGTGTAGCGTGGAATGATGCTAGAATGAGCGAATGAGGGCGCGCTGGGCGCTATACCCGGGGTGCACAGAGGTGTACAGAGGCGTACACAACTACGTCACTTCCGCTTAATGCCTCGTGTACACGTAGCTTCACGCGCCAATTTCGTTTGTTTGGCAACAACAAATCGTATAATTTGAAGGGGTCTGATGCTCGATATATTCTGAAGGTCACCCGGACTCTTCTGAAGGTCACCCGGACTCTTCTGAAGGTCACCCGGACTCTTCTGAAGGTCACTCGGACTCTTTTGAAGGTCACCCGGACTCTTTTGAAGGTTACCCGGACTCGCTGAAGGTCACCCGGACTCTTCTGAAGGTCACCCGGACCCTCTTTTGAAGGTCACCCGGACTCTAATGAAGGCAACCCGGACTCTTCTAAAGGTCACCCGGACTCTTCTGACGGTCACCCGGAGCCCTCGAAACCAGACCTAACAGAGGTCAATATAACATTTTTGGAAGCACTCCCGGCAACTCGCACTGATGCTTGGGGTATGTATTTAAAATGTCCTTAGAGTAGATATTCACTGACCAGTAGGTATAAACTTCAAGCTCAAGGGTCATTCTTCGTGATTACTACTACATTACTACTGGTATTTACACCTGAATCGACGTGATCTTGAAATCCGGGTACCGTTACCTTGTTACCAGGATGATATGACCATATGACCAGGACGCTGTGACCTTCAGCATAGGGCGACATGACCTTGTCAGGACTACGTGTTCTTGTTATCAGGATAATGTGAACCTGTTTTCAAGACGACATACTATTGTAACCAGGACGACGTTGAGAAATGGGTAATACTGTAGCTCTTTTCACGATATAGTAAAAATATATCTTTTTTTTAGTGAAATCTAGTTGGAATCTTCATCTTCACGGGTAGACACTTATTTTATGACATATCAACACACCCAAAGCGACCACATGGCCGTGGACATGTACAGTCTGGAACCCTCAACCAGCCTGATATTACTGATCCCTCAACGTGCACGTGGCTAAACATATATAGAAGCTCTATAACAGTATCAAACTCATGTGCTTTTTTTTAAATGATTCCATAAACGCTCCGCAATTGATAAACGTGTGCTGAGCAAAAAAAACAAAAAAACAGTGTCATGAATTTGAAAGTTTGTGTTGATTATTACCACTTCCATTGATCAATGAAATTGTAACAGTTATAGATTCTTAAATTGTATAACACCCAACCCCTTCATTGACTGACGACAGGCATACGAAGATGTGGCTAATGTTTTAACATCACTATCAGGGTAGTTAGTGGTAGTGGCTGGGAAAGCGTATATCTGCTCAGGGTATGTACAGTTTACACAAAGCAGGTTACTGAAGAAGCGACTGCGTGCTAAAACTAGGGTAAATAATCTAATATACGCGCTAAAGGACTAAGCACTGCTATGCCTACATCAAGCAATAAAGCATCAAAGATTAAACAGGATTTGGCAGTAGTGGTCCATACAACCTAATAAGGTTCTCTTTAAGTCAAAGTTAAATATAATCTCTTTGTAGTATAAGGATACCTCTGTAAGAATAGAATAACTTTGCTGTCGCGACGTTTTCAGGACAGCAATTGAGATATTTTAACATTGAAAAATATACATTTTCCTAGCTATTGATTTCACTACTGCAACGCACCTTCACACGCTTTAACCTCTTTTTTTCCTATAAAAATAGATAAAACATCTTACAGTCAGCAAAACACCACGTTAATTTGGGGAGACATCAATTGCGAAATAGGGGCATCAAATTTGCCTCAGATATAGAATCAGCCGCATGCATCTTCTGCACCGGAAAATGACCGCTGAGTGGCAGGCAACCATTTCTGCACTGGATGGCAGACGATATTTTCTGCACTGGATGGCAGACGATATTTTCTGCACTGGATGGCAGACGATATTTTCTGTACTGGTTGGCAGATGACCTTTACAGCACTGGATGGCGGACAACACTTTTCCGCAATGGTTGCAGACGACCTTTCTGCACTGGTTGCAGACGACATTTCTGCACTGGTTGCAGACGACATTTCTGCACTGGTTGCAGACGACATTTCTGCACTGGTTGCAGACGACATTTCTGCACTGGTTGCAGACGACATTTCTGCAGTGGTTTGCAGACGACATTTCTGCAGTGGTTTGCAGACGACATTTCTGCAGTGGTTAATTGGCAGACGACAGTTTCTGAACTAGCAGACTACAGTTCTGCAATGGGTGATGGACGACATGTTCTGCACTGGATGACAGGCGACCTTTTCTGCGCAGATGACCTTGTGACTCGTTCCTTCGTTCTGCATATAACTGGCGTCACAAACGGCTTACTGCAGGGCTGACTGGCTGGCTGGCTGGCTGGCTGGCTGGCTGGCTGGCTGGTCGGCTGGCTGTGTCGGCTGGCCTGCTGGCTGGATCCGTGGGAACAACAAACTCGGAACAGTGCGTGGATAGGCGTGGAATGTGAGTCGGAATGGGACGCACTCCATGCGACCGTCAGGACTCCCTCCCCAGGTCGTGGGTCACGGAAGCTTCTTGTCGTCCTTGCGTGCAGAGGAAGCGGACACTGCGGGCGACAACAGCGCGGTGCGAAGTCGGCGCGCTCTTAACATCATCTCTCCTCTCCTCTCGCCCAACTCTCGGCCTCTTCCCGAGAATGCGGCGCACACGGCACTCACTGCCACAACGTTCTCAGCAACATCCTACTCCATCCAGATCGAGCAACCGGTCGACCGTCTTTAGCAACAAAATGGCAGAAGTCTTCTGTACTTGGGGGCTCTTTCTGATGTTGTTGAAGTGACTGATCACATCACATCTGCTAAATGGCGGGACGGGGGTTGTGGGCTATTCTAACATTCATATGACGGGCACGGACCGATCGTCCGCCGACATGACAGAGTCGGGGCTCGTGGCTGTGTCCTGGTCATCAGCCGAATCGTCATCCGCGGTATCGTCGTCATCGTCGTCCCCGTTTTTACTGGACC
This sequence comes from Arenicola marina, assembly GCA_964019135.1. Taxonomy (NCBI): domain Eukaryota; kingdom Metazoa; phylum Annelida; class Polychaeta; family Arenicolidae; genus Arenicola; species Arenicola marina. Next base: position 10,071,031 of record OZ025251.1, read on the forward strand.
CCCCCTCCATGTTGAAGGAGCCCACCTCGCCAAAGTCGTCCTCCTCCTCGCCCAACTCGTAGGCAGTGTCTTCCCCCCGCATCTCGCATATCACATTAGTCAAGGCCTTGATGTAATTCTTGGCCAGCGTCAGCGTCTCGATCTTCGACAGCCGTCGGTTCATGCGCACGTGGGGGATCACCTCGCGCAGACCCTGGAAGGCGTCGTTTAGCGAGTGCATGCGCATGCGCTCTCGCTCGTTGCTCTCCAGCCGGCGGAGGTTGCGTTCCCGCGCGTTGAGGCCTTTCCGCCGCTTCGCCGGCCGCTTCCCGCCGCCGGCACCCCCGCCGCCGCCGCCGCCGCCGCCGCCCCCGCCGCCGCCACCGCCACCACCGCCAGGGGCGCCACCGCTCACCACGACGGAAGTGACCTTTGGCTTGCGCGACACGCTGACGGGGCCGTCGGCAACGGAGGATCCACTTCCGGAATCGGACGGTGAGTCCGGGGACTGCGGGGACTTGATGGTGACGGTGGTGGTCACCTGTCGTACGGGGTATTCCATCGGGCGCTTCGATATTGTCAAGTGCCAGTTTTTGATGTCCTCGTCGTCGGATAAGACGTCGGTGACGTCATAATTAATCTTCACCTCATCGCCGTCGAATTCGAAGGGTTCTAAGCTGACCATCATGGGAGGTGGGCCGTGTCGCATTACCTGCAGACAGAAAACAAGAAGTCTCCACTGAGCTAAGTACGCTCAAATTTCAATCACATAAGGAACAGTTGCTTTTTTTTTGGGCCCCATCTAGCTACGTCAACAGACACACATTATTCTGTATGCTTCCCGATTGGTACGCATCCTCCGCCCGCTGTCGTCTCCATCCCCTCCACCCTCCCCCCCTCCCCCCTTCCCCCACCCCCCAGTTTTCTGTCCAGCTATTCGTTAACCGCCGGTACACATTGAACAAGTCGGTCGAGGAAGGTGGGTAGGACAGGAGGGAGGGAGGGAGGGCGATGGTTGGATGACGGGGCGGTGGGCGGTGGGCGGTGGGGGTGTGGGCGTAATGGGAGGGGGAGTGAGGCGGAGGAAGGGTGGAGGGGGGAAGGTGCAGGGTGCATGGTGCAGGGTGGGGTAAGATTGGCGCTACGTGGCGAAAGTAGCTGCTCGTAATGCCCAACGTCAATTTTTATTTTTGTTTTGCTCAAAATCGATTTAATTTCGTGAGCACAGGTGTCGTGCCCTCGTGCCGGCTTGAGGAGTCCTCACCCGCCGCCGACATCTTGGCTGTTCGATATCGTCTTCGCTCGACGGCATGTCGCTACACGGTAAAGGAAGGGCCGTTAGGTGGGGTGATGGGGGGGGGGGGGGTGGGAGTGATGGGGGTGAGTGAAGGGTGAACAGGGTCGGGAGGTTGGGGGGTGGTGGGGATGGGGCGGAAGGGGTGAAGACGCGCGGCATCCTGAACGAGCCACAGGTTGGTTGACCCCCCCCCCCCCCCGATCGAAGATTAGCACACGTACTCATGTCTCCACCCCCCTCCCCCCCCCCCCCCACACCAACCTCCTCGCCCACCGCCCGTCAAGGTGTTTTCAACTTAAGCCATAATCAGCGCTGCGGAGGAGCCTGTTGTGGCCGGCAATTAGAAACGTCGGTAGTTGCGTCCACAGTACCCATCTCATCCCCATACCACCCTGCCCACAGTGTGGCCCAGAGAGCTATGCAATACATAAGTCACGGGTTCGAATCCCACTGATACAGATGTCCATGTCAAGCAAAAAAAATTCTAAAAGATAAAAAACATTTTCATTATTGACAAAAAAGGACAATTATTGGTATATCTCCAGACACGTATCTCCTTCCCATAGTCGCCAAATGCACGTAAGGAAACGTTTAACCTCCACACATGACTAGGTCATACACAGAACCTGGTATTACGGTAAGAACATGACGCCTGGGACGCCCATAACTTGGGTATGGAAGCAGGCACAAAGGGGTTAATGACACCGCTATCGCAATGGTTGGTTGGCTATTCAGGACGCTTTAACCACGTTTGGTCATATCGCGTCAATGGGAGAAGGAAGGGAGAATGGAGCCATGTCCCCGGGGGGTAACCCGCTACTCTTTACGAAGAAAGACATGGGATCTGTATCCTGCGACCACACAGACATGACCACAGCGGGGCTCGACCCACCGATCCACGTGCCGTTAGGCTCTCAGGTGACCAGAGCACTCAATGCGAGCGCTCTAGCCCACTGAGCTGTCGCGCCGGCCCCCTATCGCAATGGAGAGAATAAGTCAGACCTGACAGTTGAATAGAATTGCGTACACTTAATTTACATCACTCATGACAAGCCTTCATACGATGAATGGACATGTGTATGTAGTGTGGCCAAATTCACGTTTAATTGTATTACACCATTGTGATGGCTCCTCTGAATGCGGCGCACCGTGGTCTTGGCTGGGCATCGGGCTAACAACTTTACTGATGTTCTCCATGACAAGGGGGGAAGGGAGAGGGAAAAAAACGGACAGCGTTTAAAGCAAACAGAACGTGCGGGTTGTCCTGCCAGTTCGTTCCTCCCTCTCTGTTCCTGGCGAGCGATGAGGGCCCCTGGCCGACCCATTACATACATACAAAACGGCGCTGGCAGCAGGCCCAGTAAGGCACTGGAGTGGGGAGGGTGGTGTGGGGAGAGGGGAGAGGTATGGGGGGGGGTGGAGGAGTTGGGCGTGGTGAGTGGCAGACCGCCAGATTGCACTGCCATGCGGCGGCGCCCCCCCCCCCCCTTCCGTCGCCAATTCGGGGTCGCTGCCTCCACCGCCCACCTCGTCCTCCACCCCCCCCCCACCACCCGTCCCTCACTGCCCTCTACTAGCAGATTTTAACCTCACCACCCCCAACCCCTCCTTGCGCCTTGTTTTCCACCCCCCCCCACCCACCCTCTTCCCTGTGAGCCGCTCACATATTCCCTGTCATTCAGCAAGGTTTGACCTGGACATAAGGAGGCCACGGCTCCACCCCCTCCCTCCACCCCTCCCTCCCTTCCACTCCCCCGCCCCGCCCCTTTTCTCCGTGGCTTGGATGTAACAGGTCAAGCGACGAGGGGTCCGCCCTCCCCTCACCCCACCCCATGATGTGACGGTGCCACAGTATTTCACAACAGGAGTGTCGCTCCCACGTCTACCAGATGAGGTGTGGGGAGGGGGGGGGGGGATTAAGAAGCCACAGTCAACCGTTCCTACTTCCGGTTCCGGTTA
>OZ025251.1:10074465-10321769 GCA_964019135.1 Arenicola marina
GCCACCCACCGCCGCAGCTGGTTGCCATGGACGCCGAAGGGGAGAGACGACTGGTCGGTCGCACGGTCAGGGAAGGATGGTCATATTATATAGATACAATGTAACAGCATATATAAATATGTATATATATAAATTATATATATGTCGAGTCGCAAGCCATGATCTGTCCCAGGGCATCCGATCCGCCACTATTTCACCTGTTACTTCTGTTCAGAGAGGAGTAACATACATCGCGACCATGTAACATATATTTTTGTCCTACCCGGAGGGCACGTGGTAGATATATGTTAGCCCTCTTCGAACAGGAGTGCCGCGGATCGGCGGCACAAGAAGTTGGATGGCCGCGCCACCTTGGGCCGGAGCTCGAAACGCAGCAACCCCCCCACCCTATACGCAATGCGACTACTCACCGACCGCATAGCGCCACCACCATCTGCTGGCATTGTCCGGAGGCGAAATAATACTCCTGTCACTGGATGGGTGGACAAGAAGAGCCGACGTTGTCTGAGCGCTTTTGTGTGTCTGTGTGTCTGTCTGTCTGTCTGTCTGTGAGTCTGCAGCGGCGTCACCTCTACTCAACACCAGCCTGGTTCGTCCTGGGTTTCACTGTCTGTTTGACTGCTAGCCCCTCCCCCTCTTGCCCCTCTCCCCACCGTGTCTGAGTCGTCTCATGGGCAACCTCCAGATCAGACACCTCACCCCCTCCTTCCCCCTCTCCTTCTCCACTCTCCTACTCCTTCTCCCTCCCCTTCTCCCTCTCCTTCTCCCTCTCTTCTCCCTCCCCTTCTCCCTCTCCTTCTCCCTCTCTTCTCCCTCTCTTCTCCCTCCCCTTCTCCCTCTCCTTCTCTTCCTCTCCCCCGTCCATCCCTTCCTCCTCCCCCGCCGCCCCTCCCTAGCTATCACCTCCTCGCCCTTTTCCCGCCTTTTGTCGTGCCGCGCAGACGACAATTGCGTTTCCTTTTGCAGACGCGCTCTTTCCACTTCCGGCTAGGTTTGGTAATATCATCTACCTACCGAGACGTCATCACATAGACCACGACCCCTTTCTGCTGCTGTACCACGGGTCTCTCGCCTTCCAACCTTAACCCCAACCACCCCCATCGCCCTCCCCCCAACCCCGTCCACGGCGCGTGCCAATTAACTCTGTGACTACACATCTTATAACGTACAAAACCCGGACGCAACAAGAATTCCCTAGACGGGAATGTAGAATTAATAACCATGGTCCGGGTGGAGTGCGCGGGGGCGTGGCAGTGAGGGTAGTGGGTCGGTGGGGGGGGGGGGGGGTAGGGCAGTGAGGGGGGGGGGGGGTAGGGCGGGGAGGGGGGGGCATCGACCGCGTGAACGTGCGGAGGGACCCCCCCCCTCCTCTTCCATTCCGGTAAACAGGTTTATTTACGTCACACTGCCATTGCATAGCGGGGGGGGGGGGTGGGGGGGGGGGGGGGGGGGCGGGGGGCAGTGTGGTAATGATACATCTCGGCCTGGAGAAGAGGGGCGGGCGCGGGGTGGGAAAGTGGAGGAAGGCGAGGGGAGGAGAGGGATTGGTGGTGGCTGTGAAGGGTGTCCACTGCAAGCCATCCTGCTCGAGTTCCGGGGACAGACAGACAGACAGACAGGCAGGCAGGCGACAGTCGGCCAGCCAGCCAGTCACCCCTATTCCCCCGATTCGTATGCGTTAAACCGAACCCCGGTTGGAAGACGCAATCAGGGAACGAATTTGGGATTCACTACGAGAAAACAATGCCATCAGCGCCAGAGAACGGCTGACGTTTTTGTTTTTGTCGCACATCTCACCTCCTCATCACCACCCCTTACCCGCTATTCCCAACCCACACCCCACCACCCCTCACCCGCTCACCACTACCCCACACATCACCACCCCCTCACCCGCTCCCCCTACCCACACACCACCACCCCTCACCCGCTCCCCCTATCCACACACCACCACCCCTCACTCGTTTTCCCCTACCCACACACCACCACCACTCCCGTCCACCCAACGTTGACCACGTGGTCCCCTATTATCGCCCCTGTCCATGCAAGTCGACAATCCGCGCCGACTGAATTCCCGCCACCGTCACGCTGTATATAACTGAACCACCGACCAAAATAGACGCAAGACCATATTGGGAATAAATGAGTCAACCATTTTTTGAAGTGAAAGTCCATTAGAAAAAGGTTTCATGAACAACGCAATGACCATTTTCAATGATTGTCTTTGCAAGGGATTGACCGGACGATTTCGGGACTTGACTTGTGGCAAGGCCTTTTAGTCGGGCCAATTCGTCAGGGATTGACTTGTGGCAAGGCCTTAGTCGGGCCAATTCGCCAGGGATTGACTTGTTGCAAGGCCTCAGTCGGGCGACTTCTTCAGGGTCTGACTATTTGCAAGGTTTTGGTCGTATGAATTCTTCAGGGATTGCCTTTGAGAACAGAAAAATGGCATGTGTTATTAGGGATTGCCAATTGCAGAACGTGGATCGGACCCTTTTTGTCTTCATTGGTAACGGCTGAATTGGTGTTTTATTCCGCCGCTTTGTTGCACACCCTGTTGGTTAACCGATTAACTTTTCTGCGGTAATGACATGGACATTGTGTGTTAACCATGTGTGGAATCCATTCTTGGCTCCCAAGCGCTTGTTGCATTGGGTTGCTGCCAGCATCGCGGAGTCGTGTGTTGCCATGGTGACCATGAGCGGTGGCGTCACCGCCTGGTTTGGAGGAGGCCACTCAGTCTCTTCCACTGTGGCAGACGACCGGTTCGGACTGGTGTGGTCTGTTATTGATATAAGCAACTACATATAAGTAATAAATAAGTTATAAATAATAAAAATAAAAACCACTTAAGTTTAACTTCTTACATGTATTTCCTGTATTTTGCCTGTGTCATGCGTCTACCGGTTAAAACCAGCATTGATTAAACGAACCTGAGGTTAATGACAGCTTAGGCCTATTTTAAGGTGATAATGGGGGGGGGAGGGGTGTACCTCTTCCGATCTCCGCGAATGGCATCCAGGAATTCTTGGAGATTCGCGATTACCTGTTTTTGGGGATCGCTATCCGTACAATTCCTGGTTCAACGCGAAGACCCATTCCCTGTTTACCGCGGATCATGATAGCAGTCTGCGAACTCCTCGATATTCGCGATATCACCCGTTAGGGTGTTTTCTTTCGAGCCCAGCTTTAGCATGTTCTCATCTTGGAGATTCGATATTGCTCTCTCTAATTCTTGGGGACTCGTGATTCAGAGATGGTACCCCCCCACCCCACCCCCCCCAACTCCTCCTCTTATATGAGATGAAAAGTTGCTGTTTTTTTCCTATGATATAATACACATACCTCTGGAGATTTAGATACCGAACAGTGCTTGTCGGCTACTCACGCACCCAGGCCTCTTATTGTTACTCATTGTCAGTGCCCTGGTGCCACCACTTTCACATCTCTGCACTCTCTCTCCAGTGCCGTCGCCTGTTTGTATGCAGCATTCAGGACGATATAAAACAGATCTAGTACCGGGTGCTGCCACCAGAGGGCCCTGCTAAGCAGGCGGCGTCGTTTACCGGCAGTCCCTTCGAGCACCGCACTTCGTGTGATGCGGAGTGGTGTGGGAAGGAAAGGAAGCGAGGGTGAGGGAGGATGGGGGGGGGGGGGGGGGGGGGTTGTGAGGGAGGGAGGGGGAGGGGGGTGGGTTGTGAGGGAGGGAGGGAGGGGCCGGACCATCTGTTCCGGGACACTTTCCGGGGAAAGATAATTCCTGCATAGGAAGTGGACAGGACAAAAAATGATATATAAATGTCTGGGCAGTGAGGGTTTGCTGCATAAAGCGATGAACTGACGCTTGCTTTGACATATAGATACGGGAATATGTTCCGGTCTGTTGATTAACCTAGCGGAATAGATACGCCACTTGGCGGCGCCACGTGTCATCACCCGGGGGGGGGGGGCATCTCAATGGTCTGGTGGTTAGCTCGGTGTTTGGCTCTGTCGAGGAGCTCTGCCAGGCCAGCCATCGTCATCGTGCCGTTTGCGCCCTACTTGTGTCGATGTCTGTGTTAAATAATTGCGGGATAAAGATCCAGTGCCCTCCTTCGAAAAGAGTATAATGGTAGCCCTTACAGTGTTTCTTAAAAGTTCTCGAAACCGGCTGATCACCCGGCCACCTGGCGGAGTGCTCTGGTCACCTGAGAGCCTAACGGCACGTGGGTCGGTAGTTCGAGCCCCGCTGTGGCCCTGTCCGTGTGGTCGCAGAATAAAGATCCCATGTCTTTCTTCGTAAAGAGTAAGGGGTTACCCCCGGGGACATGGCTCCACTCTCCCTTCCTTCTCCCATTGAAGCGATATGACCACAAGTGGTTAAAGCGTCCTGAATAACCAACCAACCAACCTGGCGGCTTGGAACTGGCCGCCTGGTGGAGCCACCTGTGGTGCTTTCGACGAGATTCTCCAGGTAAGACAAGAGATACACGGCCGTACAATTGGCATCGTTGTCACCCAGAGAGCCACCCAAACATCCACCCTCACCTCTCCTCACCGGCACCCACCCTACTGCAGCTGATGGACATTTACATTCGCTTTCAATCCGTAACAGGGTGGCCGGGAGACGGGAACAGGGAAACGGCTCCAGTGCTCTGTACTCTACCCGGGTTATTTAAAAAACTGCATTCTTGTTTTATACCAGGATTAGGCAGAGGCGTCAATTTCCGGCTAAGAGGATTTCCTAGTTGAGAGACTCCCGACTTGTGTGACCGCGATTCTGTCTTCCTGCCCGTCACTGGACCCAACCATGAACACGCAGCGGCCTGGCAACCACCACCACCCCCCCCGCACCCCCACCCCCACCCACTCCCTCTCCCAGGTGACCACCGGAGTCCCAGCTTACAACTCCCTCCAAATCAACACGTGATTGAGCCACTGACTGGAATGGTGTACATGCAGAAAGAAGACCCCCCCCCACCAACCCCACGCGATTAGCAGGAGGTAGAAACAACCTCGTATGTTTTTTTGGTCGAAGCGCTAAACCAATTTTTGGCATTATTATTATTATTATTAGTATTCTTATTCTTATTCTTATTATTATTATTACTACTATCATTGTTATTATTATGACTATACCCACGTGTATTTACCAACGGCAAGCTGCCCCGCCGTTTCACTGCGACTAGGAGTTGGCTTTGTGGCGAATACACGAGGATTACTTTTTCTCCCAGGGGCACTTCCAAGAACTATTTCAAAACGTCAACCCGGTATTTACCTTCTGGTTGTATAGCTGGCTCAGACAGTGGTACCCACTGACCTGACCCCCGGTGCCCCCGGGACATAAGCCCGCATGCACAAGCTGGTGAAATAGTACACCGCATAGTGAGTTTAAGAAGGCCAATAAGATGTTTTTTTAGCCACGCCAGGCGAGATCTGTCCCGGGGCTTATTTCAATGTTAGCAAAGACCAAAAAATCCGACATGTATATCTAGTCAAGATGTCATGACGCTACCGCTTTTCAGAAATGAAAAACCCAGATGATTAAAGCTGCTCATGCAATCAAAAGAGCGAAGGCTATGCGACTTCTCATGATGGAGATCACATGAATGCGACACTTGTTCATAAATTAAAGATGCATCTGGAAAACCAATGACCAATGTGCCATTTTAATTATTTAAGCTATATTTGTTTGTTCTTTATACAAACGAAGACTTTTTTAATATGCATATCATTTACATTGAAAACAATTGCAATATTCTCTGTAAAAAATAAAGTGGTATGAGCAACTTTAACGTGTGACGTCATGGCCACAAACGACTGAAGTCGGTCGTGAACGGAACTGCTGTCGAGCGGGAATGGTGTCTATGCCACAAGAAGTTAATACTAAGCCAATTGTACCCTTCATCCTAAAGTCCATAATTCATCGGTAGAAAATGGTATGTCAGTAGTTTGGCAGCAATACCAGTCAAGTCAAATCAAATCTCCAAGTCTACGAATCTATTTGAACTGTTGAACGACTTGTCCATGCGTATTATGTTACATCCAATTGTTATGACATATGTACGACAATGTAATACTATTTAATTTGTGTTGCTATATTTCTAGTATAGTATCCAGCATATTTCTTCTCAAGTGGAGTACATTTCACTTTGCAAGTAAGTTGTATTTTTATATTGTATGTTTCAACCATACAAGATATACCCTTCGCCAACTAATGTGCCTGTGATTTTCAAGTAGCGCACATGTCACTTGTCAAATATTGTTTCATTCTTCAATTATTGTACAATTCCTTTTTTCAACTATTGTACAATTTCTTTTTTCAACTATTGTACAATTCCTTGGTTCAACTATTGTACAATTCCTTGGTTCAACTATTGTACAATTCCTTGGTTCAACTATTGTACATTTCGTTTATCAAATATTGTACATTTCGTTTACCAAATATATACATTTCGTTTATAAAATATTGTACATTTTGTTTACCAACTATTGTACATTTCGTTTGTCAACTATTGTACATATAATTGTATACATCGTTTCCTGCTTTGTTAATGACTTGTTGTCATTAAAGGGTTACGTGATCACTAATGTAGGACCAAGTAGGAGATAAAAGAGACCATGTTTGAAGATGGATCATTTATTATCCCCTACCCAACCCCTCTTTCCCGGATACCCCCCTCCCCACGCATCCTTCCCCGGATACCCCCCTCACGCACCTACCCTTTCCCGGATACCACGCTCCCCACCCACCCTTCCCCGGATACCACCCTCATCACCCACCCTCCCCAGGTACCCCCCTCACGCACACACAACCCCTTACATCTACTCAACCGACACTCACAGAGTAGCGTGTAACAACCCCCCAACAGTGACCCCCACTTGTACAGACCCCCTCTCCCTCCCCAACCCATCCACCCTGCACCCCTTTGCCCTTTCTCTCCCTGTTAAAGTTCATTCTCCCAGCGACAGGTGGCGTGTTTACCGTCGCTTGGTGTGTGTGTGATGTCGCCCCGAATTGGAGAGGGCTGAACCCTACTTCATAAGGCACTCCTGTAAGTTTCCGTGACAGGCTGGAGACAGGCCGGTGCCCCCCCCCCACCTCCCCCGTCCCCCACCCACACACCCAGACACACCCGATAAAGCGGCGGCGGCGGTGAAAAGAAGGAGCGAACCATTCGTGATAAAAGACGTTTCGATTCCCCCTCGCACCCCGCCCCCGCGCACCCCCGTATGAGGAGAGAGAGAAAAAAACAAGATCCAATTCCGGAAGTGCGTCACCGGAAGTAATCGACGAGAGGCAGTGTGGGTAGACATTTGGGCGGAAGTGGACGTCCGCGGCGCCAATTGAGAGGGTGGGTGTTTGGGAGAGGGGACGGGTGGGGATCGCGAGAGGAGGGGGATTTGGGGGTGGGAGGAGGGGGGGGGAGCACCCGACGCCCCCTCTCCGATACCCCTCACCCCCCTCCCCGACCTCCCCCTTCCCCACCGGAATTAACATTCTGACAGGCGGTGTCCATATTAATGTGAATTGTAACTAGGGGAGCGGAGGGGGGGGGGGGGGGGGAGGGGGGGGCGAGGGAGTCGGGTGTCGGACGGTAAAGGAGTGATGGGTGGGCGGCTGTGGGGGGAGCATCAGGTAATGATTGTGGGGGATGGGGGTGGGAGGGTATCGACAGAGAGTCCCGGCCCGAGTGGAGTGGTTTCCAATGACGCAATTCACAACGTGTTCCAATGTAATGAGTGGAGAGTCTCACGTAAACGAGGCCACAGGTGGGGGAGGCGGTGATTGGGGGAGGGCGGTTGGGTGAGGTGGGTGAGGGCTTTGGGTGGGACATGGCGGCGGTCGTTAGAGGGGTGGGAGTGGCGCGGGTGGGGGGGGGGGGGGGCTGCAGTTACCGGATACCCACCGGTTGACGAGGATGCCGGAAAATCCAGCCTGGGAGTGGAGAAAGAGAACGACGCACCCAATGGCCACCAAACCTGTTACTGGGGGGCGCCTCGATAGCTCAGTTGGTTAGAGCACTCGCCTTGAGTGCTCTGGCCACCAGAGAGCTTAACGGCACGTGGATCGGTGGTTCGAGCCCCGCTGTGGCCATGTCTGTGTGGTCCTAAGATATAGATCCTTCTTCGCGAAGAGTAGGGCGTTACCCCCGGGGACCGCTCTTCCCTTCCTTCTCCCATTGACACGATATGACCAAAGGTGGTTAAAGCGTGCTGAATAAACAACCAACCGACCAAACCTGTTACTGATGCATATATGGCGGCGGGAGATTGGGGAGAGACCCTAACGTGTATGGAGTATGTGTATGAGGGGAGGGGAAGGGAAGAGCGGAGCCATGTCCCCGGGAGTAACCCCTTACTGTTTGCGAAGAAGGGCATGGGTTCTTTATCCCGCGATCACACAGACATGATCACAGCGAGGCTCGAACCACCGATCCACGTGCCGTTAGGCTCTCATGTGGCCAGAGCACCTGAGGGGGGGAAGACAGTTGTCGGAGGGAGGGAGGGAGGCAGTAGACATTGAGATTGCACCATTTGTGACATGTTACCTGACATGATAGTGACACGATAGTCACTGGTTAGCGTCAGGGGATCCACAGTACGATGTTGTCATGTTCGCTAGGTGGTGTCAAGGGATCCAGAAGATGGCGTTGCTATGGTCACAAGTTGGTGTCAAGAATCCAAAAAGACACTTCTACGATAATGGGGTGGTGTTATGGGATCTGGAAGACGACGTCTCTATAGTCACTGGTTGGGATCCATTTGCTGGTGCGCGACCTTCAACCGCATAGTTCACCTATACTGAACCAACATAAAGTCTTGCTTATGTTAGCTGCAAGTGTGGGGATATTTTAAACAGCCGATTGACAGTTCTATGACGCTGTAACGCAATGTCTGTGTTGCGTTGACATTATTGGTAGCGCGAAGAAAGCAAACGATGAGTGGTTTTGATCCTCCTGCGATACGAACATTTAGGCCAGCCCGACTGGAACCGCAACACGTCCACGCGCAATTCAATAGGATATATATGATGATCAACCCATATTCAAAGTAGCTCATTGTGTCTGCCTTGCAGTGATCATTGAGTTAACCGATGAATGGTGTCATGGGAACGAGAAGACGATGTCGCCATGGTCACTGAGCGGTGTCAAGAGATCCACATCAAGATGTATCCATGGTCGGGAGGTAGCATCGCGACATCCATTGTCACTCGCTCGCAACTAAAAATACCAAGAGAGAGGAAAGACTCATTTGTAACGATGTCTACTGGCAGAGTGGAAATGATCAGTGGTACGCCAGCCGTCATAACGCAAACAGCAATAGTCACTGAACGAAGCAATTTGTCATCATAATGTGCTTTATCGATGAGTGATAATTGATTGATTCGCGTTAATGTTCTAGCATTCATTGAAAAATTATTGTTGCGTATGGAGTTTTTCGACATGAATGCAGAATAATGGGGAAAAAAAAAAAAAAAATTGGTAGCAAATAATAAAAAAAAAATCTACCGCACACGGTATTTCCAGGCGGTCACCCACCCAAGTACTAACCGGGTCCGACGTTGCCTAACTTCGGTGATCGGACGAGAACCGGTGTTTTCAACGTGGTATGGCCGTAGACACAGAGTTCTTGCCTCAACGGCCCTATATAGTGGCTCTGTGTCTCGTTTGGCAAACAGCGACAGTCACTGTGCAAAGCAGTTTGTCATCATAATGTGCATTATCGATGAGCGATAATTGATCTATTTAGGTTAATGTTTTGTGGCACTCAATCAAAACTTGACAGCGCGTGATGTTAGTGAACACGAGAAGATAGTACTGGAAAGAAAAAAATCAATCTGGGAGAAAATAATTAAAAAAGTCTACAGCACCCGGTATTCTACGGAAGCTTCCCGGGGACATAGGTGTAACACTGTTTAAGAAGGTTTTTTTTGTGTTGAAAGTCTCCCTGACTTATTATCTAGGGCGCCCTACTTATTATCTAAGTTGATCGACTTATTATCTAGGGGGATCGACTTATTATCTAGGGGGATCGACTTATTATCTAGGGGCCCTATTTATTATCTAGGGGGCCCTACTTATTATCTAGGGGGATCGACTTATTATCTAGGGGGATCAACTTATTATCTAGGGAGATAACAGTTGACCAGGTGGCCTATATATAGGTTCTACATTTCTTGCAATAAACTATAGCTACACATATAATCCTGTTGCTTATGTCAGCATATGGGCGGACAAGTATCCAATATAGAGACGAGGCAGTCTTCTTTAATGAAGAAATATAATTGAACAAAAACATAACAGACGGAATGTTCTGTAGAATTCTCTATTCATTGGAGAGTTGTATTTTAAATGTAAAATAAGACGATTCATGCAGGTTTTAATGATAATAATAATAATAATAATAATAATAATAATAATAACTATTGAGTGTACATACGATTTGTTATTTTAAGAGCTTATAGAGCATGTGTATAAAACACAATTTTGTATAATGAATTACATTCGTCAGATAAGAATGGTGTGCGAAGATAACTTTGTCTTTGCAAAAGATGCAAGGCGATATAACAAAGAAAGTAAATAATATTTTATATGTAGCTCGACATATTCCGATAGCAATTTGTAAAGGGATTTAGTTTATCTTCAGTGGCAGAAGTTGAAGAGGCCTTAGCTATGGAAGGAAAAGCCTTCCTGGACCATTCTTCATTGGTGGTATACTGTCGATCGGGCGCGCGAGCGCTTAAGGCTTGCAACATTCTGCATGATCACGGCTTAACATGGTATGCAGAAACTCTTCAATCAGCATGTCAATAAAAATTACCGATTTACGTTCAAAGGTTAGGCCTAGTGCTATTTAATTAACACTTGACCGCTGATACACGCGAATGCATTGTTAAGCAGCTTGGACATAAACGGTGTTAGATTGAACATGGTTAACGATATTTTTACTCTGAGAATTGACAGTCAACGCGGTCAAATTAACCTGAGATAGATCTACAAATAGTCTGATGACCATGTTGATGGCAAAAGTAGATGGTCACTAGTAGGCGGTTCGTTCTTCGCATGCATCGCCTTTCCCGTACGTAGCGGTCAATCAATCTAGCTATTTCACAATTAAATACGGTTGAATTAAAGTGTTCGTGCCACGCCAAAACGACTTTAGCTCATATTAATCTTGTGTGTTTCCACGCTTATATTATAGAGCTGTAACGCCCCAAATAGTAGAGGGCATACTTTTTCCACTTGTTTTCGCATCTACCAATTTAACTGCTGCGAGCGAGGAAAGTGACGTCAAAGTGGAATACAAACGCATGTGCTTTTATATTGAGACTCATATTCTCTCTGCTCATTGGCTTGAACTCAACGAAACGCACTCAACCATGAAAACAATACACGCCCTCGACCACAGATGTCTACGTACTGCATCGAAGCTCACCTGTCAATCTTGGGACATCATTGGGGAATTTTCAAATAACGCTCAGATGCAATAAAAATGTAAACTACCAATAAAACAAATTGTTATTTGTTTATCTTCCTTCAACCAAGTTAACTCTGAGCAAGACAAAATCGTGGCACGAACACTTTAAGGGTCTCAATTCTCGCCATTCATGTCTGCGCATGAGTACAGATAATCTTCATGGGCGACTTTACAGATGCGAAACACATTTAAAACATATTCGCAATTTATTGACATCTGTGCCTATTTTTCTCGTACCGCAATAAAATTAATTGCATCCTATTTATTTCGGTTTCAGTGCAAAATATTACTCAGTCAGTTGGAACGAGTGGGGGAAACACCAGCCATCATAGAAGCCGTGGGTGGCTATCAGTTTCGATATGATGCTGGCATTATTGGCCAGACCTGGACCGCTCATACAAACTGAGCTATAAAAGATATCCGTCCAATATTTAACCATCGCCGCCTATATATATATGAAAATAACATGTTTCTTTGGCCCACCCTTCTTGTGGTAATGTTTACCAATAAGATGGTTTAATGTGCAATATGTCAATGCCATTAGGAAATAAATTCCAACTCATTGAACGTCCAATAAATAAACCAACAAACGTTCGGTCCATAACTTCTAGGCCCACACGGTGCGGTGAAGAGCGACATGCAGAAGAGATAATAATTAATTCACAGTGAATTATTGGATCCCCCAGTGCATTTGCGGCCCTATCGTCAGCCTATTGATATAACAGCAATTCATTAAGGATAATGTTTTTTCTCTACGTGTCTTTTCTATCCGTAGTCCATCCGAGATAATGAGAAAAAAGGCCCGCCTCCATGAGAATAGTGAATCCACCTTCTTTTATCTTCTCCCTTGACCTCTCGTGGTGCCCTGGGGCCGTATTCATAATCCCCTTGTTAGTTACACACGAAAAGTGCATTTTCGTCTTAGCCTCACCAGCTCGTTGTGGTGGTGCTCATGATTAAGAAATGCTCTTCAATATAATTTTAGCACTCTCTTAAATTTGGAAAAGCGACTTGTTGTGTGACTACTTATGTGTTTTGAACCCGGTAATCGCTCGACAAATCCTCCACTTAGCGCTAAGATCACGGCGAACAGGTTATCATGCTACACCGGAACAATCTGTTACCTTGATCAGACCAAGATGGTCACATAGAGACTGACAACCATTGGTACAACGAGAGCTTTGACTTCGGTATCGTGCAACAGTATAAACACGGCTCAGTTCGGTTGTTCAAGGGATAGAAGTATCAAGGCCGGATCTAGGAATTTGAAAAGGGGGGTGGGGGGGGGGGGGTGAGATGCCCCACTGGGTTGCATGTACAAAATGTCACATTGCGATGCATTAGTTTCATCCCGTATGGGATGTTTCATCCCGTACAGGATGTTTATGTTTTTTATGTTTATCAAATCTTGGTGCCGAGAGTTGCTTGGCCCAATTTGGCCCATTTGTGCACAAATGTAGGTGGCTGGAAACATATACCGGAAAAAGCATTTATTAATATTCGCCATAATATTCCGTTTCCTTGTTTACGAGTCTCTCCCCACGACCCTAGACATGTTTTTTCTCCTAAAAGTGACACTGAGAAGCCGGTACAAAACATGGGGCCTTCCTCGATTGAGCCATTTCGTAACAAATGGACAAATTGTGTTTCAGCAATATTGCAACGCTACAGCCATGAGATAGCGTTTGGGAAGGCGCGTTTTTCTCCGCAACTGCGATTTATCAATCATAACGCAACCGAAGCATTTTCTCTGAGACCTTTATTGTACAGTAGTGTGCGCCCCACATGGGTAAGCACTGTAATGAATAGAAACACGACACATTGGGAGTTTGGGGAGGCCACTTTTGTGCATTTGGAAGCTATTGACAGCATTGCTATATTTTCCTAGATTATTGGGCCGATATGTTTTCATTTACAAATCTGATCGTTCCTGTATTTTCGCATTTGTACATTTTTGGGTTCATAAATGCAGTTGAAATATACCAACAGCATACATTGCCACGCTGTCCAATCATCTGGCCTGGTAAGTACAACATAATGCTAAAAATTGTCATGCATCATTAAGACCAAACTGTACAAAGATAAATTGAATTTGTAAGCAACAGTTCGATCCACTCACTCTCTACAGACTGAAGAAATTAGTCTTAAGTCAGAGAAACTTGTAATTGTTATTTTAGCGCATTTCTAGTGAGACTGTCTGTAAATTGCTGCAGTTTATGTTTACTAGTCGAACATGCAATTTCAATCGAGAATTTGTGCCGAGTTATAGTGCGTAAACTTGACGACATCACTTATGTCATATGACATCATAGCAGCATATTAAAATGTGAAAACAATAATAAATAATAATAATAATAATAATAATATTAATAATAATATTAAAAGGATATTTCTCCACAAGCCACAATCTCCACACTAGAATGCACAGATATATAGATTTCCCCCGATTATAAAAGCAGCCAAAATAGTCACTCACACTGCAGAGGTCACTCGTACTGTCACGAAGTGAATATTCACGGACAAATGGTCTGTATATAAATAAGATATTTATTTAATATAATTTAATGCATGATGTAATATAAGAAACAGATATGACAAAACAGATATGACAAAACATGTACGAACGACAATTGCTTTAGAATATGATATAACAGTGCATATATATGGTTGTATGGATATAATGTTTACAAATGGGCAGGGTGCGTGGCGGCGAGCCTTCTTGGCGCGGCGAATGGCGACCTCAGCGACAGCAGCATCACAAATGGGGGATCTGGTTACCGGCGACCTCGGCGCTGACTCGGCATGAGTGGCGACCTCAGCCATGGCCTGGCAGGAATGGCAGCCTCAGCAATGGCCCGGCATGAATGGCAGCCTTAGCAATGGCCCGGCATGAATGGCAGCCTCAGCAATGGCCCGGCAGGAATGGCAGCCTTAGCAATGGCCCGGCATGAATGGCAGCCTCAGCAATGGCCCGGCATGAATGGCAGCCTTAGCAATGGCCCTGTCATGAATGGCAGCCTCAGCAATGGCCCGGCAGGAATGGCAGCCTCAGCAATGGCCCGGCATGAATGGCAGCCTTAGCAATGGCCCTGTCATGAATGGCAGCCTCAGCAATGGCCCGGCAGGAATGGCAGCCTCAGCAATGGCCCGGCAGGAATGGCAGCCTCAGCAATGGCCCTGTCATGAATGGCAGCCTCAGCAATGGCCCGGCATGAATGGCAGCCTTAGCAATGGCCCTGTCATGAATGGCAGCCTCAGCAATGGCCCGGCAGGAATGGCAGCCTCAGCAATGGCCCGGCATGAATGGCAGCCTTAGCAATGGCCCTGTCATGAATGGCAGCCTCAGCAATGGCCCGGCAGAAATGGCAGCCTCAGCAATGGCCCGGCAGGAATGGCAGCCTCAGCAATGGCCCTGTCATGAATGGCAGCCTCAGCAATGGCCCGGCATGAATGGCAGCCTTAGCAATGGCCCTGTCATGAATGGCAGCCTCAGCAATGGCCCGGCAGGAATGGCAGCCTCAGCAATGGCCCGGCATGAATGGCAGCCTTAGCAATGGCCCTGTCATGAATGGCAGCCTCAGCAATGGCCCGGCAGGAATGGCAGCCTCAGCAATGGCCCGGCATGAATGGCAACCTCAGCAATGGCCCGACATGAATGGCAGCCTCAGCAATGGCCCTGTCATGAATGGCAGCCTCAGCAATGGCCCGGCAGGAATGGCAGCCTCAGCAATGGCCCGGCATGAATGGCAGCCTTAGCAATGGCCCTGTCATGAATGGCAGCCTCAGCAATGGCCCGGCAGAAATGGCAGCCTCAGCAATTTAATGGCCCGGCATGAATGTCAGCCTCAGCGATGGCCCGGCATGAATGGCAGCCTCAGCAATGGCTCGGCAGGAATGGCAGCCTCAGCAATGGCCCGGCATGAATGACAGCCTTAGCAATGGCCCTGCATGAATGGCAGCCTCAGCAATGGCTCGGCACGAATGGCAGCCTCAGCAATGGCCCGGCATGAATGGCAGCCTCAGCAATGGCTCGGCATGAATGGTAGCCTCAGCAATGGCCCGGCATGAATAGCAGCCTCAGCGATGGCCCGGCATGAATGGAAGCCTCAGCAATGGCTCGGCATGAATGGCAGCCTCAGCAATGGCCCGGCATGAATGGCAGCCTTAGCAATGGCCCTGCATGAATGGCAGCCTCAGCAATGGCCCGGCATGAAT
Source organism: Arenicola marina (assembly GCA_964019135.1). Lineage (NCBI taxonomy): Eukaryota > Metazoa > Annelida > Polychaeta > Arenicolidae > Arenicola > Arenicola marina. The sequence continues at coordinate 10,090,138 of OZ025251.1, forward strand.
GGCAGCCTCAGCAATGGCCCGGCATGAATGGCAGCCTTAGCAATGGCCCTGTCATGAATGGCAGCCTCAGCAATGGCCCGGCAGGAATGGCAGCCTCAGCAATGGCCCGGCAGGAATGGCAGCCTCAGCAATGGCCCTGTCATGAATGGCAGCCTCAGCAATGGCCCGGCATGAATGGCAGCCTTAGCAATGGCCCTGTCATGAATGGCAGCCTCAGCAATGGCCCGGCACGAATGGCAGCCTCAGCAATGGCCCGGCACGAATGGCAGCCTTAGCAATGGCCCTGCATGAATGGCAGCCTCCGCAATGGCCCTGCCATGAATGGCAGCCTCAGCAATGGCCCGGCACGAATGGCAGCCTCAGCAATGGCTCGGCATGAATGGCAGCCTCAGCAATGGCCCGGCATGAATGGCAGCCTTAGCAATGGCCCTGCATGAATGGCAGCCTCAGCAATGGCCCGGCATGAATGGCAGCCTCAGTGATGGGCCGGCATGAATGGCAGTCTCAGCAATGGCCCGGCATGAATGTCAGCCTCAGTGATGGCCCGGCATGAATGGCAGCCTCAGCAATGGCCCGGCACGAATGGCAGCCTCAGCAATGGCCCGGCACGAATGGCAGCCTTAGCAATGGCCCTGCATGAATGGCAGCCTCAGCAATGGCCCTGCCATGAATGGCAACCTCAGCAATGGCCCGGCACGAATGGCAGCCTCAGCAATGGCCCGGCACGAATGGCAGCCTTAGCAATGGCCCTGCATGAATGGCAGCCTCCGCAATGGCCCTGCCATGAATGGCAGCCTCAGCAATGCCCCGGCATGAATGGCAGCCTCAGCAATGGGCCGGCATGAATGGCAGCCTTAGCAATGGCCCTGCATGAATGGCAGCCTCAGCAATGGCCCGGCATGAATGGCAGCCTTAGCAATGGCCCGGCACGAATGGCAGCCTCAGCAATGGCCCGGCACGAATGGCAGCCTTAGCAATGGCCCGGCATGAATGGCAGCCTCAGCAATGGCCCTGCCATGAATGGCAGCCTCAGCAATGGCCCGGCACGAATGGCAGCCTCAGCAATGGCCCGGCACGAATGGCAGCCTTAGCAATGGCCCTGCATGAATGGCAGCCTCAGCAATGGCCCGGCACGAATGGCAGCCTTAGCAATGGCCCTGCATGAATGGCAGCCTCAGCAATGGCCCTGCCATGAATGGCGGCCTCAGCAATGGCCCGGCATGAATGGCAGCCTCAGCAATGGGCCAGCATGAATGGCAGCCTCAGCGATGGCCCGGCATGAATGGCAGCCTCAGTGATGGCCCGGCATGAATGGCAGCCTCAGCAATGGCCCTGCATGAATGGCAGCCTCAGCAATGGCCCTGCCATTAATGGCAGCCTCAGCAATGGCCCGGCGTGAATGGCGGCCTCAGCAATGCCCCGGCATGAATGGCAGCCTCAGCAATGGGCCGGCATGAATGGCAGCCTCAGTGATGGCCCGGCATGAATGGCAACCTCAGTGATGGCCCGGCATGAATGGCAGCCTCAGCAATGGGCCGGCATGAATGGCAGCCTCAGCAATGGGCCGGCATGAATGGCAGCCTCAGCAATGGCCCGGCATGAATGGCAACCTCAGCAATGGCCCGACATGAATGGCAGCCTCAGCAATGGCCCTGTCATGAATGGCAGCCTCAGCAATGGCCCGGCAGGAATGGCAGCCTCAGCAATGGCCCGGCATGAATGGCAGCCTTAGCAATGGCCCTGTCATGAATGGCAGCCTCAGCAATGGCCCGGCAGAAATGGCAGCCTCAGCAATTTAATGGCCCGGCATGAATGTCAGCCTCAGCGATGGCCCGGCATGAATGGCAGCCTCAGCAATGGCTCGGCAGGAATGGCAGCCTCAGCAATGGCCCGGCATGAATGACAGCCTTAGCAATGGCCCTGCATGAATGGCAGCCTCAGCAATGGCTCGGCACGAATGGCAGCCTCAGCAATGGCCCGGCATGAATGGCAGCCTCAGCAATGGCTCGGCATGAATGGTAGCCTCAGCAATGGCCCGGCATGAATAGCAGCCTCAGCGATGGCCCGGCATGAATGGAAGCCTCAGCAATGGCTCGGCATGAATGGCAGCCTCAGCAATGGCCCGGCATGAATGGCAGCCTTAGCAATGGCCCTGCATGAATGGCAGCCTCAGCAATGGCCCGGCATGAATGGCAGCCTCAGTGATGGGCCGGCATGAATGGCAGTCTCAGCAATGGCTCGGCATGAATGTCAGCCTCAGTGATGGCCCGGCATGAATGGCAGCCTCAGCAATGGCCCGGCACGAATGGCAGCCTCAGCAATGGCCCGGCACGAATGGCAGCCTTAGCAATGGCCCTGCATGAATGGCAGCCTCAGCAATGGCCCTGCCATGAATGGCAACCTCAGCAATGGCCCGGCACGAATGGCAGCCTCAGCAATGGCCCGGCACGAATGGCAGCCTTAGCAATGGCCCTGCATGAATGGCAGCCTCCGCAATGGCCCTGCCATGAATGGCAGCCTCAGCAATGGCCCGGCACGAATGGCAGCCTCAGCAATGGCTCGGCATGAATGGCAGCCTCAGCAATGGCCCGGCATGAATGGCAGCCTTAGCAATGGCCCTGCATGAATGGCAGCCTCAGCAATGGCCCGGCATGAATGGCAGCCTCAGTGATGGGCCGGCATGAATGGCAGTCTCAGCAATGGCCCGGCATGAATGTCAGCCTCAGTGATGGCCCGGCATGAATGGCAGCCTCAGCAATGGCCCGGCACGAATGGCAGCCTCAGCAATGGCCCGGCACGAATGGCAGCCTTAGCAATGGCCCTGCATGAATGGCAGCCTCAGCAATGGCCCTGCCATGAATGGCAACCTCAGCAATGGCCCGGCACGAATGGCAGCCTCAGCAATGGCCCGGCACGAATGGCAGCCTTAGCAATGGCCCTGCATGAATGGCAGCCTCCGCAATGGCCCTGCCATGAATGGCAGCCTCAGCAATGGCCCGGCACGAATGGCAGCCTCAGCAATGGCCCGGCACGAATGGCCGCCTTAGCAATGGCCCTGCATGAATGGCAGCCTCAGCAATGGCCCGGCATGAATGGCAGCCTTAGCAATGGCCCTGCACGAATGGCAGCCTCAGCAATGGCCCGGCACGAATGGCAGCCTTAGCAATGGCCCGGCATGAATGGCAGCCTCAGCAATGGCCCTGCCATGAATGGCAGCCTCAGCAATGGCCCGGCACGAATGGCAGCCTCAGCAATGGCCCGGCACGAATGGCAGCCTTAGCAATGGCCCTGCATGAATGGCAGCCTCAGCAATGGCCCGGCATGAATGGCAGCCTCAGCAATGGGCCAGCATGAATGGCAGCCTCAGCGATGGCCCGGCATGAATGGCAGCCTCAGTGATGGCCCGGCATGAATGGCAGCCTCAGCAATGGCCCTGCATGAATGGCAGCCTCAGCAATGGCCCTGCCATTAATGGCAGCCTCAGCAATGGCCCGGCGTGAATGGCGGCCTCAGCAATGCCCCGGCATGAATGGCAGCCTCAGCAATGGGCCGGCATGAATGGCAGCCTCAGTGATGGCCCGGCATGAATGGCAACCTCAGTGATGGCCCGGCATGAATGGCAGCCTCAGCAATGGGCCGGCATGAATGGCAGCCTCAGCAATGGGCCGGCATGAATGGCAGCCTCAGCAATGGCCCTGCCATTAATGGCAGCCTCAGCAATGGCCCGGCGTGAATGGCGGCCTCAGCAATGTCCCGGCATGAATGGCAGCCTCAGCAATGGCCAGGCATGAATGGCAGCCTTAGCAATGGCCCTGCATGAATGGCAGCCTCAGCAATGGCCCGGCATGAATGGCAGCCTCAGTGATGGGCCGGCATGAATGGCAGTCTCAGCAATGGCTCGGCATGAATGTCAGCCTCAGTGATGGCCCGGCATGAATGGCAGCCTCAGCAATGGCCCGGCACGAATGGCAGCCTCAGCAATGGCCCGGCACGAATGGCAGCCTTAGCAATGGCCCTGCATGAATGGCAGCCTCAGCAATGGCCCTGCCATGAATGGCAACCTCAGCAATGGCCCGGCACGAATGGCAGCCTCAGCAATGGCCCGGCACGAATGGCAGCCTTAGCAATGGCCCTGCATGAATGGCAGCCTCCGCAATGGCCCTGCCATTAATGGCAGCCTCAGCAATGGCCCGGCGTGAATGGCGGCCTCAGCAATGTCCCGGCATGAATGGCAGCCTCAGCAATGGCCCGGCATGAATGGCAGCCTTAGCAATGGCCCTGCATGAATGGCAGCCTCAGCAATGGCCCGGCATGAATGGCAGCCTCAGTGATGGGCCGGCATGAATGGCAGTCTCAGCAATGGCTCGGCATGAATGTCAGCCTCAGTGATGGCCCGGCATGAATGGCAGCCTCAGCAATGGCCCGGCACGAATGGCAGCCTCAGCAATGGCCCGGCACGAATGGCAGCCTTAGCAATGGCCCTGCATGAATGGCAGCCTCAGCAATGGCCCTGCCATGAATGGCAACCTCAGCAATGGCCCGGCACGAATGGCAGCCTCAGCAATGGCCCGGCACGAATGGCAGCCTTAGCAATGGCCCTGCATGAATGGCAGCCTCCGCAATGGCCCTGCCATGAATGGCAGCCTCAGCAATGGCCCGGCACGAATGGCAGCCTCAGCAATGGCCCGGCACGAATGGCAGCCTTAGCAATGGCCCTGCATGAATGGCAGCCTCAGCAATGGCCCGGCATGAATGGCAGCCTTAGCAATGGCCCGGCACGAATGGCAGCCTCAGCAATGGCCCGGCACGAATGGCAGCCTTAGCAATGGCCCGGCATGAATGGCAGCCTCAGCAATGGCCCCGCCATGAATGGCAGCCTCAGCAATGGCCCGGCACGAATGGCAGCCTCAGCAATGGCCCGGCACGAATGGCAGCCTTAGCAATGGCCCTGCATGAATGGCAGCCTCAGCAATGGCCCGGCATGAATGGCAGCCTCAGCAATGGGCCAGCATGAATGGCAGCCTCAGCGATGGCCCGGCATGAATGGCAGCCTCAGTGATGGACGGCATGAATGGCAGCCTCAGCAATGGCCCTGCATGAATGGCAGCCTCAGCAATGGCCCTGCCATTAATGGCAGCCTCAGCAATGGCCCGGCGTGAATGGCGGCCTCAGCAATGCCCCGGCATGAATGGCAGCCTCAGCAATGGGCCGGCATGAATGGCAGCCTCAGTGATGGCCCGGCATGAATGGCAACCTCAGTGATGGCCCGGCATGAATGGCAGCCTCAGCAATGGGCCGGCATGAATGGCAGCCTCAGCAATGGGCCGGCATGAATGGCAGCCTCAGCAATGGCCCTGCCATAAATGGCAGCCTCAGCAATGGCCCGGCGTGAATGGCGGCCTCAGCAATGTCCCGGCATGAATGGCAGCCTCAGCAATGGCCAGGCATGAATGGCAGCCTCAGGAATGGGCCGGTGACAACCGGTGGCAGAGGATTCTGGAACGATCAGGGTTCTGGATCGGTCAGGGTTCTGGATCCACAGTGTATTTATCGTTGATGGCTTTTGTCAGCTGGTCCCAGAAGAGTCTTTTGCCGTCCTCATCCTCCGTCCACTTTAGGTAAGTTTTCTTCTGTAACAATCGGGCCAACGTCTTGGAAATGCCCTCTGTTGGGAGATCTTCCAGCAGAACAAATAAGATGACGTCAACACCGTCGATAACGATCCGTTGCCGCGCCATCTTAAACTCGAAGTTGCACCAATCGCTCTTGAGGAAGTTGGGGGAGAGGACGACCACGGTTTTCCTGCTCATGTTGATGCTCTCGACGATGGTGTCCTCGATGTCGTGGCCGGGAATGAAGTCGCGGAAGTGGATACAAAGACGCATTCCGTACTCATTTTCCAGAGTTTTCAGGAGAGTTTCGTGAACCCAGGTTCTGTCGTCAGCACTGTAGACGACGAAGGCGTCGAACTGGTACGTGTGACCTGTGGCGACGCGCTTCTTGCGGACGAAGTTCATCCAGCTTTCCCTAGCGGCGTGTAGATGGAAGCGGATCGTCCACCGCTTCCTGTATCCAAGGACAACGAGACCAATAGCGCCAACAACGGCGAGCGTGCACAGCACAGAAATCGTAATCAGAGTGTCGTATGAAGGGAAGCATAACTGTTCCAGATCTGAAACGACCAGTTCTTGAACTGATACGGGACCCGAAAATCCGTTACTGCACAGCAAGTCGTCTAAATTGACCAGCGTTACCTTGGTATTCAGCAACCAGTTGATGAACGCGATATCTTGACAGCTGCATCGAATACGATTCTGAGACAAGTCAACAAGGATCTCGTGGTCGGCCGCGATGGAATCTAGCATCCTGGTGAATTTTCCAGGCAATACCTGGATCTCGTTATTGCTCAGGTTTAGAAGTCGGAGTTCCTTAAGATTACTTATGTCAACATCGACTTCCCTCAACGCATTTCTACTGAGATTCAACACTTCTAGACGAGGCAGCATATCGAATTCAAGCTTTGGAATGAAGTTTATGTTACAATCCTGGAGACCAAGTGTCCGAAGTTTTGCGTTATTCTGGAAAAAACGTGAGTTAACATCCAAATCCAAACGCACCGTGTTGCCTCCAATCAGCAAATATTCCAAATTAACGTAGTACTTGAAGAGAGTGAAAATCTTAAACTCTGCCCGATTGTTCTGAACGTTAAAGAAGCGCAAGTGAGTGAGACCAATTACCGTGGGTATGCCCGGTGAAAAGGCCTCCCCCAGTCTGTTGTTTGAAATATCCATGTACTGTAAACCATTCTTCTTATTCACACAGAACGTTTCATTGTCCTTTTGATTAAGTATGTTGCCTTGGAGGATTGACGCTGCGTTGGCAAAATGTAGCTCTTCCAGTTGCGGAGACATCAGGAACCGCAGTGACTGGCGACACTCGGGGTCCTCCTCCAACGGAAAGATTTCGGTGATCGGCGGTACATACTCACATGGTATTTTCGCATACGACGAGCAGAGACAATCGATCCATCGACAGGCAAAATCTTTTCCTCCGGTTCTGCCCGTTTCGTCTAAGGCTTTCTGGAAGCACACACCGCGCTGGGTGATGCTATCCTCCTGGAAGACGTCCTCGCGTCGGTAGCGGCCAGGATTGTCGTATATAATGGCTCCGAAAGCCATGCGTTTGAGGGCCGGGTGTAAAAAGAGGTCTAGGGTCGTACAAGCCCAATTCGGTCCTCTGCCACCGACGATGTTGCCCCGAGCATCCAGAAACTGCAAGATAAGTTTAAAAGTTTCGAAATGAAAGGTTTCTGTTTAGGCCAAAACGGCCCACTGTTGCTATTGCCGTTGCCTCGAAAATGCAGGAACTGCAAGCATAGTTTAAATGAAAAAGTTAGTGTTTTGTCAACGGAGAAGAAAATAAGTACAAAACATGACCATTGGTAGTCAGACTGTCGCATGATTTAGACATTTGTTGGAGCCGAATCCGGCATAAATACGAAACTGGGATCACTTCATGTGGGGCAAACTTCAATGTCCCTATTTACGTAAGAAACTATCTAAAAACGAGATTTAAAATTCGTCGCAATACGATTAATGAAGGAAGTTAATGTGCATCTAAATAGAGCCAAACGAACATTATTGCTGGAGGAAGTATTAAACCTGTTAATGCCGAGGCATAGATCGCATCATCAAAGTTTTATTCTTTTTGTCGGTTCTCTACGGTTTATTGTAGGAACATATCCTGTAGTTCAGGGCGCAGGTCTAAGGCTCCGGGCGCGGGCTATGGGTCCATGCGCTGGACTATTGCTCCAGGTGCCGGCTACGGCTTCGGGATATGGTTCCATGCCCTGGATTATAGCTTCGGACGCGAGCTATGGCTCCGGGTTCTGGCTCTGGCCCTGGGCTATGGCTCTATGAGCTGGATTATGGCTCCGGGCGCTGGATTATTTTTCAGGGTACGGGCTATGACTCCGTGCTATGGCTCTGAGCGCGGGTTATGGCTTCATACGTTGGACTATGGCTCCAGGCGCGGCTATGGGTCCGCATGTTATGGCTGTGTGCGCTGGACTAGTGCTCCATGGCTCCGGTCGCCGGTCAATGGCTTTGGGCTATGGCTCCAAACGCGGGCTATGCATCCGGACGCGGGCTAGGGCTGCGGGCTATGACTCCGGATGGGGTTACGACTCCGGACGCGGGCTATGGCTGCGGGGTATTACTCCGGATAGGGGCTATGGCTCCGGAGGCGGGCTATGGCTCCGGACGCGGGCCGTGGCTCCGTGCGCTGGACTATAGCTCCGGATGCGGGTTATGGATCCACGCGTTGGACTATGATTCCGGGCGCGGGCTACGGCTCCGTAATTTCGCTCTGTAATTTAATCCTCTAGGCTCCAGGTTATGGCTCCGGCGAAGGCTAGGAATCCAGGCTATGGTTCTGGTCGCCGGCTTATGGCTCCGGGTTATGGCTCTGGGCGCGGACTACGGTTCCGGCATATGGATCCCAGCGCGGGCTATGCCTGTGTGTTCAATCTCACCTGTAACTTTGGCAGGAACTCCATGAAGCCCGGATTGAAGACGACCAAGCCATTGGAACCCAGGTCAAGATCCTCGATAGGGACGCCCTCTAGTTGGCGGAGGATGTCCTCTCGTATGTCGAGGACCTGGTTCACGTGCTGGGGACTGGGGTGTTGGATGTTCCGGATCCCTAGTTTCCGTATCGGGATTCCAAAGTCGCGGACTGCCAGTAGGATTGGCACTAATCCTGACTTCTCGAGGTAGCGGGTGTGCGAGAGATCGAGCTCCGTCAGGTTGCTGACGTAGCCCAGGGCAGCAGGGTTCACGTAATCTAATGATAGGTGGAGCTTGAGAATTCTCAGGTTGTTTAATCCTTCAAATATATCGCTTCTTTCAATCGTCCATGGCTTGTTGTACAACATGATGTCTACCGAAGACAGCTCCAAGGTGTTGAGGTGCTCGAGGTGTTCGAACGTCACGTTTGCGTCGTCAAACCTATCGCTCAGCAGGTACTTCAAGCTGTAGGTGTCTGGGGGGACCTGTCGTATGACGGCTGCCATGTCGCCATCTTGACACGTGACGAACAGGCCACGTGGGTCTGACTGACACGAGCATGGCGCGGGACACGGGGTGTTCTCCGTCGGTCCGCTGATATTTGGCGAACCAGTTGCGTTCTGGAAACTACTCCAAATCAAGCCACACAAGACCAGGAACACGTGTCTTAGATCCGTTGCCATGGCTCGTCACGCGATAGGAATCTGAATACTGGAGCGTTCGGCGGTACGGCTTGATCTGAAATGTAGTTCACATTGAATCTCCAGAGCACAGCACAGAGTGTATAACAAGAGGGCGCTGCGATCAGTCACGGACAGATCAGCCATGGAGGCCAAGTAGGCTTGGCGTTCACGTATTATCGCCCTCATTCTGCTGGCATTAACATCAAATACCGGGGGGGCTGCAATGTGATGAAAAAAATAAAACTCTGTTGGTATAAAATTTATTTGCTGTTAATCGTTCTGTATAAAAAGAAAGCATTATCGAGAAAATCGCACATCAACAGTATAAAAGACAGATTTTTCTCCTATCATGCGGGTGTTGACGACGACTCTCCGCTGAACCAAAAATGTGTTTACATGCGAGAAGCGGTCCGTCTATGGAAGAAGCTGTCAGCTTAACACCTCTCATGAATAGTGACAAGCGAATTTGACTCATGAATTTGAAACATCGATGCATTTAGAACAAAATGGTGTACTATTCAGCTGTTGCCTGTAACAATTCAAGTGCAAAAAAGGACAGCAAAAACAGGATATCTTTATATCGCTCTCCACTAGGCGACCAGCAGCTTTTGCGGCAATGGCTACGCAAAATTGCTCGTGTGAGTTTTAAACCCACCAAACATTCAAGAGTATGTTCCGACCACTTTGAGAAAAATTGCGTTTAGTCGACTCCTCTCCCCACCCCATCTCACCGCCCCTATAGACCTAAGTTATTATAGCTTCCGGCAGTTGTAGTTGTCTAAATCTACTGGTCGCTTCATCGCCGGTGACGTCATCATCAGTGCACTCAGGCGGGTGCCCATGGCAAGTTGGGTGGTCGTGCAAATGTGCTTGGAACTTCACTAATGCATGATTAAAAAAGGAAATATTCTGTGTAATGTTTAGTTAATTCCCTATAGTTTAACTGGAAACGCAGATGATATGGGCCCGGCATTTCCCTTTAACTGCGTCAACAACCGAAGATCGAATACGAACTTCATGTTTCCAAAAGATAGGATTAGATGACAAATACCTCTTTTTTCCTAAATATGGGCAATTGAATGCAATCATTTAGAAATCTCGCTAAGCATACCCCCCACCCCTGCCTAACAAAAATATAAATGCCGTTGAGTCACGTTTCGGCCCATATTTTCCACGAAACCACGCTTGTACTGCGATGCTATTCTTTGTTTATAAGAAAAACAATGTTTCTTCTTGCTACCGCTCCACTGACATCAGACGCTCTGTTGCCAACATACTAAAACACACATTATGAAATGATATAGTTGACATGTTGTGCGCGTGGCCAAAACAATACGCGCTCTATATTTGCACCGGCCACGCGCACGCCATGGCAACTAGAATAATTCCATATTCTATGGTTTAGTATATTTGCGACAGTTGTGCGTCTGCTGCCTACCTGGGGGGGGGGGGGGGGGGGCGGTACTTAATACGATAGTGGGGTTGGGACGATTCCGAGGGGTAACGCCACCCCCTTTTCACCTTCAAATTCCTCTCGCCCGGTGCAGGGGTGCCATTTTTTATCACACATATCGACTAAGCTTGTATAGGGGTAGGCCATATCTTTGTCATCAGAAACCATTCCGCTCTTCCAGGTAAAACAGGATACCCAGGGACACCCCCCTCCCAGCCCCCACCAGGGACGGATCCAAGAATTTGGAAAAGGGAGGAGGGGGGGGGGGTCCTTTGAACTATGCGACAGATTTTAAGACTGAAATACCTCTTTCGAGCAGATTTTGGAGATGAAAATGGGGAATGAAAACGCATTTCACTACTACTAGTACCCCCCCCCCCCACACCCTCAAACACACACACGGTGTGTAATCAAGCGCTGTCACATTTGCTGTTAGTTCTGAGCGCTTGACGTTATCATACAGATTAACATGTTGATTTATCACCGCAAAACTTAAAAGTGTATATGTCCCATACCGGATTTTCTCTTTCAACCTGCACCCGTTCTCTATTTCACATGTATTGGTCACAGCGCGCGAGTGTTTTGTCCTTCTGACAAAAGAATGCACATTTACGTCGCAGCCGCTAGATGGCGCTGCGCAGAGTGCGTCACAATGCAACGCATAGGAAGGGCATCCTCTTGCTATATTACACTCTTTGTCCAGTCTGATGCAAAATATTTGGTGACATGCCAAACAATGCCAGCCAAAGTGGAATTTAATAGAGTATTTTCACATATGTTCAAATATTTGCACATATATGCATTTGCATTAAACATATGTGCAATTGAATTAAAGATATGTGCAATTGAATTAAAGATATGTGCAAATATTTGGACATACGTGCAAATATTTGGACATATGTACAAAAATTTGCACATATGTGCAATTGAATTAAACATATGTGCAATTGAATTAAAGATATGTGCAATTGAATTAAAGATATGTGCAAATATTTGGACATATGTCCAAATATTTGCGCACATGTGAAATTGAATTAGACATATGTATAATTGAATTTAACATATGTAAAATTGATTTGGACATATCTTTAATTCAATTAAACATATGTACAAATCCTTCCGATTTGGACATATGTGCAATTGAATTGCACATATGTTTAATTCAATTGTACATATGTCCAAATCATTTGCACATATGTCCAAATAATTTGCACATATGCACTTCCGCCTCCACCCCAACCCGCACCTGCACCTGCACCTCCACCGCCCACCTATACTTCCATTTCCACCGCCACCGCCACCCAACCTCCACCCTCCTCTCCCTCCCCTCCCCCTCTCCCTCCATCCCTACCCCCACCTCCACCTCCACCTGCGAAGCCACCTCCGCCTCCTCCACATCCAGCCCCACCCCACTTCTATCCCCACCCCACCTCCACCTCCACCTCCACCTCCAAATCCACCTACATCTCCACCTCCACCTGCAAAGTAACCTCCTGCAATTAGCAGAACACACACACACAGGCGATATATTATAACGCCTGTGACTGGATAGCGCCGTTAAAATGTGTGAAACATGTTTGCGTGTTGTTATGGGTTGTTAGAGTATGGATTGAAGCTTTGATAATCTTGATCACAAAACTCGATACCTTTAGAACACATACAATCGAGCGATACACCTGTGAACGGGGTGAGCTTTGATGATCTTGATCACAAAACTCCCTCTTGTTAAAACACACACGTAACATAGAAGTAGCGGCTATATAAGGTATGGATATTGGTCTTATGAATCATTATCTCACTGAGCGTCATGGCAGAAAGACGGAAAAATGCGAAGCTTTCACTTTCACGGAAGGTAGAACTCAGCGGCACGAAGGAACGAGAGGCAAAGAGCAACTACAGAAATGTGCCATTTTAGCTAAAGCAACAGCCAAGCAAGTTTCGATAAAGACATTTTTGCAAAAGTGATTACTTGTACATGTATATTTGAATATCAGACTTTCCAGATAAACAAAAACTACATTGTATTGTGAAAACATAGTTTTGTCTGTTTGTTTTTTTGCCACGAGTAAAGTATCGGAAGGATATTCTGTAACCCGACCACCTCCCTAAGTCGATCGATCAGTGGCAGTCCCATCGTCGGTCGACTTAGAGAGGTTTTATTGTAGTACATTGCTGTCCTCTACTGACCGAGTCAATCAGTCACCCTCAGGACAGACTTCCGTACACTGTATAGTACACTGCTGTCCTCTACTGACCGAGTCAATCAGTCACCCACGGGGCAGACTTCCGTACACTGTATAGTACATTGCTGTCCTCTACTGACCGAGTCAATCAGTCACCCTCGGGGCAGACTTCCATACACTGTATAGTACATTGCTGTCCTCTACTGACCGAGCCAATCAGTCACCCTCAGGGCAGACTTCCATAAACCGTATAGTACATTGCTGTCCTCTACTGACCGAGTCAATCAGTCACCCTCGGGGCAGACTTCCATACACTGTATAGCACATTGCTGTCCTGTACTGACCGAGTCAATCAGTCACCCTCGGGGCAGGCTTCCATACACTGTATAGTACATTGCTATCCTCTACTGACCGAGTCAATCAGTCACTCTCAGGACAGACTTCCGTACACTGTATAGTACACTGCTGTCCTCTACTGACCGAGTCAATCAGTCACCCACGGGGCAGACTTCCGTACACCGTATAGTACCCTGCTGTCCTCTACTGACCGAGTCAATCAGTCACCCTCAGGACAGACTTCCGTACACCGTATAGTACATTGCTGTTCTCTACTGACCGAGTCAATCAGTCACCCTCGGGGCAGGCTTCCATACACTGTATAGTACACTGCTGTCCTCTATTGACCGAGTCAATCAGTCACCCTCGGGGCAGGCTTCCATACACTGTATAGTACACTGCTGTCCTCTACTGACCGAGTCAATCAGTCACCCTCAGGACAGACTTCCGTACACCGTATAGTACATTGCTGTCCTCTACTGACCGAGTCAATCAGTCACCTACGGGGCAGACTTCCGTACACCGTATAGTACATTGCTGTCCCCTACTGACCGAGTCAATCAGTCACCCACGGGGCAGACTTCCGTACACCGTATAGTACATTGCTGTCCTCTACTGACCGAGTCAATCAGTCACCCTCGGGGCAGGCTTCCATACACTGTATAGTACACTGCTGTCCTCTACTGACCGAGTCAATCAGTCACCCTCAGGACAGACTTCCGTACACCGTATAGTACATTGCTGTCCTCTACTGACCGAGTCAATCAGTCACCTACGGGGCAGACTTCCGTACACCGTATAGTACATTGCTGTCCCCTACTGACCGAGTCAATCAGTCACCCTTGGGGCAGACTTCCGTACACCGTATAGTACATAGCTGTCCTCTACTGACCGAGTCAATCAGTCATCCTCGGGGCAGACTTCCGTACACCGTATAGTGCATTGCTGTCCCCTACTGACCGAGTCAATCAGTCACCCTTGGGGCAGACTTCCGTACACCGTATAGTACATTGCTGTCCTCTACTGACCGAGTCAATCAGTCACCTACGGGGCAGACTTCCGTACACCGTATAGTACATTGCTGTCCCCTACTGACCGAGTCAATCAGTCACCCACGGGGCAGACTTCCGTACACCGTATAGTACATTGCTGTCCTCTACTGACCGAGTCAATCAGTCACCCTCGGGGCAGGCTTCCATACACTGTATAGTACACTGCTGTCCTCTACTGACCGAGTCAATCAGTCACCCTCAGGACAGAATTCCGTACACCGTATAGTACATTGCTGTCCTCTACTGACCGAGTCAATCAGTCACCTACGGGGCAGACTTCCGTACACCGTATAGTACATTGCTGTCCCCTACTGACCGAGTCAATCAGTCACCCTAGGGGCAGACTTCCGTACACCGTATAGTACATAGCTGTCCTCTACTGACCGAGTCAATCAGTCATCCTCGGGGCAGACTTCCGTACACCGTATAGTACATTGCTGTCCCCTACTGACCGAGTCAGAGAGAATGATACAATCGAGTTTTCTGCAAATTTTCATATAAATTTGATATAAATTTTGCCTGGGCTTAGTTTTGGCGGGAAAGAGCTCAATATGCAACTTTAATATAAATACGATTCTTAGACGCTATGCCACGATATATGGACATATACTTGTGTTACCAGCAAGCCTTATGCTGGCTCGAACAAGTAGTGTACGTTAAACACTATCCAATACCGCACTAAAAGTGATTTACATACATGGAACAGTTTGAAACCGTTTCCCAGGCTCAGAAGAAAAAATACCACTCACCAGTCTGAACTGAGGTCAACAATTTCTTCTGATTTTGAATACTACCTCCCGAATGTGCCGTGCGGTTTGAAACGGCATAGATCGGCATACCGAATCAATGGATGCGAATGAAAAAAGTGTCGGGCGGAATGCCGATGCGTATGTGCGTATGTGCGAATTTGGTTTACCTCGGGAAATACCCGGATGACCAAAGAAATGCGCCCGCCGCGTACTTGGTGCTGTCTCGGCAGCAAGTCGATCCGAACAGCTTCGACCACAGATTACAAACTTGACGGTGTTGTGGTCTGGAGTAGCAGAGAAAAGCCCAAGCTCCCCGCACGGTGGCGCTACTACGCAAGCTCCGCTTTTACCGCTGCGGACCCGTGGCGGATGTTTTGCTCCGAAACCGGATCTTGCACGACGCGGCCCGTGGGTGAGAGAGGAAGTTGGAGTGGGGTGGCGGGTGGCGGGTGGCGGGTGGGGGGGGGGGGGGGGCGGAGGGGGGAGGGGATAGAGCAGGGTGGGAGGGTGCGGAATGGGAGTGCGGTATAGGATATAGCAGGAGGTTTTGCTCCGAACCGGATCTTGCACGACGAGGCCCGTGGGTGGGAGTGGAAGGGGGAGTGGGGATGCGGGAGGGGGGGGGGGGGTAGGGCGGGGTGGGAGGGGGGGGGGTAGGGGGGTGGGAAGGGGCGGAATGGGAGTGCGGTATAGGATATAGCAAAAGTAAAAGGTTGGATGACTGGATACGCGTGTGCGCGGTGGTGGGGGGGGGGGGGGGGGGGCGGGGTACACAGCGGAGCGCCGGGAGATGGGTGATGACAACACTGACCTCGAGCTCACCTTTAATTATTTAAGCGGTACCCCTTGAATATGTAACCTCCCTTAATGTTAAGCGGTACCCCTTGAATATGTAACCTCCCTTAATGTTAAGGGGTACCCTTTAACTTTAAGGGTTGGTTGGTTGTACATTCAGGACGCTTTAACCACTTTTGGTCATATCGCGTCAATGGAAGCAGGACGGAGGAGTGGAGCCATGTCCCCGGGGGTAACCCCCTACTCTTTGCGAAGAAGGACATGGGAAGTTTATCCTACGAACATACAGCGGGGCTCGAACCACCGATCCACGGGCCGTTAGGCTCTCAGGTGGCCAGAGCCCTCATGGCGAGCGCTGTAGCCCACTGAGCTACCGGGCCGGCCCCCTAACGTAAAGGGGCACCCCTTAATGGACCGTTCCAGATACCCCTGACTGCGTGTTTTGGGTTAAAAAACGATTCCCACATACGTTTGCCATGCATGCGTATGGAGTTGGTTCAGGTGTCCGGCTTCAACGTTTGGCTTTGGTAGGTTGGTTTTATGACATTGTCATGATTCACAGAGCAAACCCAATAATGTCTCCATAACCGACAAGGCGTGACGAAGGGCCACTCCTTTCACGGGTTTCCAGCCGAAGATGCTCGCCAAGTCTATATTCTTCCTCTAACGACAAGTACCTGTGATATTATGTATAGGTTGCGGATGCCGTTTTACCACTTAACACTATTATTTGAAAGCGAAATCCAGATTTTTTTGTAAAGGGCCCGGGTTAGGTGATACCATGCATGTGTAGGGGTCTGGAAGGGATAAATGGCGACAGGCATGTCCCCCAAATTCCGATACACTGAGGATCTAAAAAAGTGACATAGATGGCCCAGATGGTCGCATTTTCGAAAAAAATACACTGAACTTAGCCAAAAATCGACACGGAACATCGTGAACAATCGACATTCGACACTGAGAATTACAAAAATCGACACTGGACACGGGACGTCCCCCCCCCCTCCCCCTTTTAGACCCCTGTATGGGACTTGAGTCTGTGGTCGGTCGAACCTGGTCAAGAAATTCATTCATCAGCCGCGGCGTCCGCTGCGGTGCAGAGTCAATGGAAGAAGGAAGGGAGAATGGAGCCATGTCCCCAGGGGTAACCCCTTACTCTTTGCGAAGAAGGACATGGGATCTTTATCCTGCGAAGACACAGACATGGCCACCGAGCCACGTGCCGTTAGGCTCTCAGGTGGCCAGAGTACTCAGTGCGAGCGCGTAATTTTGAAGTCTTGAAAACACGATTTAATTTAACCTCGTTGTGTAATTTAATGGCCTAAAACTTGGTTGCGAGAAGACCATAAAAGCGGGTGCCCGTTCCGAGTCGGTCTTGGCTAAACACGGTCGTGGCGTGAGGCGAAGAGAGTGGTGAAGTTTTGATGATTTATTTAACCCCTTAATTTCAATTCAAACCCAGTTGCACACTCCGTCACACGGTGCGTAATTTACCTGGCAGCAATGAGTTCACTTGCTGCCAGCCCCTCGCTCCGCAGGGCGGTATATCCAACTACTTGATAATCTTCTTAATCTGGCTGTCTTAAAACAAAACACGTCCGCCCCCAATACAATGCAATAGCCGCTGACTCACTAACTCGCTTTTAACATAAAAGCGGCTATTCTCGAGTCAAATGCGAATAACCCGTTGTGACGTTGGTTGGTGACATATCATTTTTTAATTGCATGATGTACCAGAGGTACAAGGAAATACAAAAAAATTTACTGCATGAAAAATCCGTGTGCTTTTCTTTTCAGTGTGCTTTTAATGAGAAAAATGACCAATATTCACAATTTTTGGGGCCTATTCCGACACATTGTTGACTATGAAATCAATATCAGTGGTAGAAATGAGTAGCCGCTTTTCTCTTTAACCAGAATATGACGTCATAATCTCGTTATGAACTCAACCAGTTCGTTGACGTAAGACTCGTCATTCTTTCGGTCGTCAATTGACGTTGAAATGTGGTTGACCAAAAACGTCACGAGATTTCAACCAGTAAAAGACGTCTTAATCTCGTCATGAACTCCACCAGTCTGCCGACGTAAGACTCGTCACTCTTTGGTCGTCAATTGACGTTGAAATGTGGTCGACCAGTAAAAGACATAATCTCGTCGAGTGCCCAGTGGGAACCGGGCCCGACGTTGCTTTTCTCATCATAATGTGTATTATAGATGAGTGATAATTGATTAATTTCCGTTAATTTTATAGCACTCATTAAAAAATTATTGTTGCGTACGGTGTTTTTCGATAATGAAAAAAGTCTACAGCACCCGGTATTCCCAGGCGGTCACCCATCCAAGTACTAATCGGGCCCGACGTTGCTTAACTTCGGTGATCGGACGAGAACCGGTGTTTTCAACGTGGTATGGCCGTAGACACAGAGTTCTTGCCTCAACAGCCCTATGTAGTGGCAGTTTGTCTCGTTTCTTGGGCCCGTTCGTTCCGTCAGTGTCGCTTAATGCTTTCATGTCTGGTCAGTTTGTTCACCCGGCAACCTTCTGTCATTTGTGATCGATCGCTTATGTTGAAGGTTGCACCCCAACAAGTCGTGTGGTTGTGATACGCAATGGAAAACCCCTAATATTCGAACCTATCCTAGAGGGAACTTGGTAACCCTATTGGCATATCTCCGACATAGGCAATTATGGAGATTTTACCGATCTTATACTTGGTAACGAGCTGGATAAACATTCACGTTAGATTTTTGAGCTGTAACCTGCAGTATGACAACCATTAGAGCGACTCGCCGAAGCCGAGAAAGCCAGCGTATTAACGAGTGACGCGCCATTTCCTGGTGTGTTACCTTCAGCCGCCCAACCCATATTAAAATTACCTCCTTGGGCGCATTTCTTCGGGCCAGGTTCGGTATCCCGCCCGGGGCCCGCAACACGTGACAGAGAGCGTCCGAGTGTGCCGATAGGGATATGCCTATTCCAACGAAATGCACACACCGTGCACATCCGGTGCACATTAAGGCACTGGAACCAACCTACTCTCATCACCTTTCAATCAGCCGCCATCTTCTCCCGAATGCCCCGTGCTGTTTAGAACGGAGCACATCGGCATACCGAATGCATGCGCGCGCACCCAAACCCGGGTGAAAGAAGTGTCGGGCGGTGAACCGATGAGCAATGTGCGTATTCGGTCCACCGTAGGGATACACCCGGGTTACCAAAGAAATGCGCCCATTATGTCTGCCTTGCAGTGATCATTGAGTTAACCGATGAATGGTGTC
This sequence comes from Arenicola marina, assembly GCA_964019135.1. Lineage (NCBI taxonomy): Eukaryota > Metazoa > Annelida > Polychaeta > Arenicolidae > Arenicola > Arenicola marina. The sequence goes on from OZ025251.1 coordinate 10,109,234, forward strand.
ATGGGATCGAGAAGGCGATGTCGCCATGGTCACTGAGCGGTGTCAAGAGATCCACATCAAGATGTATCCATGGTCGGGAGGTAGCATCGCGACATCCATTGTCACTCGCTCGCAACTAAAAATACCAAGAGAAAGGAAAGACTCATTTGAAACGATGTCTACTGGCAGTGGGCGCATTTCGTTAGGCCAGGTTCGGTATCCCGCCCCGGGCCCGCAAGACGTGACAGAGAACTTCCGAGTATGCCGATAGGGATATGCCTATTCCAATGAAATGCACACACCGTTCACATCCGGTGCACATTAAGGCACTGGAACCAACCTACTCTTCATCACCTTTCTATCAGCCGCCATCTTCTCCCGAATGCCCCGTGCTGTTTAGAACGGGGCACATCGGCATATCGAATGCATGCGCGCGCATCCATACTCGGGTGAAAGAAGTGTCGGGCGGTGAACCGATGCGTAATGTGCGTATTCGGTCCACCGTAGGGATACACCCGGGGTACCAAAGAAATGCGCCCAGTGTAAGAAAGCCGTCATAACGCAAACAGCAATAGTCCCTGAACGAAGAAATTTGTCATCATAATGTGCTTTATCGATGAGTGATAATTGGATTATTTGGGTTCATTTTTGGGGCACTTAATCAAAACTTGGCAGCGCGTGATACTAGTGAACATGACAAGAGAATACTGGAAAGAAAAAAATCAATCCGGGAGTACATAATAAAAAAAAGTCTACAGCACCCGGTATTCCCAGGCGGTCACCCATCCAAGTACTAACCGGGCCCGACGTTGCTTAACTTCGGTGATCGGACGAGAACCGGTGTTTTCAACGTGGTATGGCCGTAGACACAGAGTTCTGGCCTCAACGGCCCTATAGAGTGGCAGTTTGTCTCGCTTCTTTGACCCGTTCGTTCCGCCAGTGTCGCATAATTCTTTCATGTCTGGTCAGTTTGTTCACCCGGCAACCTTCGGTCATTGGTGATCGATCGCTTATGTTGAAGGTTGCACCCCAACAAGTCGTGTGGTTGTGATACGCAATGGAAAACCCCTAATACTCGACCCCATCTAGAAGGAAATCGGTAACACTTGGCACATCTCCGACACATGGAGACTGAGAGAGAGAGAGAGAGAGAGACAGAGAGGGAGGGTGAGACAGAGAGAATCTTACCGATCTTATGTTGGTAACAAGCGGGATATACCTTCACGTTAGATTTGTTGAGCTACAATTAACCTGCAGTATGACAAACATTAGAGAGACATGCCGCAGCCGAGAAACCCAGCGTATTCACGTGTCATGCGGTACGACGTATGTGTCAGGGGATCCGGAAAACGACGTCCCCATGGTGACTGCATGGGTGGTGTCATGGAATCCAGAAGATGTCCCTATGGTCACTGGGCGGGCGTACACAATGTGTTTCTTACTATTTATTATGTGATGTTATTATTACGGCATTATAGCTGCATACCTTCCTTCTATAGCCAGAGCGATGGTTTTCTAGTCCCAGGCCATTAAACCGGGATGCTATCTGTCGGGCCTACGGGCTTCCATTCTTCCCCCGTTGATTCTGGTCGGTGATGGATCGTATATGTACCACACTGCGCATGCGCACGGATCAGCGAAAGCAGGTGTCTCATTTCCCACCGCCTCAGAAACCAACACCAATTCTGATTGATCGCTTTGATAATAAATGGAATCTTCAGCTCCGGGCAGAGACATTTACGCATGAGCGTTTGCTTGTTTACTTATTCTCATATAGATCTATGGCTTCGCCGGTATTTTTTTGTGTTGATAGAATATATACTTGCCAGCGGAAGAAAAAAAAAGAAAAAAAGAAGTGATTTAGCTTGTTGTTTCACTAATGCTGGTGTACATGGTGAGGGGAGTGTGTACAATCAGAAATACGCCGACTAGTGTAATAATCATAAATATTTCGCTGTTTGCTTCATGCCAAACACGATCCCGCGAAACCGGGGTGAAGAGTGAACAAAAACAAGATGGCTGTCCCAACTGCTTGTGGAGACTTGCATCGAGAAGATGGAGATGGCGTAAGAGAGATCTGGCCAGGCACACCCCCACTACACCCCAGGATAACGGGAGGAACCCCTAGCCCATTACAACCCAGGATAACGGAAGGATCCCCAAGCCCATCACACCCCAGGATAACGGGAGGATCCCCAAGCCCACCATATCCCAGGATAACGGTAGGATCCCCAAGCCCACTACACCCCAGGATAACGAGAGGATCCCCAAGCCCATCACACCCCAGGATAACGGGAGGATCCCCAAGGGAGATATCGGGTCAGCGAATTAAGGGGGCTGACGCAGTGATCTGTATTCCGTCGTAGCTATAGGCATGGGTGGTGTAACGGTGGTAAATGAGGTCTTGCTAGATAATTGTCGGACATTAGAGTGACGTATAATTATGTCATGTATCCTGGAAAACATTTAATAATTTTACATTAAATGATTGCATGTGGTGAAGGTTGGTGAAACATTTGTTTCCCGCCAAAACCAAATAAGGATCAAAGGATTTTTACATATTATGGCCTGATTAGTGCAAGAATTATCTTTTGTTATCACTAACTTATAACGGAAATTCATGGCCTGGAGCCTGCTCCACATCCCTAAAATGGAGTTATAGACCGGTGAACTGCACATAAATCTGTGACGTAGTCCACGTACCTTCCAACTTATGGTTAGCTGTTATGTAAAAAAACAAAAATTGGGCAGATTTGCCATGACAATTTAAGGCAAATGTTACAGTTGTGTTAAATGTGAATCACGACGTTTCATTTCAGTATCTTATGGAGATTTTCTTTAACTGGCGGGAAACATCTGTATCAATAACTTTAAAGGTTATCAGCGTATGATCTTTGTAGATTCCATCCGGGCATTGCCGCGGGAAATCGATTAAGATTTAAATGCCTTAAGATATTGAAATGGACGAAATAGAGAATACGTTGAAAGGGGATAAGATGTAGGAGTGATAAATCACTGCAGTTTTCATTGAATCATCACTTGGAAGAAAACAACCACAGTGGTTTATAAAAACACAGCGTTACTGGTTAGCCTTACAAGTAACAATTCACATGGCAAGACAAAATGAAATAAAAAAAACAGGATTATTTTACTGTTTTACGTCGAGCGGATACATCACAATTGAATAGCAACTGTTTTTGTTAAAGATTTAGTTGCTATATATCTTTTTGTATGAAGGCGGTTCAGGTCACCTTCGTGTTAACTAAATATGATGAACTGCAGCCCAGAGTGCGACTAATGGCGCTCAACAAGGGAGGTCGGTAACGTGGAAACATATGGTTAACATATGAAGCGGTGTTTTTTCATATTTTTGGTGCATGCTTTACCAGCAGTAGGGTGGACAGGCCAAAAATCGATTGTAAGCATTAGGCCTAATTTTAAGTCATATAGGTAGATCCATTCAAAAGAACAATAAAACTTTTTATTTCATTAAAATATCTCAACCGGTTGCGAAGATATATGCATTTATACATGATAAATTTGATGTCAAACTTGATAATGGCTATAAAAAAAATTAATTTTAACAAAAACCTTGAGTTTAAGCGTAGATATAGGTTATAATTAATTATTGTATTATAACTGAATCAATTTTAATCACAGTACTTTTAAGTAAATATAATAAGTATATATATTGTATAATTTAAATATTTCAAGACGTTCTAAAAAATTTACACTCAATATGGGAAAAAAAAACCTGAACTCAGTTAATTTTACGCATGTCACAATTGACGTTAGTGCTTTTGTCTAAATTTAAAGCCTTATTCATTAAAAACTGCAGTATTTAAAGTGTTATATATCATACTGGATATATTAAGCTATAAGTATATTTCTAATAACTCTTTGAGTTAGCCTAAAATATATCAAAAGGAAACTTTTACGTATACGCAAAGATCGACTTTTATCCATTTTGGAAAATGGGGGTAATTTCTCCTGAAATTTTAGACATTCGGTATATTTTGGGGGAAAATTAGTTATAATTCAAAAACTATAAAGGATAGAATAATAAATATAGTATCAATTTAAAGCTTATTCATTATATTCTATGATGCTATGCATTACTTATATCTTTGATCAAATACAGATAAGATATAATCAATTTCACAACAGGGGGGTCTTAATGATAAATAGATAAATTAAGGTACATTTTTATCGAAAAGATATATTTTAGCGAAAAAAATGTATTTTATATGCATGTGCATGATACCTTAGTCAAAAAACACCTAACTGATTATTAGTTACATGATATATATATAACTACTGTGAATTTACTGGTGTTAATCTAGTCATATGATGTCAGCTGCAATGGATAGTTCTTACATGTATAGCTTCAGGTATCGGATAATAATATTTACCATGAACTTATTCTTTAATCACAAGCATTTGTCATGTATATGTTAACTTCCAATACCTATAGTCACATATACTGTGGCATTACTACCACAGAGTAGGTATTATTATACCTACTCTGTGCTCCCAGTGGGAGTCTTACAACTCGTGATCAGCTACTCTAACTATATGGCTAAACTAAAAGGGTGATCCCTCTAGCCAAGACCAGAAGAAATCACAGGCACAGTAAACCATGAAGTGGAGAAGAGAGGAAGAGGGGGTGTGCACCCTCTGTTTTTTCTCTCCTGATTTACTGTGCATGCTTAGACTCAATATACATTTGGCCACTAGACTGTTATATTATTTATGTAAATTATTTATATTATTTATTCTATATTATACTTGTTCAAACTAGCTATCAAGGTGAGTGTTGTAACCATCCTAATATCCTGATGAAGGTAATGAATAAATGGCCACTACATTGAGGCATCAGTTTTGCCATCTGTAGGGCTCACAGCGTGATATATGTAAGGTATCAGAAACAAAATCAGTTGCTTTATCATGGTTACGTCACCTGCATATAGTCTTTAAGTGCCCTCTGCACTTACTACAAGCATAGCACCAAATCCACATTATTCAAACCAGCAGGGTCCTGCCTCCCCCCCCCCCCCCCCCACTCCGCCCACCATGTCCCACCAAACTAAATAATGGCCTGGTCTGCGTCATGAGTCCCCCACACAGGCCCTCCTAGCCAAAATTAGCTTCTCATTTTATGATTCTACTTGCCTCTTGCCTTACCCAGCTTTGGTTCGAGTAGTTCTGCCCCTCGATCTCAGGTATTACAACTCACACCTTCCGCCCTTACCCAGGGTTCCCGATCAACTTAGTATATACATTTTCCAACCCCGCCGGTGCCAAATTGCATCCGAGACATTTCATTCTATTTGCCTGTCAGGGCCCGGGTTTTATTCAAGCTCTTCCCACGTCCCCCCCTCCCTCCCCCCCAACACCACCATCTACCAGGACTTGTTATTTTCTTCGCCTCGCCTCCCGGGCTGCCCCCACACCCCTCCTCCTCTTGTCGTGGATCCATCCTTCATGAGCCAAACCTTGTTGACATGTAACCGTAGCCTGTGCTTGTATCCTGACCGCTTCTGGCCACATCCCACCTTGCCTCCCTCCCCACTCCATCCCCATCTCCATCCTCACTTTGCCCTCCCCACCCCCATGCGCTATCCCGCTACCCCTACACCCACCCACTGCCTTCCCAATTTGCTTCTACTTCATAGCATCAAACGCCACACCGGGCTGACCAGCATCGGAAGTAATATGACACCCTTTGATCTTTTGGTCAATGAGTTAAAAAACGACTCACTGCCCGTCTTTCCTGTCAATCAGTGCATTGCGACCAGTTTCTCACGGACAACGGGCGAGTCCCATTCTGTCCAGAAAGGGAGAGTACGGTTGGCATACCGCAAAACATCCATAAATTTATGGATGATACGTGTGGAATTTATTTTCGCTGTGCATTCAGGTGCTAGAATTTTAATTGATGCCTCTGAAACATTGAGAAAGAAAGACAAATAATTTTGAGATAAGTCTAGGTATGTTACGTCTACACGGACGGAGCATGGAGCAACGCCCCTATCGAAACTGGCCCAAGTAACAATGGAACTGCCCGGCGAGTGAGTGGACTTTTAAACGACACGCGATTCGACGGATCTCGTCTGGCCTTCTTCGTGAATGGACGGTCTCACTATGACATTCACAACAATGTATCAAAACTTGTCTTCAATTATGTAGATCTACGTATGTAAGACTGCATGGCAGGATTTCGTCGTCTCGTTTAGATAGATGTCTGACGTAATATTTACTCTCCCAAAATTAAACAACGTCAAGTTAGGCGGTGCGCGCGGCACAAAATATGACGTGATCGGCAGTTTTGAAAATTGGACTCAACAAGTGTTTTATTTTAAGCCAGATTCGCGCCAATACACATTGGATTAATTCAAAATTTGCACATATGAATCAGGACACCTCGATCTATGTCAGAGCGAGTGATTCGCATTGATGTCACCCTCGACCTCAAAATGCCGACTCGATAAACTTTTCACTCAAGTTGTATTCTAATATGTACTATATCTGAGAGGCCGAATCATATAGAATCAGAAAGAAGAAGGGTTTTCCTTCAACTTGATAGTTGGTTTAGTAATATTGATGTGATATCCGCCGAAATCTCCCTTGACAAAGAACACTTGTTAAAACGTCCATTTCGCGACACACTTTTCCGGGCCGTAAAATGTTGTGCGCTGAGCCGTTTTCACTCGCTCGTTGCGATTGTATTATTTATCAGAGAAGAATTTTACAAGCACCATTATGCAGGGTCATATGTAGATTTAACAATGATACTCATATAGTTTAATAAATATCGCCGGTTCAAAATGCGTTTGCGTCACGCGCTCGATCAACTATCAAGTTCGCTGCGTGCGAGCGTCGACCGCTCTACCAGCAGTAGGGCTTGAGTCTAATGCCGAATGGCATGTGTTACTGTGGTGGGCACTTAGTGCAGAAAAACGGATGTTTAGCCCCCTGAAGTAATTGGGAACAGGCAAAACGGGTGTTGTCAATTCTGACTTCTTTGGTCAATCACAGACAAGGAAAAAAACAATACCGGTATCCCAAATTTTCGTTTGTTGTTGCGCACTTTTGACGCCGTGGCACTCTTACTAAAATGTATAAAATACTGAACGGTGAAGCGACCCTTCATTTTGACATGCGCTCTCTATTGTAACGTACCATTGCTTACGGAGCATAGATAAAGTCAGCTCCATGTTGGTAAATATTTTATGACTTGCCGCCCTCTTTATCCGGTTCCGGTGATGTATGGCGGTTGCAAAAGGAGCCTATTCGTGTTCACTAGGTTAAATAGTTACCAAGACAACATCTTTCGTTTTGACATTTCGATTGACGTTACCATGACATCTTTCGTTTTGACATTTCGATTGACGTTACCATGACAACATCTTTAATATTTACATCATTTCGATTGACGTTACCATGACAATGAGCCACAACAGAAGAACGGTCATTCTCGCAACCTGAGGTTATTCACCACAGGTGATCGTGCTCTTTTCGAAAGCGCAGATGGGGTAACAATTAAGGGGCCCAGCCACACTTGAACTTTCGGGGAACTAGCCCCACTTGTGTATCGATGCTCTATCTTACTTACTGTCTGTCTTACTCATCCTGTCTGTCATTTTTTAATCTCTCCTCCCCCCCCCTGTCTCTCTCTTCCTCACTGTCTCTCTCTCTCTCTCTCTCTCTCTCTCCCCCCCCCCCCTCTCTGTGTACATATTTTACGTATATATACCACACCACTTACAGGCACTACAGGCCGTCCGGATCATCTCGGGCCTCGGCTGACCCCAATTAGACCTCCCCTCGAGGAAACTCACCGCGATAAAACGCAGGGGGCCGCCCTGGGGCCCCTTCCTTCAGCTGTTCACAGCATACCCCCCAAAACCCCTCAGCACCTATAGCGCAGCGCCACAGCGGGGCCCAGCGGCCGGAGCGGCAGATACTGCTTGTAGTGGTGGGCTGATAGCTGGAGAGCGAACCCACAGGAAGAAGGCAAGGAAGACGCCTCATGAACCGGAAGCCGCTACGGCCGACGCACCTACCAGGACTTGACCCCTATCGTTCTATATCTATCTAGGTCTGCGTCCGTACGTGTGATCGACCTTCGGAGGCGGTGTTCATGGACCGCGTGATATTTCCAGGAGTTATTTCGCGGTTACGGACTGCATGGGGTATATTCTCCCTGTTATTCCAATTGGATATGATATAGCCCTATAGTAGCAACAGATACGGCATATACAATAGTCACTACGCCAGTAATGGTATAACGGCCCGGGGAAAATGCCAAATGACATGAGTAATGTACGTTTGGTTTATGGATACCGCCCCTGGGGATGAAACAACCCCTATTATCCCTGTAGGGGGCGTTGCTAGTGTAATATCTCGCTGTGTGGGCTGGCTTGATGTTGTCACTGCGATGTGCGATATGCAAAACGCTACGGCTTCAACCGGAAAACGAGTGTAAAGCCAAAGCTCATCCACGTACGCTGCATGCATTAAGGCTAAGATGCAGTCTTTGTTTTGCCGCATTAATGGCTTCCTGGTATGTTATTACGCCGACTGCCGGGGCACTGGTGATAGAGTGCACGGCAGGCCGACGTCTATCAGCACCGAAATGCCTGGGTTTGTTTGTAAACACCTTTATGGATTTTCAGCTTTTCGGCGCAAACTTTCAGCACACCTGGCCTATAAACAACACACCGTTTGTTGCCATAAGCAAACAAACAAAAAGAGTGAAAGAGGTTACGTGTACCTAAGATCATAAATAATGGATTGCCAATATGCATATATCTGCATATGGAAACCAAAAATATGGCATAAGGGACCAAAACATTTGGCATATGGGATCGAAACATTTGGCATATGGGATCGAAACATTTGGCGTATGAGACCGACATCTTTGGCATATATGACTGAACTTTGGCAAGTGAGACAAAAAAGTTGACATTTGTGACCAAACATTTGGCATGTGGGACCAAAACATTTGGCATGTGGGACCAAAACATTTGGCCTAGATCTTTGGGATCGGCACATTTGGCATCAGTTCGAAATACTTTGGCATATGTGCCCGCAATATTTTGCGATGGGAGGCCCCATTATGGAGCCCATAATGCAAGCCATAATGTAAGCGACCGTTTGTTAAGTATACATAGACCCGAACAATGAAAACATCTCTGATGGCATTACCGAGACGTTAAAGCATGCCGACCGACTTGTACCAATAAAGTCCCCATCCGACCAGGCTCAAACCGGCACCAGGCCAGCTAGCCCAACTCCAGGCCAGCTAACCCAGCCCCAATCGCAGGTCAGCTAGGTCTGCCCTCTGAGGTTTTCCTTCTGCCCAGTGCAGCATGGCTTGGTTTATGGCATTCGCGCATCTCTTCATCATGACATGGGCGGGCGTGGATACCGTATAGATAGATAGCTGGCCAGGCTATCTCCAGCCGCCTCCAGCCAGGTAGACACCGATCTCGGACGGACGAACACTCCCCCCCTCCAAGGACGGAGGTCCCACAACGTAGACTATATAAGCCATATGTCTGCGCGGCAAGAAAAAGCCACGGGCGTGAAGGACACTATGCGGCTGCCCCGGGGTGAGCGGACATGAATGGTGGGGAGGGAGAAGGAAGGCGGGGAAGGGGCGGAGTGGAGCGAGGGGCGATGCAGCAGCCCCCACTGAGCAGCGAGGTGGGAGGTGAGGGAATTGGGGTGAGGGGCGCGGGAGGGGGGGGGTATGCAGCAGCCCCCATGCATTGAGCAGCGAGGTGAGAGATGAGGGAATGGGGGTGATGGAGGGGGGGGGGAGGGGAGGGTCGACTACATCCTGCAGTGATCCAGGCGCCCTGGCGGTATGGTCCTTGTCGGAGGCGGTATGGCCCAGGAACTTCCGCTGGGTGGCTGGGTGGCTGGCTGGTTAGGGTGGCTGGATGGGTGGGTGGGTGGCTGGCTTGTTAGGGTGGCTGGATGGATGGGTGGGTGGCTGGGTGGGTGCGTGGTTAGCTGACTGGGCGGCCCCCAGGACCGCCAGTGGCCGGCCGTGAGAGGGCTACGTACATACATACATACATCCCATAGTACAAGGCTGCACATAGCAAATAGCTTGCCTGCTGCTAATACATCGTCAGGTGTCAGGATATCAGATTGGTGACCGAGTTCTTGAGTCGGCTCCCAATTTACCAAGACAGATTCTCATCAGCACTTGAAAGTCACTTCATTAGAAAGCGAAATCGCTATTTGAAGCATTTACATTAAACCGGAACTTGATAATCAGATCCGGATAACGAAGGCAAGGACATTCGGAAGCGCAAAATCTGGATCGGATTGTTTCGATAGGAGGCCTGACGTAAGTCGATTCCCTGTCTGGATCACCCGGATCCAGATGTCATTTGAGTGAGAACTCTCGGGACGCACCCATATCTCCCGAGACAGTCGGTAAGTACTGTATGACTCGAAGCGAAGGTAAACTGGGTTTTTGTTTTCACTTACAAGCCTGCGTAAATCAAGTTCTGCGGTGTAAGAAAACCAGTGCAGCCACCGACTACAGATAATCACCTTGGTTTACATTAGTTTTCACACCGTTTAGTTCAGTTATCACCTACGGACACCTTGTTTCAGCGTTCTCACGGGGAGTAACATGGCAGCGGAAAGACGTAATTCGCCTAGTTACCACGAGGTTGCGCTCAAGGCTATTCAGTCGCTTAGCTCTAATATATACTACTCACAATTGGCTAAGGATCACCTCTATGCAGAAATATCTGAGTGTATAATAGGTGACGGTGTAATTCTGCTATAATACAGATAAACCTTCCCCTGTTACTATGCATGGTAAAGGCAAACGTCTTCGTATAATAGTAGAATTACACAGTCACCTGTTATACACTCAGATATCTCTGCATAGAGGTGATCCTTAGCAAATTGTGAGTAGTATATATGCGCTAGGCGCATTGCAGCCTTTTTGCAGGCTGTATTTCTCAGACATTATCATCATCGGCCCGGTATAGCTTTGGCCTACAGCTTAGCTTACCACATATACAGTGTATCAAAATAGGCCTAGTGGTTTATCGACTTCCACCAACCCAGTTGTGATATTAATAGTCTAGTAGCCTGCTATATTTTAAGTATGTATCAGATTTATACAGTGTTCAGTATGATACAACAATGGCGTTAAGGTCAATGGAATGCGACGTGCAAATATAAATAGGGTTTCTTACGAAATATAAGACTTTAGTCTATTGGTTTGTGCGTAAGCTTACAGATAGGAAGAAGACAAGCTGTTAAATGCATGCCTGCGTATAAATAAGCATACGAGCCAACCAATCAAATGCGCACTATGATAAATAATGTCAGTTATATGTGCGTAAATAGGTTAACTGAAGAATCAGGCTAAAATGCATTTGTGTGTGCCTAAATGGAAATGCTTAAGACCTATGAGAAGACATCTGCAAGAAAAATTAGCAAAGAATTTAATTCGTGCATAAATAGGATTACTTAGGAAAAAGATAAGATAAGTAGTATCTGCACAAATAGGCATATAGCCATGAGGTCGAGTATGCCAGCCAATCACAGGCGTGAGTTCAAACAAAGGAGCCAATCACAACCGCGAGTTCAAACAAAGGAGCCAATCACAGCCGCGAGTTCAAACCAAGCAGTCACAGCCGTGACCTCCTTTGAGACAGCCAATCAAGGGCCAGTTCCCATAAATTAGCGGGGTCGCATCGATAGCTCAGTGGGTTAGAGCGCTCGCTCTGACCACCTGAGGGCCTAACGGCACGTGGGTAGGTGGTTCTAGCCCTGCTGTGGTCATGTCTGTGTGGTCGCAGGATAAAGATCCCACGTCCTTCTTCGCAAAGAGTAGGAGGTTACCCTGGGGACATGGCTCCAGTCTTCCCTTCCTTCTCCCAGTGACGCGATATGACCAGAAGTGATGAAAGCGTCTTAAAAGGACAACCAAACCAACGATAAATAAGCCAATCACAGACGCGAGCTTCTACGAACCAGCCAATCACAGCCGCGAGCACTTACAAGCCAGCCAATCACATACGGGCTCTCCAACAAGCCCGCCAATCATAGCCGTGCGCTCCAACTAAACAATGACAGGTGAGCTTATCGATGAGATTAGTCTATCTATGAGCGAAGTTACCTGACGGTAAGCCTAGTAGGTGGCGCGTTCCGCACTTGGCGAGTGTGCTCTGCTAGGCCATGCATTAAGGTCACACCGCCCCCCCCCCCGCCTCTTCACATACACGTAACAAAAAGCTTAAGCCATTCCTTGGATTATGGATGCAAACAGTTGTGAATTGAAAACAAACTTTTCTCTTGATTTTCTGTCACTTGTACTTTTTCCCACTGTGCGAAAAGATAATCGAGATATGGCAAACGATGCGAATAGGATGTCTGCACAGCGTGCCCTCTCAGTATTACGTCATAGGACAGGGAGAGCCCACACAACACAACAGCTCGCCTGACACTGACAGTCACTCAAGAAACAGCCGCATTCTGCCTTATCAACTGTCTAACCGGTCATATATTACACAAACCTACTCTGATGGTAATAATTCTGATATGCGCATTAAATTCAGTGGTTAGTTGTGCGTCCAAGGACAGCTTTAGCCGATTTTTTGTGTGAAGCGAGTGAAGGTGAACAACCACATGCCGTTCTTGCTATAGCATCGAAGTACTGCATAAGTATCCCTGACTCATAGGATCTCGATCAGATCCCGTAAAAGATTGGTATTACTGTGTATCTGATAGAGCTTACAGTGCGACGATAGAGTCTTAAGACCGGCCGGTCCAGTGTCTTGGCATTACCGACCAGTCAAATACTCGACTCGGTTCCCCGGTCGAGCGTTAGTGTCGCACACTGCTGAATCATATTTGACAGTAATTATAAGACGTATAGGTTCTACATTCGTATATTTTATTAAATTGTATAGACGAAAACATACATGGTGGACTTCCGCCGAATCCAGCCCCAGAGGTTGGTCTCGTGTTGGGACGAACCGAACAATGCCTCAGGGGTAGAGGTTGGTCCCGTGTGGGACGAACCGGACAATGCGATCTACAAAGGCATCGAGCCTGTATTTATTGGGCTTCCCTAATTAGGATGGGCCACAAAACGCTAATCCGGACAAGACGATTGGACAGACAGGACAAACAACTGACACAAACAACACTCCTCTAAAATAACTCATACTCATAGGTGGACAGCACCACGATATGCTAATGAGCGGACTCTCCTACACATACACACGACACTACTAGCAGTCGCACTCTCCCGTCAAAAGTATTGATAGCCTATTGCTGTCACAATAGTTAGATATCATCAACACCTTCTGCCATGTCCCAATGCAAGAGTCGTGTAACCAGACTCCTATGAATCATTCTGTGCCGACAGTGACGATGATGTAAACACGGTAGGTAGGGTAGGGCAGGAAACACTTTGGCAATCTTTACCAGGTTAGACGACTTGTATGATACCATTCGCCCTTATGGTGATATCGTAAACACAGGGTTGGTTGTATTGGTGGTATATTCAGGACGCTCTTACCACTTTTGGTCATATCACGCCAATGGGAGAAGGAAGGGAGAGTGGAGCCATGTCCCGGGGGTAACCCCTACTCTTTACGAAGAAAGACATGGGGTCTTTATTCTGCGACCACACAGACATGGCCACAGTGGGGTACGAACCACCGATCCACGTGCCGTTAGGCTTTCACGTGGCCAAAGCACTCCTGGCGAGCGCTCTGACCCACTGAGCTATCGATCGCAAACACATGGTGATGGGGTAGCATTCATGCTCATCATGCTAATGGCGGAAGTTACGCAGCCACGACAAGTGCCTATACACCTATATATATTTCCATTTTTAATTAAACCAGATAGATGTTCCACAAAAGGTCTACTTAACTCAAGGTCATTTTCATAGCGCCAAGGATGGCTCTCATCCCACCGTATTTATTGCTAATCTAGTTATCGTTAAAGAGAAGATTTCGCTTGCGTCATGAGCATGATGAGTATGGCAGTGGCGGAGGGGGAGGCGGGGGGGGGGGGGGCTACTGCTGCGGCTATAGCCCCCCACCCCCTGGTCAAGCCGCAGAAGCCCCCCCACCGACAGGTTTAGCCCCCCACCCGGTCGGAAGTTTTTCAAAGAGCACAACTTCCCCCCTTGACAAATTCATAGATCCGCCCCTGCCCCCCGCCCCACCCCATAAAGTCTGGATTCCCCCCCCCACCTGTAGTATGCCCTGTAGTCGCGAAATTCAAGCCTCCCCCTCCTCTAAAGTCTGAATCCGCCCCTGGCATACATACTACCTATACCACCCCTGATGACGGAGACACGCAGTAGAGCCACGTGTCGGCGTCGGCTTATCTCTCCTATGCTCGATCCAGGCCATTAGCCCTCCAGTTTTACCATCTCGGCTGCACCCGTTTGATTCCCAGAACCCTTATCTTTGTGAACCTACGTGCAAATCCGTGGGGAAATCCGATCTGTTTTGACCTTCACGGCATGTTCCTTCTCCTTCTTCCTTCATCTCCAAGGTTTGCCTTAGTAATGGGCTACATGAAAAAAAATCCATAGCGGAGGATGTTGTAACGGTGAACACAAGGCAAACGAGCTGCACTGCCTCTGCCCCTTGTTGACTCCACACCCGACCTCCCCCCTTCACCCCCCGGCCCCCTTCCCCCTCCTGACAATCCGCAGCCGGCACCGCGATCTTCTTGAAGAGCAAAAAAAAAAAGAGATTTTTATATTGCAGCCTTAATCCTGCACTTTACCACTTCCGTCCGGTCTGTGATGCTTCGAGTGTAGTGGGGAGGAACGGAAGGGAGAGGGCCAATCTTCCTTCATGTCCTACAGAACAGGATTAGCCTGTGCTTCATCCGTTTTAATGTCTGGTTTTCTTTACATTCGCAATCCCCCTAAAGATACCATCAACGTCCAAAGCCAGGACTTCCCAGGAATTTCCCCGATAACGTTTTAGAGAGGGATGTACGGCCTCACGGCTCCCTGCGATTTCACATTTGTTCTTCTCATCACATTTTATCCCCGATTAACTGCTATGGCAAAAACTGCTGAATTTGGCACCCCTAATACGGACAGGAACGGTTCTCAATTTTATTTACCGGTATTTGCACTTATTTAACGTTAAAGGGTGATGACAGTGATTTAGATGAAAGGCGAAACGAAAGGATAAGTCGCAGCGCCTTGCAGCAATCGGGAAGTATACTGTAGGAAAAGACAAAGAGTGCATTGGAGATTTAAAAAATAAGCCGTTCCACGGACCCAGGTGTGCTCAAAGTATGGCTTCATGTAAACAGCATAAAGGTTATTTTATGACTGACTTGGATGCAGCGATCCGACGGTTTGTAACCAAGAAGATAATGTCCGTTGATTTGGGTTGATGCCAAAAACATTATATACATGTAAGCAATTTTTGATAAGCATCCAAACAAACCTTTTATAAACAACGACGGTCCTGTATAGCATCACCAATACACCAGGTCTTTGGAGAGCAGGACTGGCTTGCCAGATAATCGCATTGACTCGAACCCATGACCCATGGTAAAGACAATACTGTGTAATAAACAGAAGCAGCATAAGTAAGACTGACTTTACCAATCGTAATTTGCATGTCCAGCATTGCAGGTTGGCATGTCTCATCCATTCATCAACCGCCTCTCGATTGCTGGAGTTTTTGCCTATTTTATGAATATAGATAATATTTTAAGGACTTGACGCTAACATGATCAGAGAATGGGCCCATGCAGTACATTTCTTTAAAAACTAACACTTTGACATTACTGGAAATAGCTGTGTGAGCAACTTTAAGAAACCACAACCGCTGAACTAATTGCGGTGAGTCACATGACGAATGCCTCCGATAAAGAGCTGCCACATCCTTGCATGTTTTTCTCGCGTATTTGAAATCGATTTACACCCCCTCGACATTACGTCTTGAGCCATGAAGCTCAGTTTTGTCCGTCCGGTTGGTCTTCAATGGTGGGACATAACTGGGTTCTTTACACAGCTGAGATAGAGGGCGCCGCGTAGCGGTGAGCTGTGGAAGAGACTGGGAGAGGGCACTACGTAGCGGTGGGTTGTGGAAGAGACTGGGAGAGAGCGCCACGTAGCGGTGGGTTGTGGAAGAGGCTGGGAGAGGGCACTGCGTAGCGGTGGGTTGTGGAAGAGAATGGGAGAGAGCGCCACGTAGCGGTGGGTTGTGGAAGAGGCTGAGAAGGGATTTGTTCTATCAATTTTATGTTTTACAAATACCAGAATCCGTGGCTTGCATTCGCTGACACAATGGCATTCATTCCTGCTTGTATATAGTCGCTAGCCACAACATTCCTGCACTCCTGTCGGGTCATTTCTGCAGTCATGCAGTACTTCAATTTCGCCTAAGGGTAAACACTTTAAACTGTGCAATATTGGGCAGCGCGGGAGCGTGGGAGCGGGGGGGGGGGGCGCCTTTTTCTTACCCAAACGAACTCTCGCTGACCACAGGTACTTGTCTCTCACTCTCCATATGCTCTGTATTATTGTATGAGCGGCACCCCCCCCCCCCCTAACCTCACCTCACCCCGTCCACACCCACCCAGCTCGGGATACCGCCTCCGCCAGTCCAAACAGCGTAAATCCCGGCTGGCCAATCCATAGCATAAACAATCTGCCAATCACCGCGTTGTTTTTACGTTGTCGTATAATCTTCAAAGGATACAAATCATCTTCACGTTGATGGGGTGAACCATTGCTTCAGCATAGCTCACATCTGGGCGCTCCAGGTGTAACGCAATGTCACATATATGTCGTAATAAGCTGATGTTTCTGCCTAAAGCAAAATTAACAGTTCCATTTCAGCATGTGACCGCCTTATATTTATCAGCTGATATTGCTTCCCTACTACTTCCTACCACGTTAACTCGTTAGCTTTAAGTGCTTATGACAAGCTGAGTATAAACCTGCCTCAAGAAGACGAAGAGCTTGCAAAGTGAACTATTCGGCATTAACTGTCTAAGAATCCCTTTGCTAATAAAGTTGCATCACGTGACTCACTCAATTCATATGAACTGCGAATTGTGTTCTTATGCATTACGACAGATCTCGCATTACGTCAAACCTGGAGCGCACCAAAAAACTTGTATGAGAAAGAAGCGAAAGCGCGACGTAAATCTGTAACAAGACATGCGCGCGCGCCGCCTAGCGGGGAGGGTTAATCAGCGCTCGGTCAACTCGGTGCAGACGGCAAAATGGACGCAGGTTGTAGCCGCTGGAAGTCCGGTCGTGGAACAATTTGTGCGGCATGGAATTGCCACAATAATAAAGGAACAAGAGGAGACATTTCCTTCTTTCAATTCCCCAGGGACAAAGAGAGGTAAGTGTCTTTTCTATGAGGTTTCGGTGAACAATTGGGATTAGTCCATGACCATGTTTGTTTATGTTTTGACAGGCGAACTGTCATTGTCAACTGACTGTTTGACAGCTCAACCAGTGTCAACTGCGTGTGTGAAGATCTGTAAATTAGGCATTGTTAGTCTGATCAGACTCATGGATGTGGAACGTAGCCAAAGATATTTTCATTAATGCTTAGAGTATCTCCGTTAAATTACTGTTAAACTGTGTCATCCCACTTTTAACACTCTTTTTCCATGGCTATGCCTATAGGCTTTAGTGTGTGTGTGTGTGTGGGAGCGGGTGGGGGGGGGGGGGGGGGGGTACCAGATCTACTTAGGCCTAGTAAATTGATTTAAGGACTTTTTTTGTTTGTAGCTCTGTGTGACACGGATTCTTACAAATATTCCTTCAATTTTCCTTCCAGCCAAAGTGCGTTAGATATTCATAAAGATGAACTGTCCTCAAATTTTAGGTAGGACTAGATTTAAGCTTACATCCAAAATCTCTACAATGTCAGGCTATTTAATATTGCATGTAGACCAATCCAGATATGTCACTATAGTATACTACAGAAAAATGTTCTAAGAGTCTATGTACAGATGTACATTTATATATACATCTGTTCATAGACTACAATGTTCTCAATGTACACAGACCAGAGAATGGTACAAAACATAACCGAACATGCTATTTACTTCCAATTAAGTCTGAATTAATTTTAAAAAAATCAGATTATAGTAAGACTATCAGGATGCCTCATCTTCCTTGAATTGTTTTTATAACTGCCCTTTCATTGAAAGGAGATGTTTGTCCATGTTATTTAATTAACTTTATAGTAACTGATTAACCTTAAGTTAAGCTTAGGGTAGTCATAATGTCATTGATGATGAACATGTTTGTTTTAAGTCTTTTTGTGTGTCCTAATGGCTTCAGGTGGTTTGAGTATTTCTGTATTCTATGTCTTCCTTTGAATAGTTTTGTATGTATTGGTTTGAGTGTGTCTGGCTATAGCTTATGATTACCCTTAAAGTAACCTGTGTGTGGTCATAATGGTGAACATGTTTTGTATGCATATTAATTGTCAGGTTCATTTTCAAATATTAAAACACACACTGTGTTTTAGATATGATTACATGTTTTCAATGTTTATGTCTGTCTTGGGAGCTTGTTTCGTAGAAAATAAAAATAAATGAATCCTGAATAGGTTTTTATAAATAACACAAGTAACATTTTGTTTAAGATGTCAAAAA
Source organism: Arenicola marina (assembly GCA_964019135.1). NCBI lineage: Eukaryota > Metazoa > Annelida > Polychaeta > Arenicolidae > Arenicola > Arenicola marina. The sequence continues at coordinate 10,127,879 of OZ025251.1, forward strand.
TGGATTGTCAACCTGAGAAGACAAGATCTGGCAGGGAAGACTCCTGACCAGTTGAAGAGCTGAAGAGTTTGTGCAGTTCACTTTGAGGATTCTCAATCTAAAAAAAATTTGGATACATTCATATAAATTGCAATTACAAAGGATATGGTCTTATAACAAAATATCCTTGTATGAGTATGATGGTATGATGATCATTTGCACTCCTGGTTAATATTCCATGGGGGATAATTAATTTATGGTTGCATGTAGCTTACGATATGTGAATCTGTAACAGTGATAGAATTTGAGAGCTGCGATTTATAATTTGCTGGTCATTTTTTAACACAGCAAACTATTGCCTTTTGCCGCGTAAACATATCTGTGAGTGATTCCCGGTAAGAGCTAAGATCAAAGTATTTATTAAATTGATTTTCTTATCTGTGGTGCTTTGAAGAACATATTAATTTAAAGAAGAAGAGCCTATACTAACCTGCACTTTGCCTAATGCATCACATACGAGCTCGACGTAATTTGCTTTACACCGGGCATGAATGACTGAATGCACTTGATATCACAATTATTACCTTAGCGTGAGTTACGTTTTATCTTTCACAGATGAGACAAGCATCGAGTAATAAAATACGTTAAAATATATCGAATGTGTCTGACTTGTGTTGTCGAGGTATGTATATATATAGACCAGATATGTAGTAATACAGAAACATCCCTGGTACCACCACACGCTTCAGCGTAGGAGTAAAGTATATGCGGAAATCCTGGGCGATGTAGTGATTTGGATTTGGATTTGGAGGTTAATTGTTACGCACAAAAAATAAGTAAAGAAATAAAATAAAATAAAAAATCCCTCTGTATCCTACCCCCCCCCCCCCTACCCCTCCCGTACGCCCCTACCCCCCTCCTCCTACGCCCCCTAGGGGTTGGGTGATCTCAAACAAGCAAACATGTAGACTAAAATAACCCAGAAGCCAAAAAATCGGTAAAATTGCTCTAAAAAATTCCTCAGCATGTCGACCCCCCCCCCCTAAGGCCCTACCCCGCCCCCCCTCCGTAGCTAACCGCCCCCATCCCACGCCTCTTAGCGGTCGGGTGGTGTCAATGAAGCAAACCTTTTCACTCAAAAACCAACATTAAGTACAAGAAATCGTAAAAAAATATATTATTAAAATTAAAAAAAATCCCTCTGTATCCTGCCCCCCCCCCCTCTACCCCACTCCTCCCACGTCCCCTAGGGGGTGGGTAATGTCAGACAAACGAACCTGTAGACTAAAATGACCCACAAGTCAAAAAAATCGGTAAAAAAAATTCCTCAGAATGCCGACGCCCCCCCCCCCCCATGGCCCTTAGGGGTGGGTGATGTCAATGAAACTTTAGACTGAAATAACCCACAAGCAAAAATAAATCGTTAAAAAAATGTTTAAACTAAATCGGATGAAATAAGTTTCTCCTACCCCACACGACCCCCCCCCCCCCACGCCAAGCACGCGTAACCCCAGCGCACCCTGGGAGTGCAGGGTGGCAGCAATACTACGGTACAGACCTGTGGAATCGAGCAGCTCAGAACAAAATTCGGTGCGCACCCCGGAGGGTTCGCCAGCGGCCTTCGTTCAGGCAGCAGGACACGCCCGTGCACACCTTGCTAGAGCGATGTAATAACCCTCACCGCTTGGCGGCGCCACCACGATCCTGTTACCGGGTTATAGATACGGCTTTCGCTTCTTGTTCTATACATTCTTTGAGCGCACAGACGCATGAATCCTGATCACTGCCAGAACTCTTTCCTGGGAATTAACATAAAAAATGGACCGTGGAAAGTGACGCCGCTCAAGGCAAAGAAGCATACGTATTCCCATGCTCCGTACCCCGATTCTCTTATTCCCTTCTTGGACGATTTGAGAACACCGTTTTTTAAGCCTCCGACAACACGTCAGTCTGTCACATGTATGTCATCGACGACTTCGCAAATGATAGTTCATAGATCATTCCACCGTAAGGCGCCACTGCATGTACAATGCATTGTGGGTAGTATTTTGGTCCTGACGCAACGTCAAGATGGCGCCATCGCAGGACTACAGATTCGGTAGACCATTAAACATTCTATATTGTCATGTAGATAAAGAAACAAAAAATCTGAGTGTAATTTAGATGACCTCGTTACCTTTATGCATTCTTTAGACGTACCGCCCTGGTAGTACTGTATATATCTTAATAGAACAATTGAAGATAACACTAACATATTTCCAAGAACTATTTTTGCGTCAGTACCGGTGTTTCCCAGATAGCGCACATTTGCGAAGTCATGTATTGGCGTGCACGCTGATCTAGTCACACAGAAGTAAACTCATTGGCGAAGCACCACTTTCACAACGGGAATTTCAATTCACCAATATAAACGCTAATTTATTTTCCATACTATATAGTTTTAGTGCATTTACGTCACGCCGTTTATTAGACTAAATGACGTTTATTAGACTAAATGACATTTATAAGGCTAAATGCATTATTTATTATTAAATTGTATTTCTTATCTATATCTATTATTAAATTGTATTTCTTTTTTATTATTTAATTGTATTTCTTTTTTATTATTAAATTGTATTTCGTTTTTATTAATAAATTGTATTTCTTTTATATACTTTTATTTGTCATTAGATGTTAATCGTTCTTGGGAGTCGTGGGAGGTACGGTAACGTGCTGACGTCACAACCAATATGGCGGCTACCTCACTTGTTTTTTTTCCTGTGTACATAATGTCGTAAAAGTCACCAATTGAAACCGCGTAATATACTTTATATATATTTAATATGAAAGTGTTAATTCCTCGCCAGCTCGTCTCAGGATCGACCGGTCATGGAGGCACATCTCCGGATGCTGGTGACGGCCAAGTCCCCGATGGCCGAGCAGGACGCCTACCTCCAGAAGATGACAGCCATCCTGGCGCGGAGCCCGCCGGGACTCCGGAATCTGCGGGGTCCGGCCCGTCTTCTGGATCACCTGTTCCTAGGCAACATGCGCGAGGCCCACGACCACATCCTGCTCAAGCGGCTCCGTATCACACACATCCTGAACTGCGCCGGAACGAAGGACTACTCCCGGGAGATGAAGGACAATCCCTACGATCCGGATGAATCCGGCGTCCGGGCGTACATGCAGTTTGAGGCCCTGGACACGACGAGCTACCCGATCATGCGTCACTTCCAGGCGGCCCGGGCGTTCATTAATGAGGCCAAGCGGGAGGGGGGGAGGGTGCTGGTCCATTGCGAGATGGGGGTCAACCGGAGCGGAGCCCTGTGCCTGGCCTACGTCATGGAGTACGAGGATCTGACCCTTCTGGAAGCGCTGCGCCAGATCAAGATGGATAGACCCGTCCTACTCTGTAACGAGGGCTTCCGGCGCCAACTCTTCCACTTCGCCCGCGAGCGGGGCATGCTTCATAAAGGACCGTCCAAAGACAAGGAAGAGAATGGCAAATGATGACATGTCCTGCACGTCCTGCATAGAGTGGGGAATTATGCCATATCACCACGTCCTGCATAGAGTGGGGAATTATGCCATATCACCACGTCCTGCATAGAGTGGGGAATTATGCCATATCACCACGTCCCGTATAGAGTGGGGAATTATGCCATAACACCACGTCCTACATAGAGTGGGGAACTATGCCATATAACCACGCCCCGTACAGAGTGGGAAATTATGCCACATAACCATGTCCCGTATAGTGTGGGAAATTATGTCATATAACCATGTCCCGTATAGAGTGGGGAACTATGCCATATAATCACGTCCCGTATAGAGTGGAAAATTATGCCATATAACCATGTCCCGTATAGAGTGGGGAATTATGTCATATAACCACGTCTTTCATAGAGTGGGGAATGATACCATATCGCCACGTCCTCCTTAGCGTGGTAAAATCCTTCATAAAGTTATGTTACATAATCATTTCTTGTAAAAAGTGAAGAATTATGCCGTATACCCTCGTGCCTTATAGTTATAGAGCGATATTTGTTGTCTAGGGGCAAGCAGCGCCACATATCATAATGTGATCCCGACAGTGGCAATGTTTTGTGGTAAGCCAGGGACAAACGAGTCTACCACAAAAACTGATGGTACACACGAAGATCGCAAGCACCACAAACAGATATGTCGAAACATGACAGTAATAAGTGAAGTTTGTTTTATTCGATCTGTTACCACTGGCTTTAATAATGTGAAGCACAAATCGATTATCATGCAGTTCTTGCTTTAAGTGGACCAATATAATGTCCCACCAGATATTTTGTAACATTAGCAAGATAAATTTGTTTCCGGATCCAAAAGTTGTGAATGTGCTCTGCATGGACGACGGCCCTCGATGACGAGTGTAGATGATAAGTGAAGATGACGAGTGTAGATGACGAGTGTAGCTGACGAGTGTAGATGACGAATGTAGATTACGGGTGTAGATGATGAGTGAAATGAAGTGTAGATGACGAGTGGAGATATCGAATGTAGATGACGGCTCCAGATGATGAGTGCTGATGACGAGTAGATGATGAGCATAGAGGACGCGTGTAGATGATGAGCATACAGGACGAGTGTAGATGACGAGTGCTGATGACGAGTGTAGATGATGAGTAGATGATGAGCATGGAGGACGCGTGTAGATGACGGTTCTGGATGACGGCTCTAGATGTGCTCCAGATGTGGCCGGTTTTAATATCTGAGAACGGAAACTTAATCTTCAGATGTCGGCAAGTAAGGCACATCTGAGCTTGCGGAACGGAAAATGTTGTTGTTTTTTATTGCCTTCACCTCACCAAGTGACCTGTGTAAGCTCGTCTGGTAAACAGGTCAAAAGAGTCAAAAAAATGAAGGACCACAGTTATCATACAGTGGGATTTGGTCAACCCCCGACACACTTCCATAAATACCCTCACTATAACGTACATATCTACAGCTGTGTGACAGTATGTGTCGGATATATAGCTTCCAGTCTGGAAACGCTGCTGGAAGTATAGATTTATGGCTTATAGATCCATGACATATTGTATATGGTATATATAGGCAGATCGATTTCCAGTCGCCATTCTTGGCCATGCATGTGAATTGATGTGAGTTGATGTGTCTTGTTCATGTACACGATAGGCTAGTAAACATGAATGGAAAGCTCTCCTTCTTTGTTATTAATATAATTATCCAATATAATTAAATGCACCGAAATGTGTCCACTTAACATGCTTTGTTAGTATGGAAACATGTTTAATTAGCATAGTAAAGACGGATAATATTAATCTTAAAATAAAATTGGGAACAATGTACACGAGTTCATGCTGTTGGTAACCCGGTTGAGAAACGCTTCAAACGTGCGTATCTAAAAAGTCAGTCATAAATGCCGTAGACTCACGTTTCGGCCCATATTTTCCACGATTTTGTCGCGATCGCTCTGAAAATCACTGACGCGAGAAAGCAACACCGTGCAATTTTAATGATACCAAACTTACGTATGTACTGCAAGGTTATCCTTTTTTAAGACCCAAAGAGTATTTCTCCATGCTGACACTCCATTGGCAACAGACGCTTTGTCGCAAATAGAATAAATCACAGACAATGAAAGGCTCTATAGTTGCCATGGCGCGCGTGGCTGGTGCAAATATAGAGCATCAGAGCACGTTCGGCGCCATAGCAACTACGTCATCTTATGACGTGTGCTTTAGCATATTTACGAAACTGCGTTTGCTGCCAATGGGGTGTTAGCATGAAGAAATATTGATTGTTTGAAAAAAGGATAACCGCGCAGTACACACGTAAGTTTGGTATCATTAAAATTGCATAGTGTAGCTTAGCCTGATAATCAGACGTTAATGTCGTGACAGTCTGAAGGATCGACACTAAGGTCTGAAATCATAGGCCTTGGGTGCTGTTCACAAAACCTATTTGACCACCTTGACTAAAACCCTCATTTGCCAGCCACCAAAAAATTGATTTTTTCCCTTCTTTAATCTTAATCGAAGCTTGGGGAGATGAGATTCAAGGTCTTACACGCAAGATTACTCCGTAAACTTGATTTTTAAACACCATGCGTTTCTTTCCGCAGTGTCAGCCGCCATTTTTTCTTGGCGCCGTGACCAGTGGTGACAACTATCGGGTCGTTGGGCACTAAAAATTACATGCAGTTTTTAATTCCCAACGACCGTAGTAGGGCGGTCAGCGAATGCGTCGCGTTATTAGTCCAACGACGTCAAAATTTAACATGTGTCGCGGCCCTCGAAAATGGTACCATTTTAAAACGTGACATGTCGCACTGTTTTCGTTTGAGCCCAACGAGTTTTCAATGAATAAACAGCCGATACCATCGGAAAGAGAACAACATGATCTTTCCGAAACCGTCAGTCGTTTGTTGATATCTTTACGGGTTTTTCCGTAGCGGCGATTTGAAATGTTCCGTCACGCGTCACTCCGTCAATATTTATGTCAGAACCAAACGACTGAGTTATTTAAGGAGCAGAAAGAGTGCACTACAAGATAGAAAGAAAGTATCAGCACGAGCTGTAAGTATACACCTGCCTCAACGCGCCCAAAGATCACATGACCCGCACGGACAATGCGATGACGACACGCAAATTTCGTCACACGAGCGACAGGTCAAAATGGCGTCGGTGAGTATGGCGCGTGTGAGATAAACTCGGAAAATCCGGAAATATCTCTAACAAAATGAGTCATCCATCCTATTCATATATAGATATTATAAAATTAGTGATCATCATTTCATTTGGTACAATTTTGTAAAAGATGTACACCATATGTATTGAGAATTTTTATGGTTCTTTTCCTGACGTCGTTCCAGTGTTTGATTACAAATGTTGACAATGTATAGCATGTGTAGAATGGTGATGACAGGTTGTTATATAGCTCTAATTTATACGTCAAATAGAATAAAAAAGATTTGAAGTCCTGTTGAACAATGTCACTATTTGTTATGTTTATTCCAGAGCTGTTTAGCTGTTTGTGTAAGCCTGTGACGACCCCCACACAGGCAGTGGAGGGGGGGGGGGGGGGTGGGGGAGGGTTAGGTCCCTGTCTTATCACTTATGTTTAGGACTCCTGCCTCTGTGTTTGACCCCACCCCCACTCTAGCTGTCATGTTTTGACACCCTCATCCCTGGCTGTTATGTTGTTGACCCCCCCCCCCCCCCTCCACCTTAGCTGTCATCATGTTTAGGACCCCACCCCTTGTTGTTATTATGTTTAGGATCCCCATTTCTAGCTGTCCTGTTTTTACACCCAACTCCACCCCTAGCCCCAGTTCTGTGGCTGTAGGCCGGGCAAAAATCTGACAGGGCCCGTCTACAGCCACAGAACTGGGGCTACTCCACCCCTAGCTCTCATCATGTCTAGGAGTAGGACCCATTTAATCATGTTAGAACACCCCAGCCCAAGCTGTCGTCATGTTTAAGACCACCCCCCCCACCCCTATATCGGTCTTGTTATAAACCCACTACTCTAGCTCTCAGCATGTTTTGGATCCCCTACCCCTAGCAGTCATTATGGTACCCTCCCGCCTCCTCCCACATGCACCCTCGCTGGTATCAAACCCAGCCCCTAGCTATCAATAATTCGGGGAGTAGCCCAGACCCCCTTGCTTAGCTGTCTTCACGTTTGGAATAAACTTTTGGTACAACTTTCGATTAGACTTGTGTTGTCCCACGTTACTTATCGTAAATTTAGTTCAGTTCATGTCCTTTGTTGTCACTTTTGGTAGCCCCCCCACCCCCCACCACACACACATATATATACATACCTGAACCAAGATTAAAGTTACTTACACAGTAAAATTTTCTCTGTGAGACTGTGGCATTGGCATTGGACGGAGGGGTAGGGAAGTGTCTGTTCCATGTTAAGTTTCAAAGTTGTAGATATGTGATGGACTGGGTAGATGATCTGAGGAATGGCGGTTAGGTCAGTTCCCTTGTGTGTGGATGATTTGACTGGGCGACAGGGTTTGCATTTATGCAAGGATAATGAGACTGGAGTTGAGGCCTGGTTGGACGCTCTTGTGATTGCGTGTGTGCATGAAGGAGCATAGTCTGAATCCGAAAATGTATCATGACGCATGATAGGACGGATGAAAGCGTTAATGTGGATGATGATGAATCTCATAGGGATCGAGAATGACATGGAATTATTTCCGTCTCCACTTATGGAAGATTATGTAAACAGTGATTTGAGGTTGCTTTAAATTAAATTGTTTGTAGCTTGGGACGGTTAGTGCTGATGAAGGTGTAGATATTAGGGGAGGTTTTAGGCTACATAATTAAAGTATACATTAATGATGGGGATAAAGGTGTAGCTAATAACAGGTTGGAGATAATGGGGGTGAAGGTGGGGCCATTAGGACAGGCTAGAGTCTTGTCCCACAAATGCACAAATGAACTAAGAGAGAATAGCAGTATCACAAATGCTTGACTTTCTGGTTTAAATCACATTGTTATCAATATTTCCAGCTGGCAAAATAATTTACACCAGAACCCCAATATATATAACTTATTATTAACTGTTATTTTATTTGATGTTTCCTTTCTTTTAGTTTACTGGTACCAAGGGAAGAGCATATACATAAGAAGTCTCAAGTCAGGACTGGTGTCTCATACTTCACTGGTTTAGTGTCATTTCGCAAGTAACAAATTCGATATTCTGCTATACCCCTTTTACGTTGTATAAAAAATGTATTATATCATATGGAAATAAATAGGATCAAGGTTATTACTTATTGTTATCATTGGTACACAAAACTTGTATATATCATTTGATAATAATACTTATGTAAAATGACTTCAGTATATATGTAATACTTTGAAAAAAACGTTTTTTGCTGAAATACCCCTAAAATTATTGTTTTTTAAACAAGTGTTATTTTATTACATACAATTTAATGTTATTAAGATTGAAAAGACTTAATATATCTTTTTTTAGTTTAAATATTACATAAATAATCTAATTATAATCATTTCTTTACAGAAAATGGAATTTTAATTTTTGAAATTTTTGAAATTTTTTTTAGCATGGTACCGTTCTTAAAATTTTTAAGTCCAAAACTGCTAAAGTGGCTACCAACACTTTTAGCGCGTGAAATTTAAACTGAAAATAGGTATTTATAAGAGTAAAAAGTGTTAATTAATTCATATCTACATACATAACAATGAATAAATATCACATAAGCATTTAATACCTTATAATAAATGAACCAGGAGCTCTTGAAATAGAGAAATAATTAAATATGCCAATTTTTTTAATAATGACATGAGCCGGACTAATTTTACCCCTCATTTTGAAGTACTAAAATGGCTATAACTTAACATAATTAAGAAAAAGAAAAAGCATGTTGTTCTACTAATCGAGAGCTTTTATTTGAGCTATAGAAAGTGGCTAAACTCTAAAATAAAAAAAATGACTGACCGCCCTCTTCAGACGTTAGTGTCGATCCTTCAGACTGTCACGACATTAACGTCTGATTTTCAGGCTAAGTGTAGCTCTGATATCAAAACCGCCACCAAGGACCTTGGTGGTGGTTTTGATGTCAGAGCTATGCACAGTGTTGCTTTCTCACGTCAGTGAATTTCGGAGCGATCGCGGCAAATTCACGGGAAATATGGGCTTATATACCAGACCTTGCAGACATGTTCCGTTTCGGTCGCTCGATCAGCTTTGACCAAATAAAACACAATAGACTTTCTACTGAAAATTCCTCAATGCTTCGGCGAAAAATTCATTTCAAGGATCAATATTTTGTACATTGATATCTGATATCTAAGCATACCATAGTGTATATATTTACCGTACTGACATAAGAATAATTTATCGGAATCTTGTAAACTGAAGCGATTTATTGGGTTCAATTATAAGAAGGAACGGTACAAGCAGTAAAGGTTAACGCATGGTTTACTTACGTCTTGCGACACCGCTGTCTCAACTTTAGTTATAAAGGGCACTGTCTTATAATGCGGATAGTAGACAATTATAAGCGGACATAGCACAGAGCAAGCAAGTTAAGATACAAGGAAAAAAGAACATATGCTATCAATGGATTGAGTTAATCCTGGAGGCCGGATACTCCTGCACCTCAAACCCCCAGCTGCAGTTTATACAAATCCTTATCTAAGTTTTGGGTTTAGTACTAAGATGCAATAAGAGACAGAGTTACCGCTAAATATTTCAGTTGTAAGCATTGTAAGCAACATGCATTGTATTTATTTAATGAGATTTTACATTATACAGCATAATAACACTAGATAACAAAACCATTGGTTGGCATCCATCTGTCTGAGTAATGCCGGGTTTACGCTACGATCATTCCTTCAACATTCGTAACAACGGCTGAAGCATCGGTCGGTCAACAGTTCACACGGTCAAACCTTACATTGTACGAACTGATTCCACAATTATCACTACCGCCACCTAGCGAACATATCATTAGAACATCATTCATAACGTCATGCATCATCGCCACATTTATGCTATTACAACATTGTAATTATCAAGTTGGATATAAGTATCAACTGTGATATAAGTATCAACTATGGTATAAATATCACTGTATTAAACAATATTAACTACATTCAGACTGCAGATTGTGGCCATAAAAAGGTGTATACACCTTAGTACTTCGAACATTTTTTTTTTAAAGTAGTCAACAGGCTGGTGGATGTTTAAATTTCTGTCAAGAGATCAACTTTATAAGTCAACTTTCTACAGAAATGCCTGAAACGTTTGCTGAGAGTCAGACGAAACTCGGCCCAACCTCACGTCTGCTGGTGAGTCGCACCGTGGAAACAGTGTCAGGAGCGTTCAGCGTTCTGACGATCGTTCAGTTCTTTTTGTCTACCATATATATTGTCTACATATCACAACCTCAATACAAGACCCCACACCTCTGTTACAATATATACATACAATACCACCCTGCACTGCAGGGGAAGGTTGGTTGGTTGATTGGTTATTCAGGACGCTTTAACCACTTTTGGTCATATCGCGTCAACGGGAGAAGGAAGTGAGAGAAGAAGGAGGCATGTCCCCGGGGGTAACCCCCTACTCTTTACGAAGAAATACATGGGATCTTTATCCTGCGACCACACAGACATGGCCACAGCAGGGCTCGAACCATCGATCCACTCCATGCGAGCGTTCTAGCCCACTGAGCTATCGCGCCGGCCCCTGCAGGGAAAGGTAGCACTGAGGTGCTTCCCCGCGCTCTGCGCCAGCTCCCACTACGTCCCAGAACAATGCTCGAGATTATATCCAGATATATATCCGTCCTAAGTCTTCTTCAGAAGTAGATGCACGGACACTAAATTGTCTTAAATATCTTCACGGTAAATTCTTTATGGCAGATAGTCCTATAGTATATATCCTCACGACAGATGTCCTCACGACAGATGTCATCACGACAGATGTCCTCACGACAGATGTCATCACGACAGATGTCCTCACGATAGATGTCATCACGACAGATGTCCTCACGACAGATGTCCTCACGACAGATGTCCTCACGACAGATGTCCTCACGACAGATGTCATCACGACAGATGTCATCACGGTAGATTTCCTCACAGTAGATGTCTTTATGAATGGTTATCTTTGCTGTACCTTTTTTTTGTAAGTGGATCTTATCTTATGAGTAGATGTCCTTATGAGTAGATGTCCTTAGAGTAGATGTCCTTAGAGTAGATGTCCTTAGAGTAGATGTCCTTATGAGTAGATGTCATTATGAGTAGATGTCCTTATGAGTAGATGTCCTTAGAGTAGATGTCTTAATGAGTAGATGTCCTTATGAGTAGATGTCCTTATGAGTAGATGTCTTAATGAGTAGATGTCCTTATGAGTAGATGTCCTTATGAGTACATGAGGATGTCCTTACAGTAGGCATGGTGACGACTCAGCGCTGATGGGCCCACTGCCGACCCAGCATACCGGGAAACATATCCTTACAGTGTCCCAGTTTGTGGCCGACACCGTCCAGGAAGCAGAGCGACCACACCACCGGGGGTAGCAGGGCCAGAACACAGGTCAACAACAGCAACCACGTGCTGCTCCAGCTCGCAGAACTGCTAGAAAGTTACGAAATATATTCATAATTAAAGTTCTGCTGTTATTATTTTGCGACGTTTTCAACAACGTTAATGAAGACCTCGATTAATTCATTAAATGGACTTTTTATTTTGTTGTACTGAGAGATTTGTCCACAAATCCATAGTAGAGATGATGCGAGATTCAGAAAACGTGAAGAAAACCTTGAAATTACCTTCCAAATGAGGAGAAAGCACACATGGTCAGCCAAGCTATCACAATCAAGAGGCCGGCGACTTCCCTGTGAATGGAAATACAGATTCAGCTTTTGGTCGGGACAGGAATACACGCCATCAAAACCCAAGCTCATGGAAGATAACACAAAAACATTAGGAAGAAGCCGCCCAAGTTTCGTGACGTCAAGGATGTCCTCAGATTCCGGGTTCGGGGTGAGTTATGCGGATGCTCCCCAGGTTTCAACGGTATTTTTTCAATTTCAAATTCACGGCCAATTAACCATTTCTTCAAGCCGCGGTGAGTTGGAAAGATATTTCATGTATATGTGATTGAGCAATTTCACATCCCCTGCCCCCCGCCCCCCATCCCCTCGCTTTTAAATTGTTCGGGAAGACCCATGGCGTCTGACGTGACACATCTGACGTCACACCTCTGACGTCAGATGTCTGAGATAGCTCGTACCTGCCCTCCTCATGCTGCAGTGGGTTGTGGAGTCCTTCTCTTTGCCTCTCAGCGACGACTACCAGGAGATACGTGCTGCCTACCACACAGATGCCGATATGGATGACACAGATGACTTTCCAAATCCCGTGGGCTATGTCAAAGTAAAATGTCAAAGGTAGAGCCTGGCTTTGGGTTATAGGCATCGTCACAAAGCTAGGCTATACAATGTATACACATGGCGTAATAACGGCGATTCGCCAGCATGAGCACAATACTATATTGGTGTTCTGCGCCGCCATCTTAAATTTGGGCCAAGAAACCTCCTGGGACAATGAAATAGGGTTGGATGAAACTTGCCTCAGATGCACAGTTCCTTTATAAGCACGACGGTGGATTTCATTACGGACCTATTAGCTAGGCGGCAGTTGAGAGGATATGGGAGTGTCATTAGCCTGGAAGATTACAGACATGAGCATATGTTTTTAAGAGTGAATCCCCAAACTCATATGCACCACGGCTGGCTTGTATATTATATTATATTATATACACAACAGATCACGGTGGATGTCTGTTAGGACCCCAAACGTCATAGTGACAAAAACGTCATACCACACGGCCTGCGACATATGGAAGCAAATGTACAGTTTCAAATTGTGTCTCGATCGCCGTGTCTATTGATGGGGCTATAAATATACGTGTCAAGAAGTCTTCAGTGCTTTTATAAACGATGGAATATGGAGTATCGCCCCAGCCCTACCCCTCAGGGTCTATCCCTTGGAACCCTCCTCTATTAAAGACTTTTTTTAACCCCAAGTGGCCCTGCCCCGTCTCATTTACAAACATTACACAGGGCTGTCCCAGTGTGGGCGATAACCGGGAAGCTTGAAGTCAAACTTAAAACTGTGTATTTCCTTCTACTTCTAAGGACTGACGTTTGGGTCACTATGACGTTTTGGGTTCTAACAGACGTCAATACAATGGTGCCTTATATAGCGGTCCTTGGGGAAAGCGAACTAGGGTGTGGCTGCATAGCAGGCCCTGTTAGCAAACGGCATTTCTCGTATTTGCGTGTAAATACACTGTACAACAACCCCAGGGTATATATATGTATGACAAAAGTAAAACACAAATATAACATACGTATGGTGCTTAAGCGAACATATAATTTAATCGCGTATTACTGCGAAAATTATCAATTAAAAACCCGCCATTATCGCTCTCATGTTTATTGGTTTGTGAAATCGATTGGTCTTCAGGTTACTTACTGGTGACATCCGGGCTCCACGCCATTGAGATAGACAACAACGCGGGTATGACGTAGATGGGCTGAAAGTCAACATTAGTAGAATAACACTCAAAATAAAATGAAAGGTAAGATAGATACATATCTTAGTACATATATGTTGGGTACACATATATATGTTGCGTATACACATATGTGTTATGTACACATATATGTTGCTTACATATAAATGTTGTATATATAGCTAATGTTGCTCTAGCTAAGCATTGTTGAAGCATAGACATTATGTATACCTGTAGTGATATGAGCTATAAGTTATCTGACTGCGTTTTCACTGAGATTCATAGCAAGCTAAAATTGTTAAATTAAGAAGTAATTAATCAGTTATTAAACCATTAATGCAATTTCTGGATTTCAAGTACTTACAATCCACACGTAAGGATCTGGATCATTCAACTGCAACAAAAACAGAACAATGGATAGTAGAGACATACTGATGTTATAAAAACCTTCTCTGTGTGAATATTAACATGCAAAGACAGCAGCAAAACTCACAGCAAGAGCAGGAGGTTTAGTTCATAGATAATTTTTAAATTATTGGATAGTATTTATATCATTTGTACTTATAAAGGTGATTGTACTCATAAAAAGCAGATTGTCGATCTTGGGAAAAAATTATAAAGCTTTATGGTAAATGCTCCATTTGCATGGCATTCTGGCATATTCATTATACATATGTACTTGCATAACAAACTCATAGCTGCATAGTAAAGCTTTATAATAGCACGCCTTACAAGTAAATCATATCATTCAATACTTGCTTTGTACTGTTATATATGCCAACATATACTATATATAAGAAATTAATATACAAAAGTTCAACCTGGATTAATTAAATAATTAAATATTTTAATGACAAATGCTACTCAATGGTTTGTTATATTGAATGCAGCCATGTTGACCTTATAGTCAATCATATAGAAATGTTCCACCTTCTTCATGATGTTCAACATCATTTGGCTTAACATCTCAGGCACACTGTCTGAGTAACATAAATACATAATTTCGATTCAAAATATTTTTCAACATTATTTAGGGAAATATTGTTGTAACTTTTATCATTAAAACAGATTAATTACCTGAACATAAGCGCATAGTGCAAAGAACACTACCATCACACAACTGACAAGCCTCCGAGCGAGCCACCATTTTTCAGCCTTTTGTGTGAGATGAATTTCTCCATCTTCAAATTTCTCAAATTCTGCATGTGCCATCATGCAAGGCAAGTACCGGTAGCTCAGTATTCTGAAAAGCTATATGATATTATATTATGTCTAGACATAATTAAGTTAAGGCATAAATAAATGACATTACCTATATAACCACTCATGCTTGAATGATTAGTTGGCAAGTATAGCAACATTTACATATAACCATTTTTTTACATTTTAACTATATTAATGTACAAGAGCAAAGGGATCATACCAGTTTTCATGATCTATCCACAATCATATAAACCTAGTATTTGAGTTATTATTAACAGATATATAATTTATGTACTCTTAGAGTCATTTTGTTTTGTTCAGAAGCCAGCAGGGATAGGTGATAGCTACATGTCAGAGTCATGAGCCATGGTACTCTGTGATGGACCCCTTCATAGATTCACAGTGAGTGTTAGAATACATTTATTTTACCAAGAAACATATCAGGGATGACTACATAACAACTATGGTATGGAACTAACTTAAACAAAGTAATAACTTGGTCTCGAGACTCCCATTAAAACTCAGAGGCTGAGGTCATGGGAGCCACCATAGGCTCAGTGAATCAGTAGAGAGGAGGGGGGGGGAGGGGTGTAGAGGGCCCCCCATAACCTGGAGGGCCCTCGGTTCACCTGCACAGTGGCCGCCAATCCACCTGGCCGCTGATTCATTTGGCTGCCGGGGGAGGGGCTGATGGGGGGGGGGTCCAGGGATTAATTAGCAGAATGCAATTAAGGAGGGAGGCAGGGTTTTGTGTAATCTACCACAGTAATCATGCTAATTGTGTATTGTTATTTTCCGGGGCGTGAAGTGTAAGAGCTGGCATCAAGGCACAGATTGTGTACCATTATTTATTATGGATAGGTACTACCTAAAATGCGAGCATATATATATTAATTCAGGTATTCTGATATATCGATAAATTCAAAATATATCGATAAATTCAAAATATATCGATAAATTCAAAATAAATCCCACATCAGCTTGCCATAATGTATTTCTTTGGCGGGTGATGTATACCGTGCACATGCTTGTAGCATCCCATTTGTTTGCTTAGGAACACCCATTGTGATGTCATTTTTATAACATGTTGACGTCACAACTATGCTCAGTATTATAGCATCATCAACATTAAATTCTTTTTGTTAATAAATTATAAAACATAAAATGAGTCTAGAAGATGTAATTTTTGTTTGAAATGAGCAAGTTTCATTGATATATACATATAGATATCTATGCCTTAGAGTAATCAATCTTTAACAGAAAAAAACTTCCAAAACATGCATGCGTACATAACATGCGATTACTTGCGCTTTCCCCAGTGGAGGTAGACTTCCAGTTGATTTTACCATCTCATAATAGTATTGGATTCAGATATAGATTCTATCATTTTTTTACGTGTGTATTATCTAAAGAGCTCACTATGCTCACTATCAGTACTAATAATAACGATGTGATATACCATCTTTTTTACTTCTTATATTTTTAACACCTACTTAATTGTACCGCTTAATTAATATTCTATCTCGGCCGGCAGCTAGCTCGATTGATCTACCTTATCTTAATCCCCCAGTTTGTGACTCCACCCCACAAGCAACTGACCAACCAAACCACCCCCACACCAAGCAACCACCACCAATAATGGCAATATCGCAAATGAATAGGCGGCCACAATGCACATATACTAGGCCCCCTATCCGCCTCCCCCCCCCCCCCCCCCCCTCCAGCACCTCCACTGGTTCACTGCATCGACTGAGCCTGTGCTGTGGCCTGTCACAGTGTCAGGTTTACGCTCATTTTGACCGCGGGACGTGTGCCAGTGTGTGCAGACACTGACACCGACACTGTCTGACAGTTACAGTGTGGGACTGGGAGTGGGGGCCACACTGTCACTGACACTGTCACTGCACAGATTTGCAGCGTATTTGGTCCCTAACGACGACCGATACGACAGTAATGTTTTGTTTTCAGGCTAGTCACAGACGAGCAGACGAAGATCATCTGGAGACCGTTACCAGGTTACGCGCAGGTAGCCTCAGCCGCTGTCGCTTCCCGGTTGTCTGCGCTGTTGCAACCTCAAAGTTGTTGTTAAAACTGAGTGGTCACATGATCGTCTTTTTACTTTTTACTAAACACCGAAAAGTCCTAATTGTAAACGACTTACAAATTGCAAGTGATTGCAATAGTTTGGGTTCGTGCTAAGCCTTAATTAGTTGTTTCGTGCATACCAGAAATGAAAAGTGTTCGCGCCATAGGTTAATTTATAAAGAAATCCCCAACATTTGAAAAGGAGGAAGGGGGGCGGGGAGGTCACTGCAAATGTGCGACCGGAGGGGGGTGGGGGTGGGGGGGGTAAAAAGACCGCGAGGGGGTCCAACAACTCTTACGACTGGAGGGAGGGGGGGGGCGGTGTCAACACCTCAAATGATTTTGCAATGAAAAAAAGTGTTTGAGTTTAACAGTACCCACCATCTCTTTGCTTGAGGGCAGCATCACAAGAAATCACAGTTCAAACAAGGCTATAATGGGGATGAATTGTTTTACGGAGAAAACATTTAACATCCAATTGAATAAGCATTTTTTTTATTAATGGAATAACTTCAACAATAATAATAATAATTGAAGGGATAACTGTCACTCAAGCGTTCGTCTGGATATTGTGTTATGATTTCTGCGTCAGCGGCGCCGATCCGGGTTAAATATTGTGCATGTGACATGGTTTCACGGAACAACACTCAACAAAATATTGTGTGACATGGTTTCGCGGAACAAATTAACACTGGTCTGGATATTGTGTGAGATGCGTTCACGAATCAACACTGATCTGAGTATTGTGTGATATGGTTTCACGCATCAACACTGGTTTGGATATTGACGGTGAGATGTTTGCATGGATCAGCGTTTATCAAGACATTGTGTGAGATGGTTTCACCGATTAACGCTGATTGGGCTGGATGGTTTCAGGATCAGCGGTGATCTTGGTATTGTGTGAGATGGTTTGAGATATCAAAACTGATCGGGATATTGGGTGACTCAGATGATTTCACGGATCAGCGCTGATCTGCATGGATATTGCGTGACATGGTCACGGACCAACGGTCATCTGGGTATTGTGTGAGGTGGTACGTTACGCGGATCAACACGGTTCAGAATATTGTGTAGGATGGTTTCATGTTCTATCCTGCGTACGTTATTGCTATTTCTCCTGTTGTGCACCACTTCTCGAATCACAGGGCAGGTATCCATTTTCCCGCGCAAAACCAATCAACTGCCTTTGGAATCCGATATTGAACAGCGCAATTCCCCGTTGCTGTTTGACCAAATCGACCGCCTGATACAGGTCCATGTTCTGGTCGGCCATGATGTAGGCGATACAGATGGCAGCGCAGCGGTTAATGCCCATTGCGCAATGCACTAGGGCCTTGCCGCCCATCCGCTTGGCCTCATCAATGACGTCACGAGCCTCGGCGAAGTGCTGCAGAATGTTGTAGGTCTGGTGGTCGCGGGTGTAGAACTGCTGGTAGCCGACGACGCCGGTCTCTCCGCCGTAGGGGTTCATCTCCGACGGCCGACAGGCGGCGCAGTTGACCACGTGGGTGATGCCGACGTCCTTGAGGCGTGCCAGGTCGGCGGCGTCCTTGTAGTTGCCGATGTAGAGATGATCCAGAAGGCGGGTCGGGCGGTCTCCCTTCTTGCCGTACGGCTTGCCGTGGATGATCGCCTGAAGCCTCTTCTCGTAGATCACGTCTGGTAGGGGCTCCATCGTCCGTACGTCTGAGTGAAGAGAAAGTGGTTATTATTTACCATTAAAGCAATATATTCCGTAATGTTTTGTATTACCAACCTCTTCTCCATGTCAAATAAGTACATTCTGTCCTAAATTTAAATCTTGAAAGCCTGCGGGCTATCCGGAGACAACCATTTGGGTCAACGGAGACAGAAGTTGGTGGCCGGCTTTATATCCCTGCGCGCCTGTTCGCAGTTCGCTATTTTGTGCGTGATGTCGACCGCGGCTCGCTATCACGTCCGCGCGCGATAAAAATAAACCGCGCAGTTTTATGTTGAAATGTTTGTTTTACAGACTCAAAGAGATATAAAAGTTATGCTTCATAGATGTTGAGATACTATTAGTCTTGATTCTAAAATGTAACAAATCTAAGATGACGCATGTAAGTACATTGCTTTAAATTCAGTATGATTATAAGCTTAGTTACTCATACAGCATGCTGTCTCTCTGAATAATAATCATTTCAAATTGTTTCTTAGAAATGATCTGGACGATTTTTTCTTCTTCAGGCATTCGAATATCCATCGTCAAGTTGCATATCTAGCTGTTTTGCTAATTTTTCTATGTATAGATTCGGCGCATAAGAACACACACATAAGGCCTTAAGGTTCATAGCAAACTATAAACACCTACCATATCCAGCACCAATTATCTGCCAATAACCAAAACAATCCAACTTCTTCAATTTTCCCTCCACAAAGGTGAAAACATCTGCCTTTTGTGAAAAGTCATAAACGTGTATACACATGTTGTTTACCGGTCCCACCGATAGGGGGCGCCCTAGCCCCACACTAGAGAAGCGTCTAGAGCGCCACTTCCCCTTGCCGGCGGCCGTTGACACAGTGTGTGGAATGTTTGAACCTCAAAGTCAGCAGATGCTCAAAAGCAGGGGGGGGGGGGGGGGAATCAGGTCTAAATGGCCGCTTCCCGCATCTCTCGATCGTTTAAGGTCAGCGCCCCATAATAAGCCTCGGCGATTTTGAGCAAACCTCGTTAAACATCGGCAAACATCGGCGGGCTATAGCCCTGAGATTTTACGCAGTCTTAATGAAACAAAGCACGAATAAAAGCCAGCAAAAGAAGTGGTGACATAGGTAAAATGAATAGAGCATCGTATAATAAGCTTCGGCGATTTAGAAAAGACCTGATAAACATCGACAAACATCGGCGGGTGTCAGTGAAGGGGAATCCCCAATTCGTGACGTCATTCACGAGGTATTTCCCCAAGAATGGCTCTTCGTGATAAATTCAGAAAATTCAACAAAAAGGTATCGAGAAAACTTGTAAATAGTTCAGAAAAGATTCGTGTAGATCATAATTATATCGGAGACCATTATAAATAACCAGATTAATTAAAATGTGAACACAAGGCGTAAATTACTGATAATTGGTGTGACATAAGCTGCGCCAATTTTTTTTGGTGAAATAACATTTTCAAGATTCAGGACGTGTTTCTCGGAAAATTTGAACGGCTACCTTTATTTTTCTTTACTTTTATTACAAGAACAATGTTTTTAGAAGTTTTTAAAAGTGGTTTGGTGTCAATATTTTTATTTTTGATCAAATTATAGCCAATTTTGTGAAGGTGGTGATTTCGAATTTGGGCAAAAACGGTTCTGATTTTGGATAATTGCACTTTATTATTATACCATTCTGTTATTTTTTGTGACTACTATTTACATTTTTGAATATCATTCCTGTAATACACTTGGAAAATGGAGAATATTTTTTTAACGGGACGGTATAGTATCCTAAAAAATTCACCAGAAGGTGTGTAATTGGGTATACTTTCATCAAATAATCACAAATACGGGGTTCTTTTACCTTGCTATTATGGGTAGCTTGCCTTAACACATCGATCAAACTTTTGCCTGCCGCAAACACCCGGTCAAGTACACTCAAGTAGAAAAAGTGTATTTTGATACACCCGTTGCAACGATCAGCTCGGAGTGTAAGTTTTTAAATGGCAAAAAGCTTCATCAATGCCCACCGGTTGATGACGTAACGCACAAGAACTGCGCGCACCCGTCTGTGCCAGCCCGACGGAAAGTGTCAATTTAAAGTACCTTGCATTTGGTTATTGCACAATTACCTCAATGAAGATCTTTAACCTAAAGGATTTAAAACGTTTCTCATGGGAAAAATGACTGCATAAACAGCTTTCAAATATATTTGTAGCGACGCATAAACGTTTTTCATTTTCAAATTCTGACATTGTTTACAATAGTGGAGCCGATGGGTGACATATTCGTCCAAATGGGGATGGAACCACCAGATGTTTCTCATATCGTCTTATAGGATCACGTGAGCTAGAAGTTTCAAAATATCTACCAGAATCATTAAAATATGTAAAAACTGTGAAAGTTGAATAACAATTGTGTTTACAATATGCAGAGGTCCATTTTTGGATGTTCGAAACGTGTTAGATCCGCAAAATTGCCGCCAAAATGTTTATTTAGATGCAACGTCATATTTCACTGCAAACTTTTAGCATGATAACTCTCATGACGATTTAAATCTTCCCTTGGTATGTTTACTCGACCCGGGGGGGGGGGGGGGCGTTATTACATGGTCCGGAATGGTGCCATTACAATACGATTGTATAACCAGCTCATATGTTGGTATCAGTCAACCGAAGAAGTGGAAAGGAAGGATCGGATACACAACGTACCTTAGGCCTTCTGACGCCACTGTAACCAGTCACCACGTTTGTTATTGTTAATTTGTTATTATAGTGCCCTTAAAAACTGCTGCACCTGCTGGACCTGTTGCATATGCGGGGGTGTAGGTATCGAGGCAGACTGCGCTATATTTTGGCTGTGGTTTATTCATCTTCATTGAGACGCCAGTGCCTTAAGAATGTGTATTTTATGCTAGATAATAAACTTTAAACAAACAAATTAAAAATGATGGACGATGGCTTATTCGACATCACAATACTGAACGCTGTGTCTTTCAGTCGCTGTGTCTCAAGGGCGTATTTACCTGACCGAAGTATTCACCGGAACTTGGAACCTCCCGCCCCCTTCCTTTCGCCAGCAACAGCATCTGAGCGTCCTTGACGCTGTACCTATACCCACAGCGCCGCAGGTCAGGCAGCCAGGCAGACAGACAGTCCGTTAATCCTTCCCGTTAAACTGAGTCATCCTCGACTGTATACTTACCTTCAGCGAAGTCCCGGCCACAATATGTTTTCACGATCCCGATCGTTGCAGCTGATGCTATGGATACGAAGCTAGTGGGATGGCCAACACATTTCGGAGGACACACTATAGCATAAGAACTAACCACAGTCCATGCAGGATGACACAACGTTATATCTCTGTTCATGCAGCGGTTCCCTCGCCCGGAATTGTCTGCCAGAGTTCCGGGCCGGAATTATATGCCTAGCAGCCTCTATAGTGCCCGGTGTCTTCCATTCTATTTGGCTTGTACGCCGCACAAATCGGTGGATGACGGGTGTGTGGCGCTGGAGCAGAGACAGGGTTGCCTACAGCCTATACAGTGCCACGGCCGGAGCTGTGGCTCTGGCTGTTTCTGCAGGGAAACAGCCACACCGAGACCGCCGCTTGCTTGCTGCTTGCTGCTCGCGGCTATCTGATATTAGCGAGGCTTCTAGAAATAGTTGTGAAACTCGCCCCGCGGTGTGTGTGGGGTGGAGGTGCGTAGGATTGGTTGCGGGCGGTGACGGGCGCTGGGAGTGTAGAATGCGGGGTCGGGCGGCGAACAACGCCGGCTGTTGGGCGATCGAAGAGCCGAGCCGACGGAGATATAAGTTATACACGGTGGTGGAGAGAACGGGGGGGATGTCCCGAGAGAAAATATGGTGTTTCCAGCCTGCGCCGATTTGCCAGGTTACGTCTTTTGCGAGATGTTTTCCTTGCTGCAGAATGTAATAATATCTCGTTGAAGTCGGCCCTATAAGTCTATATGTATAGTGTGAATCATAGTGTAAATGAAGCCCAAAACATTGTGAACATTTATTTATAGGCAAGGTTCACGTCATGATCGAGGAGTTAGTTGAAATGATCCTGACGCGATAAAGGGGAGGGGGATCCCTGGAGCCCCCCCCCCCGCGCCATCTTAGGTGTGGACTGATATGTTTTGTGGATTTCCCCACCCCACCCCCATTTCAAACTCCTTGGTACACGCCTGATCCGCAGACCTTTCTGCTCTCGATCCAATCATCTCCAAATATCCGTGACGTCACAGACGCCCAAAATGCCCTCTGTGTGCCTCCCACATCACCCCCCCCCCGCCACCCAGCACCTGTGGCGTCGGATCACTGACCCCTCGGTAACCTATTCTTATCTAATCTCAAAAGCTAGTCTGCTAGTCTTTCACATCCAGTATAACAATTAATATGGTTTGCTTTAGTCTTTAATTAATCTCAGCTTCCCATACTCTACCAATGGAAATACCCCCCCCCCCGTCATAAAGAAAGATGAATCCTCTTCACATATTGCCATGTGATACCAAAACTCAAAAACTACCCGTGTGATAAACCAAATATATCGCCCTCTTCGGTTGTTGCCATGATGTACATCGATACTATTCACTATACTCCGCCTCTGATAGCATTAAAGATAAAAGCGGCTATTTTCAATGCAAATGCGAATCACCCGTTGTAACGTAGGTTGGTGACATATCATTTTTTTATTGCATGATGTACCAGAGGTACAAGGAAATACAAAAAAATGAATTGCATGGAAAAATCAGTGTTCATTTCTCTTCAGTGTGCTTTTAATGAGAGAAATGACCAATATTCACATTTTTTACATTTCAATAGCATTACATAACTAAATCTTCTCTACTGTCTAAATACCAATGGTGACCTATGGATTTTTTTCCATAAATGCAATCTTAGGGGCCTATTCTGACACATTGTTGACCATGAAATCAATAGCAGTGGTAGAAGTGAATAGCCGCTTTTATCTTTAACAGCCGCGATTCCAGGATTTCCAGGGTCGGATCCAGACATGCTGGACAGGGAGCCGGTTTCGAGAGATGGCCTAGCTTTTGGTTTTCGTATGTTAAATGTTATATATTTCGGCTCTAAAAGGGGGGTGGGGGGCGGGGCCTTCGTCGGCGTCGGCCCTCCGTTGGATCCGTCCCTGATTTCGTCAAGGAGGGGGGAGGATTTTTTTTCAATGAGGGAGGGGCTAACAAGAGACCCTTACGATTCGCGATCTATTCGTCCACCATATGCGGTATATTTCAATGCGGGGGAGGGGGGAGCTGTGATCACCCCCCCCCCCCCACCCAACGCCCCCCCCCTGAATTCGCGCCTCGTTCATGAACTATGTATATTTCCTTTGCTCTCGTCGATTTTAACCAATTATGACTGTTATAGGGTTTATGCTTCTATTATCGCTCACCTGAATACTGAACACAGCGCCATCTTCCATACAGAACATAATAGGCCTACACATACTGACAAACACGAGATTGAATTTCAGTTCCCTTTTATTTAGATTTGGTTCTTAACACGTAGCATTTAATAACACGTGATTTTTGATATACAAGATTCATTTTCGTGCCAAAACTTAACAATAGATCGTCGAAAAGTATTGAATTGAATTAATAGTCTTCCCAAAGTTCACAAAATGCAGCCATGACAAATTTAGATAGTGAAGAATATATCTGAACTTAAAAATTCCCTCAGTTTTCTCTGATCAGGATGTCCGTCATAAAGGCTTATATGCTACGAAAAGTAATATAAACTATGGTAAATATGGCCAAATTGTTGATTATTATTGCATACATTTAACAGCCATCGACACATTCTCTATACGGGCAGATAAAACCCTCGTCCATAAGCAATAACATGGATAAATGAAATCCAAATAAATTTAACAGTTTGATAAATGGATGTATGTTCTTCAGTATTTAGAAGCTTTAGACAATTAACTGATACCTTGCTACGAAGCGCAAGCGAGATATATTGAATTTCTTATTTTTTTTTTATTCTTTCTTATGTCTTGACATAACTAATGAAGAAACCGTAATTATAATAAATGAGGTTAGTTTTCCTGGCATGTAAGTTTCGTTTTCCTGACATCTTATAATGATTATTTTTTCCTGGCATATCCGCATCTACGTTGTTTGAATACAATAAAGATCGAAATCTATTTAATCACTTGTTTAATTATCCTCGTTTCCGTGGATTTTCAGAATTTGAATTACGTGGTGATGTAATGAGTTTTAACAGCACACACATACTGCAATATGTGGTACAGTCAACTGGAAAGTCTTACTAAGAGAAGAGAATGTTAGGCGCATCACATATGCATACATACTGCAGCAGAAAACGAAACTAACATCATTGAAATTGTGTCGTTTGTCCGATTCAGTCTTGAGTCGTCATCCTGGTGCTTGGTTATCACAGTTCAAATCATCACTCTTATCTCTCAATAGATGTCGACACCCCTCCCCTCTCCGCCACCCTCTCCCCCCTGTAACACACCCGGCTACATCCAGCCACTTGCTGAATCGACTTCGGGCATGCGCGAAGGCCCACTTCCGGTGGCGGGCGGCGAGTACTGGTGGGAGTCGTAGGCCACGGCTCCAGCCTGACTACTTCCTGCCCCGCCATCGCTGCTGCTGAATGCGTGCTTCTTACTGGACTTCATCAAGGACTTCATGGCATGCTTGCTGCGTCCTTCGCTGGCCGAGTAAAACAGCGCCTCGAAGGTGTCCTGGTCGAAGTAGACCTTGCTGATGCAGTCCATCAGACGGTCCACGGTCTCCGGGAACTGTTCAATGCCGTTCTTCTTCTCCTGGCCGATGGGGCCTTTCACATCCTCGGTGTCCGCCTTCTTCTTCTTGAAGAGGTTCTTCAGACCCGTCCACTCGGCGAAGCGACCCATGATGAAGTTGACCATCTCGTACTCGTTGGGTTGCAGCTCGATGTTATGGCGGACGGAGGAGAAGCTCTCGTTGAGGATCGTCAGGAACATGTTGATCAGGATGTAGTAGACGGTGACCACGTAGCAGAAGAAGAAGAGCGGCCCCAGGACCGGGCTGGCGAACTGCATGGCGTTGAAGTTGAACTTACCGACCAGCATCTGGAGGCAGGTCTCCACCGAGTAGATGATGTTGGAGAAGTTCTCCAGCTCCAGGAAGTAGATCATGTAGAAGAACTGCGAGTAGGCCATGAAGACGATGCCGAAGATGATGCCGAACATAAGCAGCGGCTTGGCTCCGACGCGCAGGGTCTGGGCCAGGATCGACATTCGCCTGTTGAAGCGCAACAGGCGGATGAACTTGACGGTGGCGAGGAAGACCAGCCATCCCACCATGTACAGCAGCAGCTCATTCCAGTAGGCCACGAACTGGAACTTCATGTACTCGTTGCCGTGAGTCTCGGCGAAGTAGGCCGTCTTCTCCTTGGTCAGCACGAAGCGGTAGAAGTACACGACCGTGCCGGTGACGGACAGCACTATGATCAGCAGCTCGATGTAGTTCCAGGGCTCCTTGAAGTAGGCTTTGCCGTTTCGCAGCAGCTTCCGAATCTCCTTGACGATGAAGAAGACGATGAAGCAGAGGAAGACCGCCTGGCAGACCCACTGGAAGAGCATGGCGTCGGAGACGTAGCCGAGCAGGTTCATGGGCTCCACGCGGATGTAACTATGCATGCCACCGCTCTGGATGAACTCAGCTACCAGGGTGACGATCCCGAACAGGTTGACGTAAGGGTTGTAGACGGTGAACTCGACGAAGATGGCTCGGGTCTTGCGGTCAATCCACTCCTCCCGTCGCAGCCGCTTCACCATGGCGAGGAGGTCGCGGGTGCTGCCCTTCAACTCCACCGCGTAGCCGCCGCCGCTGTAGACGGCGTGGGTCCCCCAGAACGGCCAGCCTTCCAACGTGTCGGCGGAGGTGTAGGTGTACGCAGGGATCAGGGACTCGTTGGCGCCCGGGGCCAGTGGTTGCCACCCGACGCCGTAGTTACCGCGGCTCTCGTCACCCATGCTATAGGGGACGTAGCATTCGGGGATCAAGACCCCCATGGGGTGCACGGTCACGCAGTCACCTAGGGGTGGGGAGGGTGGGATGGGGTTGGAGGGAGGTGGGGCACAGCAACAACATGGTCAGCATATCGGCACTGTCATCCATTGCAACGTTCATACACATTGCTATTAAAATCCTAATAAATCTATATATTAATACATTAATTGTTTCCAGCATATTTATTTTCTCAGCCAATAATATAATATATTATATATATAATAATATGAAAGGAACGTGGCTCTCCTTAATACTAATAATAATGATTGAAAAAAAAAACGAATGTTACTCTGTAACATTAGTCAATACTATGCAATTTATTAATATCTTTTAGTAATCACATTTATATTATTAATAATAATACCCGACACATATCATGTTATGATAATTAATGTTAACATCTTATAATATTTAAATTGAAAAGTATTTGATTTAAAAACAAAATATGTTACTTAATGGAAATATTGTTTTTATAGTTTAAAGGATGCAATTAAATCTTTACAACCTACGTCATTTTTTTAATGTGATTCAATTTGGTGCCTCCAACGTAGAATGACCAGGCAATTATGAATTGGCATTTAATGCCAGCATAGCTTACTGTTCTCGACTCTGAGCTGCCTCATCACCGCGAACCCCATGATCCTAGAGACTCTATCATGGAGGAAGCCACGCTGTCCGATAGGTGGGTCCCCGTTGTACCAGAGCTCAGCCCGCGTCGCCGGAGCCAGGGTCTGCACCGTCCAGTCCCAGAAGTCGTCAAATGTCCTCGCCTGATCGAAAGGCAGGAAAGTCAAAAAGTGTGGCAATATTAAAATATTAAATATGCGCAATATAAAAATATTAAGTATGTGCACTATTAAAATCTTACATATGTGCAATATTAACATAATATAATAATTATTATGGATATCGGGTGTCGGGCTACTATTTGTATAAATTACAGATCTATAGCACGGTATTTATTTGTCACTTTATAATTATT
Source organism: Arenicola marina (assembly GCA_964019135.1). Lineage (NCBI taxonomy): Eukaryota > Metazoa > Annelida > Polychaeta > Arenicolidae > Arenicola > Arenicola marina. The sequence goes on from OZ025251.1 coordinate 10,155,886, forward strand.
CAACTCGATATAGAGTGCTATTCAGGTATACATAAATGAACACACAGGAGAAAAACAGTTTGATTTTTAAAATTTAAATTAAAAATAAAATATCACTATGTAGTTGCTACTAATCATAACATAGACGATAGAAGAAATGAAAGCCACGTGCCCCTCCCCTCCCTACCCCACCCCCTCTCCTAACCATTAATACACCGTCCCATCCCCCATCCGCCTCAACCCCAAGGGTCGGATCCAGATATGTTGGAATAGTGGTTGGGGGGGGGGGGCGGTTTCGAGTAATGGCCTAGCTTTTTGGTTTTCACATGTTACATGGTATACATTTCGGCCCTAAAAGGGGGGGCCGGGTCGCCGCGCCCACACCTGGATCCGCCCCTGACCCCTATCCCCACATCACCCCCTCCCCGATCCAGCTGCTGACCTTTGTGAAGCTGTTCTGGGGGGTGGCGAATTCGCCGAGGCCAAGGTCGGTCACGGTGTCCTGGATGTTCTTCTTCATGTAGAAGGCGTTGGGATCCCGGAAGCCGTAGCTGATGACCAACAGGATCCAGAGAAAAATTGCGTAGAACAGGATCTCTCGCAGGATGTCGTACATCTGGAGCTCCTTCAGGCGCAACTCGCGGGCCTTCTTTAACAGCTCCGGGTCCGGCGGGTTGTAGGCCAGCTTCCGGTTCTTGGGCCTGGACTGGTAGCCTATGGGGTGAAAAGCAGAACGTGGCGGCGATAACTGGGCGATAATAGGCATATTTCGGTAAATATCGCCCAATTTAGAGACAGCGGCATGCGTTACAGTATCTTTACACGTTAGATGAACACCGTTATTGTAGTCCCGTATTAACACCCGGATTTTTGTCAGGAATTTCAGGATACTGTGACGTGACTGGCCACGCGACATAAGATATAGTCATCACGTTACCACATGATCTCATTACGTGACACATACCGCCAACTTTACATATCACGAAGCGTAATTCGCCCATTATTCTTGCACTCCCTGGGGCGGTTGTATATTCAGGACGCTTTAACCACTTTTGGTCATATCGCGTCAATGGGAGAACTAAGGGAGAGTGAAGCCATGTCCCCGGGTGTAACCCCCTATTCGTTGCGAAGAAAGACAGCTGTAAGATCTGTATCATGCGACCGCACAGACATGCCCACAGCGGGGCTCGAACCATCGATTCGGGTGCCGTTAGGCTCTCAGGTGGCCATAGCACTTAATGCAAGCGCTCTTGCCCACTGATCTAACGGGTCGGTCCCGCATCCGCTAGGTGACGGCGCCGAGTAAGAGAGACTTACTGGATTGCCCCGGCTGTGGGTGGAGCCACTGGTCGTCACGTGACAACTGTATCTCCTCCTCGTCCTCCTCCTCGACCTCCTCCTCCAAGTGGTCGGTCTTCTTGAAGATCAGGGAGAAGAACAGGGCCAACAGGAACACCTGCAACGGGTAAACCAGCCTCATAAAAAGCAGAGACCCAGCTATATCAATAACGGAGAACCCGCATTATATCAATAACGGAGAACCAGCCAGAACAACAACGGGAAACCAGCCAGCTCAAGAGCGGGGAACCAGCCACTTCGACAACGGGAAACCAGCCATATCAATAATGGGGAACCAAATAGATTAAAAACAGGGGGCCAGTCACAGCAAGAACGGGGGAACCACTCATACCAAGAAGGATAACCTGATAAACGGGCCTACAAGGAACACCTGACAGCAGTCCTGCCCACTGAGCCTTCTTCATTTTGACATCACGATCTGTACCAGCGAGATTTATACCGGTGACATATATAAACCGGCGAGTTTTTTACCGGTAACATTATACATACCGACGAGATCTATACCCGTGAGATATATACCGGCGATATTTATACCGGCGAGATACTTACTGGTGAGATATATACTGGTGAGATATATACCGGCGAGAGATCTATTGGTGAGATATATACTGGCGATATTTATACCGTCGATATTTATAACGGCGAGATATATACCGGCGAGATACTTACCGGTGAGATATACACCGACGAGATATAGACTGGCGAGATATATACTGGTGAGATATATACCGGCGAGAGATATAATGGTGAGATATATACCGGCGATATTTATACCGGTGAGATATACACCGCCAAGATAGTATACCGGCGATATTTATAAAGGCGGGTACCATATACCGGTGAGATATATACCGACGAGATAGTATACCGACGAGATAGTATACCGGCGGAATATATATCAGCGATATATATATATACCGGCTATACCCATGTATATATGTACATATTTTCTTCTGACCTTGATGGGCTGGGTGAGGAAGATGGAGGTCATGAAGGAGATGACCATGGAGGTGATCCATTTCCGGGTCTTGAGGTCGCCGAAGCTGATCCCGAAGAGGATGGTGAAGAAGATACAGGTCAAGGTCACGGCCCAGAGCAGCAGCCAGGCGACGGCGGTAAACCACCACGGTAGGCTGAAGGCCTTCTTCTTCTTCTTCTTCTTGGCCTCCAGGTTCTCCTGCGTGGCTTCCGGCTGCTGCTGCTGCTGCTGCTGCTGGAGGCTAAGGCCGGCCATGGCCGACGGCGGGGTGGTGGAGGGCAGGCCGGGCTGCAGGGGCCGCATAAGATCCTGCGTGTCCGTGATGGGTGTCTGGGACCGGAAGCCGCCCATGGTCTCCTCTCGCTCCATAATGGGCTTCAGGTCGGCGCCCAGGTTGGTCTCCTCGAAACCCGGATGCTGTGCGGGTTGGGGGTGGTTGCGGCGGCCCCCCGCGCCGGACTTGTTGAGGTCGATGGCGGCCTGCAGGGTGGAGGTTCGCTTCCGGCGGGGACGCGCGCGCCTGAACAGCGTCACTACCAGCATGTTGATCGGGAAGACGATCAGGTTGCACACAACTCCGATGTAGATCTGAAGCAAGGATAACCATGGCGTATTGGGTCAATATTCATAGCTTCATAGATCATGAACAAGATATATATATGTTGCAAGATCTGAAAGTATTTGCCATTATAATCTACGTATGGGTTGAATGTGATCATTAGGTATAGGTTGCAATATATGAGGTAACGATGGAGTATTACTATTAGGTACTCAAATTCAAATGAGATCATCATCAATCAATTGCAACAGTTTGCATACATATTTTAACGTGTGATCTGTAACGTAATGTAATGTAACGATTATCGGATATACCTACTGACAGTGCGACATCTCACAGTTTGGGTAATAATTTTCCCAATCGTCATTACACACTTACACCGTAAAGTCTGGAAACAAGTTACCACCTGAACGTCACATAACTCTTGCCAAATATTATCTGGGGGCATACGTCACGGTAGATGACGCATATCGAATTTGTTGATTGCCAGTGACATTTTTAATCCACCTCCGCTCAATTATTCCTGGAGTTTTTGTCCCCTCAGTGGCCACTACTGGATCAAAGCATCGTTATTGGGCATAACTGTATAACCGATGAGTATATAATACAATATATGTAACTCTCCTTGCCCTGCCCCCAACAGAATGGCGTTAATAATAAATTGTGTGTGTGGGGGGGGGGGGGGTGGTATTTATGTGTGTACTGTTTAAAGGCCGCCTGAGTTACCTGGTCCGGAGTGAGTGCGAAGGGACCGAAGGTAAGGGCGTTCTGACCAGCTCCGTCCGCCTCCTTCTCATAGAACAGGGCGTTGGCGACCATGGTGGAGGCCAGCAACAGTAGGCAGCAGGAGAGGCGCTGCAGGCAGGTGAAGCGGCTCTGGGGGGGTCGAGCCACCACCGAGAACCACAGGTGGTCATCACCCAGACTGCGCTTGGCCTTCGACGTGAACAGGTGGTTCAGTTCCGTCATTTGTTCCTGGCTCGCGATGGGCACCAGGCGGTCCACCTACAAGCAGACGACAAAATGGTGATTCCCGCGCCAAAGCAGACGACAAAATGATGATTCCCGCAGCAACCAAATGGTTGAGGAATCGGAAAGCAGACACAGTCAACCATGGCAGCGTGCTGCTGGTATTTATACAGGATTCTGAAAACTTACCTCAACAGAAGATCCTTAAATATGTTAATCATAATTAATTATTCAATTGTCGAAATATATGCGTGAATATATAATGTAAATTAAGCAACATGGCAGGCTGCTGCCATGGTCAACCAGATGGAGTCATATTCAAGTTTTACGGGTATGAGACCCACAGGTAGAGGGTCTGCACTCTGTTCAAACCTGGCCGTCGTCCTCCTCCACGGCGAACCATTGGTTGACGACGAAGAAGCTCTTCTGGGCTGTCTGCAGGTCGTGGACGATGATGTAGTTCAGGTACCACGACTGGAACTTGCCCTTCCCAGAGTTGTCGTGCCAGATTCGGGCGTAGCTCAGTGGTCCAAGAGGCCTGAGTGCGGAATATAGGTAAACAAGTGGTCAAAGATAATGCGTAGATAATTAACAAAATCTAAGATTGATTCGATTGGCCAAGAGTCTTACGTGCAGAGCCAAAAAAAGACAATTAAGGTCAAAGCTAGATATTTGCATGGCTCAAAACAAGGATTGATTATTATATCATAGGAGCTTTTGTGCTAGGATTAACATGTATATTCCCATATCGGTTGGTGCATCCATCCGACCTGGAATGATGACATGCCACCATAGCACAGGCGGTAGCACACCAAGCTTCACAATCAACCCCTACTTGACTCCAATGCAAAGCATCCAGAAAATGAAATATTCACTTAATTATCTCACGAAGTTTCCTTTGCTTGTTTTAGCCCATAGGTGCACAATGATGGCTTAAAACCCTAATTTAGTGTCTCGGCTGACCGTGGTGTGGCGAGCAGGAAACGGTCGCCCATTCCCCGGCGAAGGATCTTTCTCTTGTCGTCTTCCAACACACGGACTTCCGTCTCGTCATTCTCACCAGACAGTATGAAATGGACCTAAGAATTAAGCCAGGGAACAATTAGTAAAAATTTATGAAACATGATATAATTATGAAAAAAAAGTCAAAATAAGCACAAAAAAATACATTCATTCTCACCATACAATATGAAATTCACCTAAGAATTAAGTTAGGGAACAATTAGTATAAATTAATTAAACATGATATAATTATGAAAAAAAGTTAAAATAAGCAAAACAAATTACATTCATTTCACCTAAGAATTACGTAAAGGAACAATTAGTATAAATTAATTAAACATGATATAATTATAAAAAATAATGTTTAAATAAGCAATGTTCTTTGCGACAAACAATGATACAATATATATTTACATATAGAGTAATGCTTTGTCATCTGCTTGGTAATGGTTATTTCGGTTTTTGATATGTAGTTACCTTGGAGTCCGTGCCGGCGTTTTTCCGCATTCCGGTCTGCACGACCACTTCATAGAAGTACTTATCTGCTGGATCGTTGTCGGGGAGGGGGGTTACTCCTCTCTGGAACAAAGGGAAGGCCTACGGTAACGAACAATGTGAAACACTAAGATCATGGTTTACTGCACAGCTTGGAACTGCCGCAATTCATCCGTAAATCGCGGCTCGAAGCTGCTCGAAATTGATGGGGGCGGATTGGCTTTTTTTTCTCCTTACAAGTCGGCCGAAACGAAGCGTTAACACTCGCCAAATTAATTTTAAGATGTAAACTTTTGGTGCAGATCGCGATTAGATTAGGTTGAACACGCTCTTTAAACATAAAAAATTTAATGACATCATTGCACTGTATTATATGGCATATATAATGATATATATATTTTATTCCTATTTATTTATCATTATGATTCCGTATGGACGGCAATTTGACCTTCATCAAGTCTTTTTTGTCCTTGCGGAAGGCCCAGATAGCCCCGATGAGGTAGATGACACCGATGATGGCGATCGTGATGTAGATAGTCGGGTTCTTGTAGAACTCGGCGTTGCTGAAGACATAGTCGAAATCGATGGTGTTCGGCTGTACAACCCAACCGGTTCCAAATGATGTCAAGTGATTGCATCTGCACTCAGTCATCCTGATGGTACTGGTTGGCCCAACCTGATGGAATAAACACGTGTTCCTTGCTTACGTCCGCATCACTTTAGCATCATATAGAGTGTAAAATAATATGACATTATTAATCGCCATCCCTAAGCAAAACATGGTGGCACCCTCGTTGAAAATACATGGATTGACAAGCAGATGATAAACAAATACCATTTAGTAGAAGATTCATCTCTATGAAGATTAGTTCCACTTAACATAAGATCAACTATTGGTTATCATGCAAGAGCTGGTGCCGGTTGGCGTTCTTGTGTACCACAATTCTTGTGTAATTAGTTGGTTGTCTTATAATGCCCCCCGCCTTCCTCCTTACAAGGTATCTATTTTATATCGAGTTAACACTAACACAGTCAGAAACTATGCCCAGCAGGCTTCTCCAATATATTTTTGAAAAGAATAATGTAGGTGAAAGATGTCGGCACAACCTGCTCTAATTGAAAGAATTTAAAAATTCACAAAATTAAAATTACATTCTGTTTTTATTGTAATTAATTCTGCGGTTTCTCACCCAACATCCATCCCCGGCCCAATCTCCGGTGCTGTCGAGAAAGAGACACGAGGACATCCACACTCTGATGGTGTACGGCGTCGTGATGCGTCCCGTTAGAGGCGCTGGGGGTGCCGGCGGGTTATCCGCGTCATAGCGGTCAATCTCATCGGTCGCCACCTGGCGGACACCCACCACCCAGGGCCCAGACAGACGGTTGTCGATGACCAGGTGGTTCAGGAGGATGTTGTACTGGTAGGACTCCTCGGCCGGCGTCATGTCGGGGCCTGAAACACACACACACAATGACTCCAATGACATGGAAAGCATAATTTAATCATTTAAACACCCCACTCCCGTCTCCTCCCGCCTAAGGCTAGAATTTTGGGGTGTAGCATGCTGCGTCATGTCGGATCTTGCTGTCTCGGAAACTAAGACATCTTGAAACTTCATGTTGGTGTCTGTTTTTAGGTTTTGGGAGAAACATAGTTCGGAAAAGGTACTTTTGAGAACATCAGACCATACCATGCGCTGTTGATTACGATTTGCGAAAAGGACATAAATAACACCTTATAATTCAAGATCTTGGACATATAAAGATGATCTGTTTAACACTACGACCCGTAAAACCTGCAGTAGATATGAAATAGTAGTCCACCATTTTGAAAAAATTAGCGCCGCGGCCACACCCATGAATATATTACTTACAGCCAACTGGATTACGTTAGGCCTATGGTCAAGATTGACAGGAATCCCTAAGGCACTGGGACAGGGAGTGGCTTGGTTGACCCACGGTCTTTATGATTGAGAAGTAGGCAAGCGTTTATCTCAGTTTGGTTTTAGCTTTGAGAACTTTAGTTTCCAATGTCTAATCATAATCCCTAATCATAAATCTTAATGCCTAATCATAATCCCTAATTATAATCCCTAGTCATAATCCCTAATCATAATCCCTAATCATAATCCCTAATCATAATCCTAATGCATAATCTGAAGATCAATAATCCATTGATAGTTGAGTAAGGAACTTCAACTCCTAATCCTCACACAGCGAAATCCTGGTGACATAATTATAGGTAAGTGAGTTCTAACTCTGTGTACCGTGTTATTTACATCTTACATCTTAGGTTGTCTTCTGTGTTTAAACAAAGTTAAACATCACTTATTTAACGACATTATATACCTCATGCCATGGAGTACCTCAAAAAACAGCTGGTTGGTTGGATTAAGTACGACGCTTTAACTTCTGTAGGTCATATAGCGACGATAGGAAGGGTTAATATAAGAGAGGAGCCATGTCCAAGGGTAGTTAACCCTTTACTCTTGGCAAATAGTGACATGGGATCTATATCATGCACAACATTTGGACAATTTGTTGGGATGTGAACCATGTACTGACCGCTTTGGCTTTGCGTAGCAGGAAGAGCACATTAGACAACGCGCTACCAACCAGGCCACAGAGGGGTGGGGGGGGTCTCAACGAAACATAGCAAACGCGTAGCAGTGAGTCAAATCATTCCCGTTATTAAAATCGGCTCTGCTTGGGGTTTCACCCCGTCATAATAGCCCCTGCTGCGGGGATCACTCCTTTAGCTGAAGACCTCCGGAGTTCGACTCTCGCCTCCCAGCTAGGGACCACGCCGGCTCTCTCCGATACAATGACCTAACATAAAATGAAATGGTTCTCACCGACGTCGGCCATTTTCTTGGGCACTGTCTGGAGGTATTCCCAGGATGCGTTGGCCCCGATGGACGGGTAGTCGTCGTACCGAATGGCGACCAGCAACTGGACAGATTTGTCTTCCGGAATAATCTCCACGTTGAAGGCCCAATTCGGCAGCGACACGTTGAATTTGTGGAAGAAGAAGTCCTGGTCGTCAGGGATGATGGCCGTAACGTTGCTACGGCTCGGCGAGTCCGTGTCACGTGGCAGGAAGATCACGATGTCGGACGCGGCGTCCTTGACGACGATCGGTTGACCTTCGGCGCTGTCCAGATCCAGAGTGAGCGTTCCGGAATGATCGGGGACCGAGCTCCCGAGTGGGGAGTCCAGGAAGCGGAAAATGTTCTCCTTGGTGGCGATGGCCTGGGGTTGGCGGGAGGGGGTGGGTGGAGGAGGTGAAAGGCAGACTTATAAATATATATATAGCGTAGCTGTATAGAAATGAAATGTTGCTATGTTAGACCGTTTACAAAATTGTGCATGATGCACCTGAAGGCTTAATTTCGGACAAGGAAATGGGGTGAGATGAAACTTGGTCCATGTGTAGGGAAGTCACGTGATCACTGACGGCGGACCCACCCTGGGAGCGCGGCTAGTCACGTGACCCATGAGGCCCACTCACCCTGGGAGCGCGGCTAGTCACGTGACCCATGAGGCCCACTCACCCTGAGAGCGTGGCTAGCCACGTGACCCATGAGGCCCACTCACCCTGAGAGCGTGGCTAGTCACGTGACCCTTCAGGCCCACTCACCCTGAGAGCGCGGCTAGCCACGTGACGCCCGACGGCGGACTCACCCGGAGCCCGATGACGTCATCGGACGAGCAATCGACCAGGAAGGACGCCATGTCGCAGAAGTCGGGCAGTGAGAAGGAGGCTAGACCTTGCGGCCAGGTCTTGCCGGTCAGGTCTCTGGCACGCGTCTTGTGAACGCTGAGGCTGAGCTGGTCAGTCACTACCGACCTCTCCTGCTCCCCCGGTACCATGCCGTTGCGTAGCAACTTCGTGAGCGTGTCCAGGGTGGCCATCACTGAGGTCACCGTCTCATTCCCCTGTAATAGTGCGACATGACGGGCATTACGGAGTAATCAATGTAGAATCATTTTAAGCCTTCTAATCTTCTCACGTACATGTCGTCAAAAAATATTGATGACGTGGGCGATCTCGCATTGGGGGGGGAGAACCCATTGTGTCATAATTAAGATCTTCAGCTTAGGAAAGTACTTCTTATTACCCATTTTTCCGCTTATGGTTAAACAGGCCCAAGCAATTGACGATTCTCCTAAACCGCCATACCTCATACAAGATACAAAGACACACACAAAAGCAGGTAAACGCAAAATCGGGAGCCGAAAAGTAAAAATAAAAACTGAACTGCGATAGATATAACGAGATGATCTATTATACTTACAGATTTACGCTGTTGGATGGTGTTGGTTTCATACTGTAGCCCCATTCTACCTTCCTCAATCGAGCCAAAGTCCAACCCTACGAAACAACGACAGATGACAATGCGACACAATCGGCATATAAATCACACTGTAATATACCAACAAACCTATCAGAAAGCATCTTGTGTGTCGTTGCAACCAATGATTTCGTAAAGCAACTCGTAACTTATAACAGCTTATTCCACCGCGAGGGGCCACTGCATGTGCAATGCATTCTGGGTACTATGTTGCCCACCGTCAACATGGCGTCATGCACATGGCAACGAATGATACCAGGAAATTAATCTATGTAGTCATCCATCTAGAGACAAAACGATACAACTCGGTAATACGATCACTTCGGTGCCATCCCCTCCCTGAGCAATATATATTTATAAATGCAGAAGAATATGGCAGATGACAAAAATATTTCGCAACAGCCAGCAATTTAGTGACGGGTGATGATCAAGGAAATACATAGTCGATTTACTTATAAAATTATATATCAAACCATATAAAACTGTCTGATATGAAAGGTATTAACGAAACAAATGGGCATATGGGCATTTTAATCAACATTTCGTATAGTGAACTTCAGTGATTTTAACTCACTTTTCCTTTTACTGTCTAGGTCTGAATCGTAGAAATAGTCGATCGACAATATGGCCAGCTCTCGATCAGCAATAAGACCATATTCAACGGCAAATGCGGCCGCCTGCAGATAGAATAGCAATGCTAAGTCTGAACTGTGAAAGACAAAATATTAAGGTATTAGCCATAGCTCACTGAGTATTTGCCGTTTCAGCTTTGGCCTTAGACGAGGCCTCTGACCTCAAAACCTTTGCCATTCCCACTTCCAAACCCTTGCCCCTCTCACTTCCACAACCTTACCCCTCTCACTTTCAACCCCTTGCCATTCCCACCTCTAAATCCTTACCACTCTCACCTCCAAACCCTTGCCCTCTCACTTCCAAACCCTTGCCCCTCTATCATCCAAACCCTTGCCATTCCCACATCCAAACTCTTGCCATTCCCACATCCAAACTCTTGCCATTCTCACCCCCAAACGCTCGCTATCTTTGCCATAATGACCTCTCAAACATGTCCAAACTTCCAAAGCCCCCACAACTTACCTCACTGATTTCTCACACCTTGCCACACTGACCTACCTCACCTTGCCACACTAACCTCCCACACCTGGCCACACTAACCTCCCCCATATTTCCACACTGACCTCCCACACCTTGTCACACTGACCTCCCACACCTTGCCACACTGACCTCCCGCCCCTTGCCACACTAACCTCCCACACCTTGCCAAACTAACCTCCCACACCTTGCTACACTGACCTAGAGCAGCTTGCCACACTGACCTCTCACACCTTGTCACAATGACCTCCCACACTGACCTCCCACACCTTGCCACACTGACCTCCCATACTGACCTCCCCTACCTTGTCACACTGACCTCACACACCTTGTCACAATGACCTCCCACACCTTGCCAAACTAACCTCTCGCAGCTTGCCAAACTGACCTCCTACACCTTGCCAAACTAACCTCCCATACTGACCTCCCCCACCTTGTCACACTGACCTCCCACACCTTGTCACACTGACCTCCCACATCTTGCCACACTGACCTCCCACACCTTGCCAAACTGACCTCCCACACTTTGCCACACTAACCTCCCAAATCTTGCCAAACTAACCTCTCACACCTTGCCACACTAACCTCCCACACTTTGCCTCACTAACCTCCCACACCTTGCCTCACTAACCTCCCACACCTTGCCAAACTAACCTCTCACACCTTGCCACACTAACCTCTCACACCTTGCCTCACTAACCTCCCACACCTTGCCTCACTAACCTCCCACACCTTGCCTCACTAACCTCCCACACCTTGCCAAACTAACCTCCCCCACCTTGTCACACTGACCTCCCACACCTTGCCACACTGACCTCCCACATCTTGCCACACTGACCTCCCACACCTTGCCACACCTTCCCACACCTTGCCAAACTGACCTCCCACACCTTGCCACACTAACCTCCCAAACCTTGCCAAACTAACCTCTCACACCTTGCCACACTAACCTCCCACACCTTGCCAAAACTAACCTTCCACACCTTGCCTCACTGACCTCCCACACCTTGCCAAACTAACCTCTCACACCTTGCCACACTAACCTCCCACACCTTGCCTCACTAACCTCCCACACCTTGCCAAACTAACCTCTCGCAGCTTGCCAAACTGACCTCCCACACCTTGCCAAACTAACCTCCCACATCTTGCCACACTAACCTCCCACACCTTGCCTCACCAACCTCCCACACCTTGCCACACTAACCTACCACACTTCGCCTCACTAACCTCCCACACCTTGCCACACTGACCTCTCACACCTTGCGACACTAACCTCTCACACCTTGCCTCACTAACCTCCCACACCTTGCCACACTAACCTCTCACACCTTGCCAAACTAACCTCTCGCACCTATCCACACTGACCTCCCACACCTTGCCAAACTAACCTCTCACACCTTGCTACACTGATCTGGAGCAGCTTGCCACACTGACCTCTCACACCTTGCCTCACTAACCTCCCACACCTTGCCAAACTGACCTCCAACACCTTGCCACAGACCTCCCATACTGCATGACCTCCCACACCTTGCCACACTTACCTCCCACACCTTGCCTCACTAACCTCCCACACCTTGCCACACTGACCTCCCACACCTTGCCAAACTAACCTCCCACACCATGCCTCACTAACCTCCCACACCTTGCCAAACTAACCTCTCACATCTTGCCCCACTAACCTCCCACACCTTGCCAAACTAACCTCTCGCACCTTGCCACACTGACCTCCCACACCATGCCTCACTAACCTCCCACACTTTGCCAAACTAACCTCTCACATCTTGCCCCACTGACCTCCCACACCTTGCAAAACTAACCTCTCACACCTTGCCACACTAACCTCCCACACCTTGCCTCACCAACCTCCCACACCTTGCTTCACTAACCTCCCACACCTTGCCAAACTAACCTCTCGCACCTTGCCATACTAACCTCCCACACCTTGCCTCACTAACCTTCCACACCTTGCCACACTGACCTCTCACACTTTGCCACACTGACCTCCCACACCTTGCCTAACTAACCTCCCACACCTTGCCAAACTAACCTCCCACACCTTGCCAAACTAACCTCTCGCACCTTGCCACACTGACCTTCCACACCATGCCTCACTAACCTCCCACACCTTGCCAAACTAACCTCTCACATCTTGCCCCACTGACCTCCCACACCTTGCAAAACTAACCTCTCACACCTTGCCACACTAACCTCCCACACCTTGCCTCACTAACCTCCCACACCTTGCCTCACTAACCTCCCACACCTTGCCAAACTAACCTCTCGCACCTTGCCACACTAACCTCCCACACCTTGCCTCACTAACCTCCCACACCTTGCCAAACTAACCTCTCGCACCTTGCCACACTAACCTCCCACACCTTGCCACACTAACCTCCCACACCTTGCTACACTAACCTCCCACACCTTGCTACACTAATCTCCCACACTTTGCCACACTGGCCTCCCACACCTTGCCACACTAACCTCCCACACCTTGCCACACTAACCTCCCACACCTTGCTACACTAACCTCCCACACCTTGCCTCACTAACCTCCCACACTTTGCCACACTGACCTGTCACATTTTGCCACACTGACCTCCCACACCTTGCCTTACTAATCTCCCACACCTTGCCACACTGGCCTCCCACACCTTGCCCCACTAACCTCGCACACCTTGCCACACTGATCTCCCACACCTTGCCACACTAACCTCTCACACCTTGCCACACTGATCTCCCACACCTTGCTACACTAACCTCCCACACCTTGCCTCACTAACCTCCCACACTTTGCCATACTGACCTCTCACACTTTGCCACACTGACCTCTCACACTTTGCCACACTGACATCCCACACCTTGCCACACTAACCTCCCACACCTTGCCAAACTAACCTCTCGCACCTTGCCACACTGACCTCCCACACCATGCCTCACTAACCTCCCACACCTTGCCAAACTAACCTCTCATATCTTGCCCCACTGACCTCCCACACCTTGCAAAACTAACCTCTCACACCTTGCCTCACTAACCTCCCACACCTTGCCTCACTAACCTCCCACACCTTGCCTCACTAACCTCCCACACCTTGCCAAACTAACCTCCCACACCTTGCCAAACTAACCTCTCACACCTTGCCACACTGACCTCCCACACCATGCCTCACTAACCTCCCACACCTTGCCACACTAACCTCTCACATCTTGCCCCACTGACCTCCCACACCTTGCAAAACTAACCTCTCACACCTTGCCACACTAACCTCCCACACCTTGCCTCACTAACCTCCCACACCTTGCCTCACTAACCTCCCACACCTTGCCAAACTAACCTCTCGCACCTTGCCACACTAACCTCCCACACCTTGCCTCACTAACCTCCCACACCTTGCCAAACTAACCTCTCGCACCTTGCCACACTAACCTCCTACACCTTGCCACACTAACCTCCCACACCTTGCTACACTAACCTCCCACACCTTGCAACACTAATCTCCCACACTTTGCCACACTGGCCTCCCACACCTTGCCACACTAACCTCCCACACCTTGCCACACTAACCTCCCACACCTTGCTACACTAACCTCCCACACCTTGCCTCACTAACCTCTCACACTTTGCCACACTGACCTCCCACACCTTGCCTTACTAACCTCGCACACCTTGCCACACTAACCTCGCACACCTTGCCACACTGACCTCCCACACCTTGCCACACTAACCTCCCACACCTTGCCACACTGGCCTCCCACACCTTGCCACACTAACCTCCCACACCTTGCCACACTAACCTCGCACACCTTGCCACACTGACCTGGAGCAGCTTGCCAGCTGTAGATACCATGGACGCCACAGCTGTCTCCAGTTCTTCCAGAGGGATGGTGGTGGACAGCTCCGTGAGCGTCTGGGACATGTCCGCCAACGTCCGAGTCACCGCCTCCTAGCGGTGGCAAGCGGAACAAACCGGAAGCACGTGTCAACAACAATAACTGACCAGATAGTGGATAGGTTGGTTGTATATTTAGGATTACGCTTTAACCAATTCTGGTCATATCGCGACAATAGGGGAAGGTAGGGAAGAGCGGAGCCATGTCCCCGGGGTAACCCCCTACTCTTTGCGGAGAAGGACATGGGATCTTTATCCTGCGAGAACACAGACATGGCCACAGCGGGGCGCGAACCACCGATTCACGTGCCGTTAGGCTCTCAGGTGGCCAGAGCGCTTTAACCCACTGAGCTACCCGACTTAATGTTCTACGCGACTTACCAAAACTACGACTGTGCCAACTAGGGGGGGGGGGCGGGGGGAGACGGGGGATTATTATACCAATCTTGTGGGAGGAGGGTTCTGCGGGTGCCGAGATGCCTGAGAGAGTGGATCAATAAGATGCCTGAGAGAGCGGACAAATGAGATGCCCATATAGCGCGGACATTTGTGATGAATAAGGTTATAGAGCGGATATTTTAAAACTTGCAACCGGGGGGCCTCTGAAAATGTGCGTTCATAGAGCGGGCTACGGGGAACAAAAACCCCTTCTGCGCGGATTTTGACGGTAAAACGCCCCGACCGAGCGGATTTTGGCGGTGAAAAGGGGTGGGGCTTTACCGCGGACCACAAATATATTAAGTAACCCCCCCACACTCCCCCTCCGTGGGTGTCAACCAAATCACTTTCAGTGCCTGGTGTTTTATCTCTGTATCTCTGTGTGCAGGCCTACTAGCGCCACCTACTTGGGCTGGCCTCGAGACTTCCTCAATGGCGTCGCACAGTCGGTTCAGCGTGCTACTCGTCAGCTGGATGGAGTTAATGGAGGACTTGGTGACTTTCTCCAGGGATTCCAACATAACGGTGCGCAGCTGAAACACGAAGGTAAGTAAGATAATGCTACGACAGATAATCTCATCAGTTTGTGGCAGTACCTCTGGTTTTCTTGCATGAAGAAAATCAAACTATTTACGATGTTAAGCATACACTTGAAATGTACTTTTTTTGTAATGATTACTGCCTACTTCTCGGCAGTACCCACAGATAAAGAGATTCACCATATGTAAGGTACGTTCTCTCAGACACCGGAACTCTTAGACATTCAGCCCTAAAGTACTTCATAAACACTATGTCTTGCTTCACAAAATACAAATTCAGACAATGGCATCTTTCATATTTTCAAAGGTGTTATTTTTGACATTTTTATCGAAGCACCCAATAAACATGTGCATTAAATGTGACTGTTAAGGACACCTTACCTTAGCACGTGAGTCGCGAGCAACCTCGGCCTCCTCCACAAGTCTCGATCGCTCTTTCTCTGACAGACTCGTCTACAAATGCCAAACATCACATGAAAGTCTTCCCACGGCAAGTGAATGGGATAAATCAAAGTAATAAAATCACTACCGGATATGTTAGAATGTCATGCAAAGTTGGGCAACGCAAGCAAAAGAAATAATCCTATAGTTAGTATTCTCGCGTTAGTATCTAATATGCTTATTCCAAGCTTGCTAACGAAACGAAGAAACATGTCGTATCAGACTCATGTTTTTAAGAGAACATCACGACAAATATATGTTATTCTTTCCCTTGTACCCGATAATTGAGACTAAGGAATAATCCGTTTCATAACAAGACAATACCTTTTGACCAATTTTGGTAACGGGTGCGATAGAGGTAGTCGTTTGAGGTCGCCTAATTATAGATAATATCACTAAGGCAATGGAGTTGAAATTTAGCATGGTCTACTTATGCAAACCATTCTTCAATTTTTTAAGTTTATCATTGTCTTATTACATTAAGCATCCCTCTCAATATCACGAAGGTGATAGATTTAACAGTTTAGTGTCGCTTAAAACGTACTTGCTCGCGAAGTAAATTAATACATCATTGCTGCTCACGCCTAAATATCTAATTACAATAATAACCCATCATTCGAACTCAAATTATAACCATAATGTAGGCATTCCAATTACAGAAACTATTAGGGCCCCAGAGGGGCTTTTTCGACACGGCGACACGGCGATTTTTAAAATCGACAACGCGACATTGGGGGTGTCTTAGAATCGACATGCGACATAAGACTTAGCGACACGGCGACATGGAACTTTTCTTAAAATCGACACGCGACATGGACCTTTTCTTAAAATCGACACGCGACATGGCTACCCCCCGTCAGGGGCCCTACTATTTAGTTATTGGAAGTAAAAAATTATAATAGTTATCCAATTCTTGGAACTAACCTAATTGCTATCTAATTACAATTACTACATACTTATAATGCCCATCTAATTATAATTGCTGTCTAATTACAACTATCTATCTACAGTAACGATTTTATTATGGTAACTATGTAATTACAGTAACTATCTGATTACAATAACTATATAATTGTAATAACTATAAAATTACACTAACTGGCAAATTAGCAAACCATAAATATCTATTTGCAATAATATAATGTATTACTCTATCCTATTATGATAACCCGATTGTATTGGGATGCACAGGGGCGGATCCAGAAAATCTGGATATGGACAGACATCCACCCCTGGCCATACATACGTCCACGGTGCCATCGCACGGGGTCCTAGAGCTCAGGGTGTAGCCGTCCTGAATGGTTGAAGCGCTGCTCCCCGACCCACAGTACTCTGCAAGCAACGGGCAACACAGGCGCACCGCCAGCGTGTCAGACGCCATACCACAGTAGCGGAAACACGTGCGTTTTGTCTATGTCAGCAATAAACATGGCTGCCATGATGGCTGTGAAAACGGCTGTAATAACGAGTTTTTTTGGGGGGAACGGGATATTTCTTCGGGATATCGTCCATAGATTTAGCTTTGTTGAAAACACGTTAAAGTTAATTGGTTTTCATCGTCTTTGCAATGTAGTATTAATATTATTTAGTATTCGGCGAGACATTAAGTATCCCTATATGCAAATATGTCTCTATTGTCCTCGATGGTACAATCATATTTTTGATCTTCAGTGTGTGCAAACACGATTAAATGCAATACACATTAAATTTGTATGAATCAATTAGGTCATTAGTAAAATGTTAGTCCACCTGAAGCATGGGTTAGTACAAAATGTGCATGAAATATCAACACCGATTAAAGGAGCCACCAGTGCCAACAATCAGCGGGGCGAGCGATCATAAAGGGCATTGGGAGACAACTCATTTTCTGATACGCATATGACGCAGGTGTCAACAGCTGTTCACCCTTCAAAAGTCTGATAATCTAATGCTTTAATGAAGAATCTGACGCCA
The DNA here is from genome assembly GCA_964019135.1 of Arenicola marina. Lineage (NCBI taxonomy): Eukaryota > Metazoa > Annelida > Polychaeta > Arenicolidae > Arenicola > Arenicola marina. The sequence continues at coordinate 10,173,957 of OZ025251.1, forward strand.
CTTTAAGTACCAGCCTGCTTTCGGGTCAGTGGGGGAAACTACGTTGTTTGGCTATCAGTTTGACTCCGTTAAATAGTCATTGGCTCTTTGTTGGCACCGTGGCAACTTTTGTGTATGGGGTTAGTTGTTAGTGGTTGAACACCAGATCAAGTGTTAGTGGTCAAACGGCATTTCAGTTGTTACAGGTTAAACGACATTGTATAAATAATGTGTTGGCAATAACACTTCACCCTTATTTATTTATTAGTGAATTATGAGGTTCATGAAAGATGAAGGAAGACCTGATTTTTTAGTGACTGGTGAGACAACAGGGGATTTGTTAATGACTGATGAGAGAACAGCTGACACATTAGTCAATAATGACAAAACAGTTGGTTTGTTAGTCAATAATGAGAGAAGGGTTGATTTGACGAATTATGAGACTAAGAACATATTCGAATTAGAAGAACAAATTATGCGAGAACAAATGACATGTCAATGATGAGAGAGAGACAAAAGTTGACTTGCTAGCAAACTGATGAACGAACAGTCGATTTGTTAGTGAATGATGAGAGAAGAGTTGAATTTTTAGCGGCATATGAGAGAGAAGGTGATTTATCGATGAAATATGAGAAAAAAAAGTTGTCTGATTAGATAACAGATGATTTTTCAATGGATGATGAAAGAAAAGTTCATTTGTGAGTGAATTATGAGACAACAGATGATTTGTCAATGAATGGCGAGAGTTGCTCGTAATTGGTGAAAAAAAAGACTTATTAGCGAATGATTAGAACAGTTAATTTTTTAGTGAATTATCAGAGAAAAAATGGTATGTCAATGAAAGATGAGAGAAAAAATGACTTGTTAGTGACTGATCAGACAACAGATGATTTTTCAATGATGGAAGAACAACTGTTTTGTTAGTGAACGATGAGAAAGCAGATGATTCATCGATGAAAATGACAGAATAATCGACTTGTTAGTGAATAATAAGACAACAGATGATTTGTCAATGAAATGTGACAGACGAGTTACCTCGTTAGTGACTGGTGAGAGAACAACTGATTTCTAAACGAACGATGGGATAAACCTTAATCCGACGGTGAAGGATGAGAGAATATATGATTTGTAAACTGATTTGTAAACGAACGGTGGGAAAATTTCATCTGTTAGTGAATGATGACAGAAGATTTGTAAATGAAGGATGAGAAAAGTGCACTTGTTAGTGAATGATGACAGACGATTTGTAAATGAAGGATGAGAGAAAAGTTCACTTGTTAGTGAATGATGACAGACGATTTGTAAATGAAGGATGAGAAAATTTCACTTGTTAGTGAATGATGACAGACGATTTGTAAATGAAGGATGAGAGAAAAGTTCACTTGTTAGTGAATGATGACAGACGATTTGTGAATGAATGATTAAAAGAAAGGTTGATTTGTTAGTAAATCGCGAGACGGACCGAGAAGTTCGTTTGACAGGTGAGTTCGGACTGTGCTTATAGCATGCGAAGTGCTTCCCGCTGGGCCGAGTCTGTGCAGTGACATGGTTAGTACCAGAGCTCCAGCGTAATGCACACGGTTAATATAACAGACACCAGACACAACAGTGACGTCACCACTGTAGCCATTAGATGACAGTGTCCACAATAACTCTCTCACCTGTCTGCCAACCGCGGTAGTAGCTTCACATTATGATGACAAATCAATTGCACTCAATGAATTTATAACACACGCGATAAGTAATGTGGAATATATCGTCATATCAAACACGTTCATATATATATCGAGCAAGAGTAACTGATAAAGAAAGGAAAACCAAAAAACACATGCCAGCGTGCATGTACATAATCACCTGTCTGGTCATTCTTACGTGCACTGTTAAGGGCGGAGGCCACCTCCAGGAAGGCAGAGTTGGCCTCCTGCAGTTGTTCCTCAGCAGCAGCCACAGAGAGCTTGTTGCTAAGGGTATCAATGGTGGACAGCCAGTGGTCGATTTGGTTATCCAGATCACGGGCATTCATCGGGGTGACCTGCATTGACAGTTATGGGATTCTCTATATTGACCAAGATGGGACACTTTGCATTGACCATCATGGGATACTTTGTATTGACCATCATGGGATACTTTGCATTGACCATTATGGGATACTTTGTATTGACCATTATAGCATACTTTGCATTGACCATTATAGGATACTTTGTATTGACCATTATGGGATACTTTGCATTGACCATCATGGGATACTTTGTATTGACCATCATGGGATACTTTGCATTGACCATTATGGGATACCTTGTATTGACCATTATGGGATACTTTGTATTGACCATCATGGCATACTTTGCATTGACCATCATGGCATACTTTGCATTGACCATTATAGGATACTTTGTATTGACCATTATGGGATACTTTGCATTGTCCATTATGGGATACTTTGTATTGACCATTATGGATGAGAGTTTGACCTTGACATCGTTGGTCTAAATCCCACATGATGGTCTGACCTTCACATTATCTTTGTCCCTGGTAAATGCTGGCCTACAACATACACTATACATAGCATATAATCCCTATAGACGCAAGTGCGATCTTAACATGAGTAGCGGCAATCCTGCATGACGGTCTGACCTTGACATTGCCGATCCAGTGCTCGGTCACGGCACCCAGGGTGTCGTAGATCCTGACGCTGACGTTCATTCGGTAATCGTCGTAGTAGGGTCCGAGTGGGAGATCCACCTGGAGGCTGGACTCCGGGCCAAACCCCAACTGGTTCTCCACCACGTCGTCTTTAAAACTGGCTGCAAGCGACAAGCAGGCAACCAAATAATGCACACATCATTCCCTGCATCACACAGAATTCAAAATCGATTGTACACGTATTCTGTACTATGGGCCTATGGCCTGATTAGTGCGAAATCAACCTTCTCTTATACAAGTTAAGTTATAGGGATAGATAATCATGTCAAGGCATACTCGCTGCTATTTGTTTTAAATATGTATCAAATGAACGAGGTATTGGGGTATGAAAAGACAGTTAAACCACTGAAACAATTCATCAGCTTAAATTAATATCAAATTTATTATATTATTACATTAGAATGTTTTGGCTTCTAGTTTTGAATATTATTTCGATATTCATTTTCCTGGTGCATTCGTATCAATAGCGAGCACTTAAATGAAAACAAAGACATGACGTCACACAGGTTTTTTTAGGCATACCGAAGAACTGGTAGTTTGCGACGCCGTTCGAATCGACCCAGTCCCAACACGTGATGTTCCACTGGTCGGTCATCACGACGCCTTCTGGCGGCGAGATGGCGCAGCTGCCTCCTGAGGGTGCCATGTTGAGGGTGAGGATCGTGTAGGACTCCCCCTCGGTTCCCCCAGGAGAGCTGGCTGTCAGACGCAGGCGGTAACGCTTCAGCAAGGGGTAGAGCTCGAAGCCTCTCTCGAAAAGAGCGGGGCTTATAGCGAGGGCGCTCGACGCGACACCTGCATGCAGAGTGGTACGTAGCACGGATGTCAGGTACAGATAATGGTCTCTCACAACCAAGCCATATTCTTGATATGATTTCTAAATGTATCTTAATTACGCAGGCATTATGGAGCGTCGGTGAAGCTGTAGCAGACATAGAGCGTACCCTATTGTGTTAGGTAACAGAGCGAATATCATCAAGTAGAAATGATGTATGTTTATATTATGCATCTATAATACTATCTTTTCGTCCTGTGCACATCGACATTATTAGTCGCATGTTTTTGGTATAAAAATGCATAATATTTATCTCTCGATAGGTTTATCCAGAGTATATACACTATGCAAACCATAAACTGGTGCATTCACGGGTCCATAATACCGCCATTGAACCCGTATATACATATAAGTGATATGATTTTAAGTAATCAATAATAGACCGTGTAATTTACTGATTCACACTGTTTTATGATCTGACATAAATTGTACGGACGGCACAAAACCGATGACGAACATAATAGTGAATTTGCATATTGAACACATTTCTTTCAAACAATTCTTTGACACATGATTACGACCTATCAACGTAGTACTGTACAACAGTAATCACTCGGTCAGAGACAAAACGCACATGATGACAAACACTTCAGTCGCATGGCTCTGCTGTGTTCCAAGTCTCAGGCATCGCAAGTAAAGACAGAACGATTAAAGTTACTATCTCAACAAAATGTGAACAAACGAATCGGCGGGACCGCCAGGACTACATATTCCGAGTGTCAGAATAACTAACCGAAGATTTTTTCGAAAAGTGACGGACATGTTGTAAATATTGCTTACAAATTGCCGCCATCGGGGATTTAATGCACACCCGATCCTATTCTGATTACGATCAGCAGTTCGCCGCTCTACCGACTGAGCTAGCCGGGTTTCATACGGGCTGATGGTGTGAAACCATTCGCACCAAATGTGTGTCGCCCCTCTTGTGCAATGTTTACCTTGCGTTGAACTTAGTAACTTTAATATAACAAAGACAATTTGTACATGTCAAGACAAGTCATGCAGCATCTGGACTTGGACGCAGACACCCCTCACGGGAACGCAACAAGACGGAGAACATTTCTTGTGACACACTAGGACTGATGATTTAGCTTACCATTAAGACCTGTTTGAGAAAAAAACGTCATAATAAGAAAAATACTGACGTAAGCAAAGAATTAAGTCAGCGAAGAAATATCTTTTTATAAACGAATACATTTTGATTTTTAATATTGATATATTTAATGCTTAATATAAAATTGCCTGGTAATATGTGACCCTGAACCAAACCCTGCGTAAACCGAAATCCCGTCAAGTCCCGCTTTGTTTTTTCAAATCTCGTGCACGAACCACGATGAACCGTCTATAAACTGAATATATGGCTTTATGCCAAATACATTCGGTGAATGGACGTCAGCAAACATGGACGATGTAAGATGACGGATAAGGCATATTGCACAGTATCAATCGGTCTCCAAATCTACAGCCCCATCGCCACCTTCCATCCCCCAACCTCATAACGAATCCTCATTAGAAGCCTAGGCGTCCGAGTTGGAGTCTAGACAATCACAACCTAGGGGCGTCCTCTGTTATTCATCATTCAGAGATTAAATAAATGAAGTGGTTGAGAGGCTTAGTAACTTCTTCTAACCGTCTGTCCTTCATACCATATTCGTTGAACGATCTGTTCTGAATCATCACAATATTACTTAAAATTCTAAGCACCGGCAATTACTTTGCCCGGTTTAATCCTTCATAGAAATGGGGGGTTAACAACTTATATACTGCACCCTGTCGGCCAAGCAATGTAGTGACTTTAATTTCTATTTTTATGCGTCATTTTTCATGAAGCACAATTAAGATGTAAAAAAGACGTACCTTCGATATAGCTGGCGAAATCCGGTATTTCCAACCAGGCCTCGTTGAGGCCAGCTCGATCCATGGACCACCTATACGTGAGGGTACTGGTGGAGCAGAGACCGGAGTCGGAGCAGACCGCCTCCAAAGCCAAACGGTTGCTGGGGTTCACCATGACGCCGTCTTCGTTGGGCGTGCACAGGTTATTTTTACACCTGGAGATAGATCCGGATTGTTGACTCGCATACGTCGGGATTAATACGGGATGCTAATTAGCTCATAGTGAGGGAATCAGATAATGTGTAACGCAGGAAAATATATGTAAGGCGTGAATCTTAATTCTCCTCATACGGCAATTTATAGCTCTATGCATTGATGTAATTTATTGTACCATGCACTTATATACCTTTGACAACAAAACAATTCACAAGACAAATTGTCTATTAGAGTTATCTCTTTAAGAAATGATTGCAGGATCATACGTATATACATGTTCAGGGTTAAATAATGACTGACAAAAAACATTCTTAACACTTAACAATATGTCCGTTAACCTTATTTATGCGAATCAGTCTAGGAGCGGGGGCAGGAGACGGGGGTAGGGGGCCGGGGCTTGGTGGGGGTGGGGGGGCCATGTCACTGCCACTCACGTTATGACGAGGGGAGGAGGGTTGCCCGGCACTATGTCCAGACGTAGCACGGTGGTCGCTTGTCTGTCTCCCTTGCGCACGACGACTTTGAACTCGTAAGCCTCGTTCTCGAGCATGTTACGCGTGTCAAAGCTCAACTGTCCGGCTGTGAGTCGCCCACCACCAGAGGGCTTCCCGATGACGCCGGGTCCGTTGCGGAAGCACCCTCCCTTCGAAGGCAGGCCGACTCCGGCGTCCAGCTGGGCGGACGTCAGGGCAGGCGCCATGTTGTCCAGAGAGATGGAGTTATCTGGATCCAGAGTGTACTCCTCGAAGATTTGACGACATGACCAGTCGAAGGCGGTGAAACCCTTGAAGTAAGCAAAAGAAATGAAATGAATCGGTATTTTAGGTCGCTTTTTTATGCGCACAGGGCCTAACCTGGGCCGATGTACCTCACGGGACGATGAAGGATGAATGGATGCATGGATGAAAGATGCCCCAGATTAGGTGCCCGGGCCCGGATTTGAAACCAGAACCTTGATCTGCGGTCTAGTGCGCTAGTCACTACAGAATCCGTTTATTTGTTAAACTTTAGTTGTTAACCGACTATCACAAATGTGATGCGCTCACCATGCATCATAATTAGCTAATTAAATTCTGCTATAGATATATATAATTATTTACATGTAATAATAGTACCATGTGTTGTCTTATACATGTCCAGTAACAAGAGAGCAAGGTCAACATTTCCGTAAGAAGAAATTATCACTCACTGAATCCTCGTTAGATTCCACGTCTGGATCAAAAGAGTGCTCCTCCGGATCAAGCGTGACGATGGTTCCGTGACCTCGGGACACCTTGCTCATGCTTCCGGGCATCAGCAGCGCCACCAGCGGGGATTCCACGATCCGGATGAAGGTGCTGACCTCGCTCCTGAAGACATCCTCCTTCCCGAGGCCCGGACCCCTCATCTCCACACTGAAGGTCAACCGGTAGAGGCCGTACTGCAGGAAGTGGGGCGGTAGCGCCAGCTCCGTGTTCGCCGCCGTCGACTGCTCGGAGAGATCGATCATCTCCTGCACGTCGCCCGTCTCCTCGGAGACGCGCTCGACGGTCCAGCGCTTGACGTTGTCCAGGACGAAGCAAAGGAGCTCGGTGTAGCCGACGGCTCGGGTGATGTCCTTTCGGTAGTTGTCGTGCGGCTGCCAGAAGTTGGGCGCCCTGTCGTCGATGCCGATGGTCGGTTGCGAGCAGTCCTTTTTCGAGACGGTCACGTCCACCGTGCGCACCTCCTCCGACAGGGCGTTCCAGGCTCTCAATGTCACCGTGTACAGCTTGATGCCATGGAAAATGTATTGCACGCTGATCGTGGTGGAGGTCAGCGCTAGCGGCTGCGCTCCGCAACCGGAAGCGGACGCCGCGGCGTAGGTCACGAGGTCACTTCCGTCGCCGAAGTCGATGGACAGGCAGATGTCGTCGACGAGTTGTGGGAGGTTGACGGTGAAGACGCGGGGTTGATTTAAGTTCGTTCCTGGGGCCTGGGTCTCGATGCTGAAAGAGACGTCTCCCACCACCAGTCTCGTTTCCACGGTTACCACATGCTCCCCGCTGCTGCTGATGGGATTCCACACCTTCGCACTGACGTCATATACACCCACCTGCAAAGAAATTAAATGTTGAAATGTTAAAGGCTAAATTGGACCGAGAAACCTCCCTGGCCCAATTGGAATGGATTAAGATGAAACTCGCTCCGGGTGCAGGTGCCAGAGTTCCAACCCATGACCTGTTGCTCTGTAGCTCAACCTGCTTAGGGAACCAGGGAGGCTCCCTCCCTTCAGACCTACCTCCAGTCCAGTTCAATAGCGAAATCCATTCATATCTAAATTTTATCTAATCTTTTGTTTTTGCACTTTCTTACATTTCAGTAAAGCAATATATTCTGTAATATATTCCCCAAGTCAAATAAGTATATTCTGTCTTGAAATTAAATCCTAAAAGCCTGTGGGCTATCCCGAGAGAAGCAGTTTGGTCACCGGAGCAGAAGTTGGTGGCCGGCTTTATATCCCTGCGCGCCTGTTCGCTGTTCGGTATTTCGTGTGTGATGTCGACTGCGGCTCGCTATCACGTCCGCGCGCGATATAAATAAAGCGCGCAGTTTTATGTTGAAATTGTTGTTTTACAGACTCTCAGAGATATAAAACATATATGCATCATAATTATGAGATACTTTTAGTCTTGATTCTAAAATGTAAAAATCTAAGATGGCGCATGTAAGTATATTGTTTTAACATCTTGACATAGATATTTCCTCGACTATTGACCTGTGGTATATGATATTTGTATCTTTCTTCACATCCATGCCAACGTGATATCAAAACGAGGCGCAATGTGGCATTATAATGACTATGAGCGGATCTCGGAACGATGCAAAACAATGTTCTGATTGAATGCGCCCCCCCCCCCGGTCCACCCTATATCCAAGGTGGCTGCCTCAGCCTCCCCCCCCCCCACCCAACGTGTGAAGACATTGGGCAACTGACCTCCTGTAGTTGTAGGGGGGCGGGGTTCGTGTCCGCAGTCTTAGTGTACACGTTGCCGCTGTCACGGTGCACGGCAGTCAGCTCGTAACCAACGGGAGTACCTGTCAGTGATTATCACAGGCTATGACAATAATGCTACAACCCCGCTTCAGCAAACCTAAAATTAAGATAGTATGTAACGTTGCATAACTTGCATTTTTACTGAATTTTTACCGAGCATAATTATTTATTTACTTACTAGCTGGTTTTGGGATGTGGAGAAACAGTCGCATATACATAGTAATCGCTAGGGGGCGCCATGGCGAAACAAACAAACTTAGTAAAAAAACATGTCATTAAACACAGTTTATTCCCTATTTTATGCCGCTCCACTTGATTCAGTTCAAATAATGCAATATCTCCAGCTGAATACATCCCCAGTAGATGGAGCCACGTGTGAATATACCGGAAGTAACACCGAACAGAAAGAGAACATTCAACTGTGCCCACCTCTAAACTAGCTCCAAATAGAAAACCTCACTAACCGGAAGTGACGTCAAAGACGAAAAGGATATCGACGTTGTTCGCGAAGATGGCCTGGTTGGGTCCAATTCCCGGCTGTAGCGGGCCGTTGATGGGGAGGAAGGGTTGGTACATCGGGGTGACACCCGTCACTGTCAACGGCCTGTATACACCACTCTAGGGGGGCAGAGCCAGTACAGTATCAGTACAGACCACGTCATAACAAACCGTCTTAGCGATTGTTACCATTGATAAATGACCGAGTATGTATTACAATTTTTCATTTAAATTTAAATTGTGTTGCTGTTTTCGGAAGATAGATATCGATTCGGTGAGTTCTTCGCCGCTTCATACTGTCAGCCAAAACAAATTAATAATGTTTTAAAATTAAAATTAATAATAATGTCACTCCAGTACGCCAGTCATATGTTATTCCGCGTCTCTTTCTAATTAATGTGGCATAGTTCCATTTCGCTTTCGACTTCTGATCCCGTCAGAGGCCCCGTGGCCACACATGCAGGATATATAGTGGTCCATTGTGTTGTGAATAAAGCATCATCATCGATATAACGCAATTTAGAACACAGAGGAACCGGTGAGGACACCATAAAGCATTAAAACATCCTCTCTCCTATACTTTACACCTCTCTCACCCCCTCCCCTTCTTCCTCCTCCACCTTCGACCTCCTCCCCTCCTCCCCCTCGTGCTCGTCCACGTACTTCCCTTCCGTCTCCCCTCCCTCCACATCCTCTTCTCACCCCCTTGCCTCCTCTTTGCTCCTTCTCCCACCCCCCCTCCTCATGCTCCCCTCCTCCCCCCCCCCTCTTTCCTCCTTCTCCTCCTTCTCCTCCTCCTCCCTTTCTCCCTCATCCTCTTCTCTCTTCCTCCCCATGCTGCCCTTCTCCTTCCACTCCTTCTCCCCCTCCCCCCTCTTTCCTCCTCCTCCTCCCTCTCCTCCTCCTCCCTTTCTTCCTCCTCCTTCCTTTCTTACTCATCCTCCCCTTTCCTCCACCCTTCCTTCTCCTCCTCCCTCTCCTCCTCCTCCCTTTCTTCCTCCTCCTTCCTTTCTTACTCATCCTCCCCTTTCCTCCACCCTTCCTCCTCCTCCTCCCTCTCCTCCTCCTTCCTTTTTTCCTCCTCCTTCCTTTCTTACTCATCCTCCCCTTTCCCCCACCCTTCCTCATCCTCTTTCCACATCCTCCTCCTCCCGTTCGGCCTCCCCCTCCATCTCCACCTTCTCCCTTTTCTTCTTCCTCTCTCTTCCCCCTCCCCCTGCTACTCTTCTTCCTCCTCTCCCCTTCCTTCTCCTTCACTTCCTCTTCCTCCTCCTCGTCTTCCTCCTAATATTGTTCCACCATAAGTACTCCATACATACAGATATAGAGAGACATAACGAGAGAGTGTGTATGTATAATTACACGTGGAGTACATATAAATATAAAATATAGGATAACCGTTACCGAGACGCTAAAGACTTCCTCTGTTGCCCGGTTCTCCAAAATGACGTTGGTTTGGTAATCGCCGGCTGAGCTGTACGTGTGTGTGAAGGTCCAGATGTAGTCCGTAGCGTTCATAACATCCGGGTCAAAGGTCATGCGATCGCTCCACGTGCCGTCGCCCCAGACCAGCTGAATGGTGGCGTCCTGAGGCAAGGTCAAGGCCAGCGGGTAGGTCAACGTGTAGGTCACCGTGCCTGCAAGGTTAACCCCGTCACATACAGAGTAGAAATATCAACAATTGTTTCTAAAAAAAAAAGTATTCAGTCATTTTATTTCGCAAGCACGCCATACAGACATAAAGGTAAAATTGAGCCAAGAAAGCTCTCGGAAGAACGAAATTGGGTTGAATGAAACATGAACCAGACGCATTATGATCTGGGTTTCAGCTTGTGACGTTGTGATTTCTTTGTCTGTCCGTCAGCCATCCGATGTTTTCATAATACTTTGGAACACATAGAACGCATAAATACATTGGCAGATTGGAATAGAAATACGATAGGAAGATCCGGAAGTACTTCACCTGGCGGGAAGGTCAGCGGGGACGTGGAGGTCAGCGCAAAGTCGCGGGTCACAGGGTGTTGGGCGACGATGGTGTAGGTGCGTGACGTATTCCCGAGGACGTTCGAGCCTGTGACCGTGACGTCATAGGTGCCCGGTGCCGTGTACACGTGAGTCTCCTTATCCTGCTCCCAGAACGAGGTTGCTGCAAAAGATGCGGCCACGCCATGACACCAAGCACCGAAATCGAATGAGGATTCTTCAGAATTAATAAGTTTTTAATATTTTTTATATATTTTTTGTAAATAATTATTGTTTGTTTTTTTTTTTTTTAAATAATCCTAATGTCCGGTTTTGCTCTTTAATTTTAATGCCGAGGTGATATCCATCTGTAGTTGTGACTACATAGAGGCTAATGATGTATGTAATTATGTTTTAATTAAGTTATGCATGCAATGACAGCCTCCATTTATGCGAGGCTGATCATGAATTTTCCGTAGCCAACATTAAACGTTTTCGCCGTCTATATGCAAACCTATATAACGCAGATCCATATGATATGTGTATGCATTTAAATATAAACAATATATCTAACTAGTCTATTTGTATAGAGTAGGAACATCAGCGCTCATAAGTGTTACATTAAAGGCAGAAGCACTTCGCCACATGCGAAATCGGTTTTCTAACCCGAAACACGCAGTGTCTATTTTTGCCGATAGTTGTCTGGAATGGCCGATAAATATCAGGTTTTAATACAAAAGCGCGCACGTGCCCCAACTATGTCATTGCCATGGAGTACCGACCTGTCCTCTTCCGGGAGATGACGGTGCCATCGCCGAAGTCGAAGATGAGGGTGACGTCAATGCCGTCGGCCATGGTGACCTGGGCCTTCACGGGGCGGCCGACGGCTGCGTCGGGCGGGTCCATGTGCAGAAACATGTCGAGGATGGGTAGCGCCATTCTCACCGTGGTGTTGAACACCTGCCAGCTGATGCTGTTGGAGACATTGGCCGTGACGACGTAGGTCTCCTCGCTGAAGTAGGTGTGGGGGAACTGGTGTTGGTGCCACAGCTGGAAGGGGTAGGTTTCGGTCGGTTTGCCGTCGCCGTAGTCGAATTCGATGGAGGCCAGGGTGGGTGGTTCGTTGAGCGCCTTGAAGCCCAGCAGGACGGTGGCCGCGCCGTCCATGATGGCGATCGGCGAGTTGCTGACGAACTCCAGATCGGAGACCTTATTAAAGACGTAGACGCTCTGGGGGCAGCTGTGGGTGCTAAACGAGTTGGACGCCGTCACGATGGCGGAGAATTCCCCTGTCGAGGTGTAGTTGTGCACGGTGGAGAAGGTCGAACCGGCCGTCCAGCGTTCCAACGGCTGCAGCGCGTGGGTAAAGTTGGTGCCGTCGCCAAAGTCGAAGACGACGACGACGCTGGTGCCGTCATTCATCGTCACGGAGAACTGGACGTCGCGATCCGCGGATGAGAACACCTGGGTCTTGTCCACGGCGCAGCTCAGTCCCGTGATGGCGCTCTCGACCGTGAAGTTGGCCGTCACGGTCTCCGTGTCCACCTGGTTGGAGGCGGTCACCGTCACGACGTGGATCCCGGTGTCGGTCTGCGCCGGCACGGACACAGTGCCGGTCAGCGTGGCGGCGTCATACGTCACCGGGTAGGCGGTCCCGTCGAAGGAGAAGACAAAGGATGGCGTCGTCCCTTGGTCGATCTGCACCTCGATCGTGAGCGGCTCGTTCACTTGGCCGCCATCTTGCAGCACGCGCAGGTTGACGATGGCATCCTCCACGGGGTGAGACCACGTGATCGCGTCGCTGCTGACGTTGTTGCTGCACGTGACCGTGACCGCGTAGGCACCCGCCGCCGGGAAAGCGTGGCTGACGATTCCTCCGCTAGGTGGCGTGGCGACCCAGTCTGTGACGTTGGGTGAGGACCCGTCGGCCCATTCCCACACGCACTGGTAGTCGGAGCCACCCGTCAGCGTCAACCGGAAGTCAGCAGCCACGCCAACCGCGGAGACATTGGACTCCAGCTGCACACACCACAGACAAGTAGAAGTGTTAACTACCTGAGTAGCATGTACTTGGATTATCTATATTGTAATTGAAATAATAATGATTTTTAAAAAAACTACGTGAGTAGCATACTAACATCTCTACCCAAATCTACCACAAAAGACCTAAACATAACAAATATAATTATTCCGACTTCAGAATATATAAAAGCCAGCAACTTAATAGAAATTAGAAATGCCCAAAGGAGGGGGATGATTGTGAACAAATTTCTTGTTTTCAGCTATTTCCTCTTTGATGTTAGTATTAGCCCTAGTTGATAAATGTGGGGTATATGTTTTATATTTGTATTAGAATATTGTCCATATGGAAGTGCATAAAATCATAAAATCGAATGCTCTGCAACTTAGAGTAGTATTTCCATCAAAACATGAAAGTAATACCCTAAAGGTATCAAGATATATGAACAACTGTATAGGTCAAGATATAGGTGTAGAAGAAGTGGCAAATATGCATTGCGTAAGGTTTACCATCTTTGTTGGCATGTCTAAACCCCGCAAACTGTGGACAGTTTAGACTCTGAGCTGATGCAGAGTGTCCCTGACCAGGGTCCAAATGACATGTTGACTTATTGTAGTATGCTTATGCTGGATGTCATACCATGGGCGTGTCCAGAGGGGGGGGGGGCACAGGGGGATATAGGATATATATGCGCCCCCCCCCCACCCTCCTCTTCAAATTATGTGCCCCATGGCCAGGAGTGTGGGGGACAGGGGGTACGCCCCCCCTCCACCACGGTCACCTAAGTCTCAGGCTTTTACACGAACTTTTTATGTTTTTGTGCCCCCCCCCCTTGTTTGCCCCCCCCTCCCCCCATTTGTTCCCCCACCTTTCAACAATTGCTGCACACGCCCCTGCATACGCCATACGTGAGTCATATTTGGCGCATTTTTTTGGGCCAGAACCGGTAGGCCGCCCGGTATACTCAACATCTTCCCGATCGGGGCGGTAGGGCTACGCCGAATGTCAATAAATGTTCAAACCGGTCATGTCCGGTCTATTTTGGGGCAATGGAAACCAGCCTAGACACTCACTTTTCAATCAGCCGCCATCTTTTCCTGTGCTGTTTTGAACGGGGTACATCGGCATACCGAATGGATGCGCGCGCTCCCAACCCGGGTGAAAGAAGTGTCGAGTGGCATACCGATGCGTAATGTGCGTATTCGGTCCACCTTGGGGATAATATACCCGGGCTACGAAAGAAATGCGCCCACTGAAACAAGGGTCACCCCAATAGCATGGAAGTACGACTCTGACCTGCGCGATGGTTATGGCGTCCTGGATAATGACGAGAGAGCTGTTGTGTTGCTCGGACAGCAAGTTGGAGGCCCCTATAGTCACGTGATACTGCCCCGGTGAGGAGAAGGTGTGGGTGGTCAGGGCCGTTGCGGAGATAATCTCCGGCGTGGAGTCGTTGAAATTCCACGTGTACGTGATACTCTCGCCTGATCACGTGGTTAGGGGTGACGTCAGGACGGGATGTTGGAAGGGAAAACACAATATGTCTGATTACCAACGGCTACGCATGGACTGGGAATTACCTGTAATATTAGGACGGATTTACTGCCGTCGGTCTCGGGTTTAAACTAGAATCTACTTTAATGCAAAACATGGTTAAGCAAAGAAATACTATGAACTTACTTTTGTTCAATTTAAATGTAGCTACATGATATTATATTTCAATATCTCAAGCCGAAGCTTCTTCGCTTATATTATATTCTATGAAATGAATAACTTCTACACAAATAGTTATAACTAAAATATATAGGCCTACATTGTGTGCGTATATATGTCAATTAAACTCTTTTTGTTTACAAAATCCAAACAATGGGGCGGTATTACCTCACAGACTGAAGGTGAAAATCAAATCAAAATCAAAGGAGAAGTCGCCGGTTTTTAGCCAGAATCTATTTTAATGCCAAATTTCTTAAAGCAAAGAAATACCATAAACTTAATTTGTTTCATCTCAAGCCGAAGGTTCTTCGCTTAATAAATAATATTCTATAAAATCAATAAATTCCGGACGAGCAGCGGACGAGAAGTGGACAAGTGCTCACCAGTGTGCGGCAGAAGGTCAAAGGTCATGGCGCTCCCGGAAGCGAAGTACTGGAGGGAGTCGATGATGACGCTGTCGATGGCTGTCATGGCGGTGACCTGGGTGGTGGTGGTCTCGGTGGAGGTGATGTAGTGGTTGTGGACCGCCCCCGTGACGGTGAACACACCAGCCACGTCATAGGTGTGGAACAGCAGCACCTCACTCCGCCGGGCGACCACGCTCCGTAGCAGATGGCGCTCGCCAACGTCGCTGAAATCATCGGTGATAGCGCCCCCTGGCGCCGCTGACGTCAACGTGTTGTGCGATTTATCGGCCGCCTCTCCCACCCGTAGGGGGCGCGTCGAGAGCAGGCCGGTCCCCGAAGAGACGTACCCGATGACGTCACCGGGAGCCACGGCCACCTCCAGCGCGTCCAGATCGACGTCGATGTAGCCCCAGCCGGCGGCAGACACCACGTGGTCTACCACAGCCACCACGCTGTACTCGCTAGGGGGCGTGGCGTAGCGGTCGAGCGGAGCCGGCGCGCAGCCCGCGTCGGTCACCCCGTCGTAGCAGACAGCCGCGGAGGGGCAGAAAACCGTGTTGCCTCCGGAGTTACAGTCGTAGAGGCCCACGTCGCCGCAGGTCCCGACCGTGCACAGGTTGGACTTGAAGCAGTAGGTCCCGGAGGCACAGGTCGGCCGCAGTACCTAAGATCGGATATAAGTAAATTGTGACACTGGCGGTACATACTTAATTGGGGGTAGCGACAGGGAACCAGCGTGTTATGGAGATCTTTTACGGGGGAGTTTTTACGGGGGAGCTAGAACCGGGGTCAAAATGGACTGGGTGTGTAATGCCAGATCTTCCCGCAGGAATTCATGGATTGAGGTATTGTTGAAAGACAAGGTTTTAGTGCACAAGTACAAACACAGGGACATTTGCTGCCTGACCGGTACAGGTAGATGCGCGGAACGTGGTGCTTTTTACGTCATCAAACGTTGGGCACTTTACCATTTAAACTTATAAGATAGATGTATACATATCTTAAAGAAAACACTGAAACAAGATCGAACAATGCGTCAATATCAATTCTACGAAATAAGTATTGAATGTATTTTTCAGAGAGAAAAATGGTATTGTCGGTTCTGATTAAACTTGTTATTATTAATTATAATTACTATTATTTTGTATTTTCTTTATTCATTTATTGTGACAATATGGCATGGCATGTACTACAATGGTAGATAGTAACATCAATACATTGACACATAAACATAGTTCATATACGAGGCAAAAAAGGCTGCAAGGAGAGGATCTATTCACTTAAACAATGATTAATTGAAGAGAATTTCCATTTCCATTACTATTATTATTACATGGAGAAACTATTCCCATACCGAAGAGATATTAGAAAAATAATATGAATATAGCGATCTGTACTTCTAAATAGAATATTTTCAATAATGATTATTGTTATTAATAAATATTATTATTCTTAATTATTAATAATGATAATTATTATTATTAATACTATTAGTATCAATAATTGATATCATCATTATAATTATTATTATTATTGCATATTATTTTAATGACGTATTAATTATTATTATGAATTATTAATTAGTATTATTAATCCTTATTATTATTAATAATGTCACTGACCAGGAACTGCAGCCCGCCCGTAGCGCTGGCATGAAACTCCCAGCCAATCAACGTGCCTTCCTTCTGGAAGTCAGCATTGGGCATAACGTAGAGCGTCCCGGCCATTGATGACGTCACGTATACGCCAGTCTGGGGAATTCCCGTGCCGGCCACGTGCCAGACGGGATCTGTGGACAGGAAGACGGACACACGGATCGTGTCTGAGGGCATGCTGTACACTTCCATTCTCCTGGGGTGGGGGCGAGGGTGGAGAGCGAAGGGCGGAGGGAGGATGAGGGTGGGGAAGGGCTGTGGGGTGGCGGACGAATCCTCCTTAAACCTAAGATGCAGCGACCATCGGGAAACATACTGTTTACGCCTGGCTTGCTCAGCCCCAAACTGATCAAACGCATTCGAATAACTCATACGTCACACACGCTGCATAGCTTTCTGTAGCCTGGTTCCGCGGCCCCAACTTCGCTTGTATACTTGTACCTGCTTATAGAGTTTCTGAGATAGGGCTGTACAGTTCTCGCGGGTTCTATTTCCGGTTTAGGTCTTTTGGGGACCAACAAAAAAACACGTGCTCTTAGAACGAGTGCGCATCACGCTGGTGCCTTGCTGCAACTGCGTGACTCGCACTCATTGTAGTCAACGTTTTAGTGTTGGGAACCGGCCGGCTGCGAGGTTTGTGCGTGAAGAACCGAGTGGGTGTGAAACTTTTTTTTGTTTGCTTTGGTCCAGGCATGGCTAACTATAAAATCATAATATAATTCAAGATAAGATATTTATCTCTCCATAATGCATGTGGTCCGTTCGATGAGACCGTTGGAAGCGTTGTATTTTGAGCCAAATCATCGATGTTTACAGTTCTACGACAAACGGAGCACCATTGTCCTCACCTGCTCAGTCCATATAAGGAGCGTTGTTACGTAACCATAGATACCGCGCCCAGACACGCGCGTCATGATGATTATTACGTCATACGACATGGAAAACCCCGAGCAGCACGTTAGATCGCCTGACACTCACTCATGAGACAACCGCATTCTGGATTATTAACTGCCTGACCGCTCATACATTACATAAATCTACTCGGATGGTTATAATTCGGATATGCACATAACTTCAGTGATTATTTGTCCTTCCAAGGACAGCTTTAGCTGATCTTGTGTGTGAGGCGAGTGAAGGCAAACAACCGGAAGGTAGGCAGCACGTACAGGCCGTTGATGCTAGGCATTGGCGTAGAGCATAGGTATCCCTGTCTCGTGGGGTCTCGATAAGATCCCGAAGTGACTGTACAGCCCTATTGGGGCTTGTAGAGTTGGAGACGAGCAACAGACCGACGCACGAGCAAGCGACCGGCTATATTAGCAAGCGACTGGATTGTCTAAACCAGAAATATACGCGTTTGAATAATAAAATCTGACCTTCATTTCATGGAATTTGTTCTTAAACAGAATAATTTAGTGCCGCCTGTGAGAAATATTTCCTCTCGCGGATATATCTTACCCGGTGATTAGACAATTGTGCAGTGTGCAAAAGTGTGCAGACAATGGTAACCTAACCTATTGACAATCATATAACTAAATAAATCGTCTCTCGTTACCTGCGATTGAGAAGTTCTCCACTGCGCTACCGTCTCCGAAGTTGATCAGGAAGTCCAAGAAGGAGCCGACGAGCACGGAGGCGTTACAACGAAACTCCTCCGTCGTCAAGACAACCTCTGGACACGTGATGTTTACTTTCCTGACTGGCGTCTGTACGAGGATGTCTACTGTGTTGACGGCGTCCTGAATCAGCCAAGGTCGAGGACAAAGGTATTTCAAGGTCAAGGTTTTTTTCTGGGAATTAGGATTAATTAGAAGGCCGGTTATAATGTTAATATCTCGGTTAGAAGAGGATAACCCCAATGTTATCCTAAGTTACACCTCCGCCTTCTGTGACAAGCATATGTCCCGTCCACGTTATGGGGAAGTAATTTTAGATAATTGATGATTAATTACGAGGTACATAAATCACATTTCTGTTTATATATTGAGGTTGATAATAAACGGAAGGTCTTGGGAACAAATTATCTTATATACTGCTTTAATACATAGTTGGTGGTGGTAGTGGTGGCGGTGGGTGGGGGGAGTAGCGATGGGGGTGGTGGCGATGGCGGTGTTGGGGCGGGTAGCAATGGTGGTGGCGGTGGGGGTGTCAGTGACGGTTGCGGTGGCGTTGGTAGTGGGAGTGGTGATGGGGCTTAACATGGTAGTGGTGATGGTGGTGGGCAGTGGTGGTTGGCGGTGGTGGTGGTAGTGGGAGTGGTGATGGGGCTTAACATGGTAGTGGTGATGGCGGGGGTGACGGTGTGGTGTCGCTGGTGGTGGTAGTGATGGTGGGGGAGTTGGTGGTGGTAGTGGTGATGGGGCTTAACATAGGGGTGGTAGTGGTGATGGTGGGGTGTGACGGCCGTTGTGGTGTCGGTGGTGGTGGTAGTGATGGTGGTGGTGTTGGTGGTGGTAGTGGCGATGGGGTTCAACATAGGGGTTGTAGTGGTGATGGGGGAGGCAGGGGTAGGGATGGTGGCGATGGGGTTTAACATAGGGGTTGTAGTGGTGATGGGGGAGGTAGGGGTAAGCATGGTGGCGATATAACCGGCTGGTGCCGTATCAGGAGTCGGACACATATACTGCGGTATCTACGCTGTGACAAAGCAGACCGACACCCATTGCATGCATCCACAATACATCATCGACAAGGTCACTAATACACCACGGAGGTCATTACGATCTCGAGAAGCATGCAAAGTGTATCTACCAACTTAGAGTATATATATATATATACATATACATATATATCTTTCTTTGTTTATATTATATTCTATACATGTATGCGTTTACATATAGACAGTGGCATAGTCAGTAGGTTCTCAACTATCCAGGCGTTTAACCAGTTCTACGTCCCACCCCAACTACAGATCAGGAGGAACTTCATCAGATGCATCCGAAGGTCTCCCCGGCCACCAGACCCCGAGGTGCAACCCGAGGTCGTGCCAAGCTTGAGGGGTCATATCCATAATCCCTGCCTCCTTGACATTAAATAGACAAATTTGAAACGCTTTTAATAGCGAAATGTACATAAATGAAATGCATTGTTGTCTCCAAGAAAGCCAAACGTTGGGATTATAAAAAGCACCACAACGAGATGGCCAGTCTATGACAGAAATGCACTTTATGCATCAGTAACGACATGATTATGAATACCGGTCCTGGTTTTGTTATCTGTCAGTAATGCCAACTAAAGGATATGGTGTACCCAAATATGGTTTATACATGCGATTTTTCTTCATTCATTTCGACGCCTGACTATGCCATTCTATGTGTAACGTGTTCCAAATAGTGCTAGTACCGACGAACCAAGCAAGAAGCGCGCGAGGGATTACTGAAAGTCCACGGTTGCAAATGTCGTCTGCGGTCAAGGTCATTGAATAGCTTCGGCGTTTATCACTGGGTCAACTTCCAAACCATTCAATCCCTGTTAAACAACTGTACCACGCTGGCCAAATACTAGTTTGAAGCTGCTGAAATACGTATGTTCCTCAAGGATATTCTATATTACAGTTTTCGTGAAGTAGGTGTCTAGGGTTCCAATGACGGTTGTGTTAAGGTTTCCCAATTCTCTTGAAAATGGTTATCGTGGATAACTAATTGAGCTGCAGTCCACAATGAGCAATTACTTAAACGGATGACATATGGCGTAGTCCTACATAGATCTTAGATTCCGTAGCACAAAAAGTTCTCTCATATATGCAAATTACAAGTTATATATAAGTTATATGACATAATTTTCGTTGTTAACATAACCATTTTCAAGGGAACTTGTAGCATATCCTCGTGCAACAAAATAGTGGTTTTCTGGCCACGCAGCTTTCATTTTTAAGTCAATGCAAGCCGCTTATACCACGAGCGCCACGCTTTGGTGGATATGGCACCGATGTCTACTTGTTTTCTACGGCATACCGACTCATCTCACTATAACACACACCATGATACCGGTCACGACACTTACCGATGATTCCTGTAAGAGTCATACACAGCAAGCATCGATATTAATAACCATACAATAACATTACATGATATCACCATCAGGCAGGCAACTCGCCCGCTTACTTAATATATAGATAATGATCCTTCCATATTTGTATTTATAGCGAGCGCAAGCGAGCTCTTAACGTAACATGCATGCGTATTCAAAGTCCATTTCAAGCATAGGCTTAGGACTTTCATTTCGCGTAACAGCCCCCGTGAGACGTTTTCGGATTCGGAGTAAATATCAGCTGTACATAAATGTATTCAAGCAAAGAGAGGTCGAAGCCTATTATATCATGTCTTTAATAATTAAATCAGCTGCCCCACAAAAGAGCGCTGTTGGTGACCGCCCATCGCCTGCTCTCATAGTGAGTAGTTGTGACGTCAAAATGTTATAAACATGACGTCACAATGGGAGTTCCTAAGCAACCGAATGATATGACAAGCACGCGTGCACGTCATCCCGCCAAAGATCTTCTTTATGGCAAGCCGAAGCGAGATTAATTTTGAACATTAATCTAGATGTATCCCCTCGGAATATCTGAATTAATAAATATAGGCTCGCATTTTTTAGGTAGCACCTATCCATATTATACAGTTGATGACAGAAAGCGTCGTGGCTGATCAGCATACGCAAGTCTTTAAAGCCAGGGCCGTGAACAGCATTTAAAGCTCTTCGAACAGTTTGTTTCCCGCCAAAAGCATGCCATGATCTAAAGTTATTAGTGATTATTGCCAAAAGATTATGGATTCTTATCGCTTAGTTGGCAGCAAAATTTATTGCCTGGAGCCTGCTTATCATTACGAAAATGGTGCAATAAACCGATGAACTACACACAAATCTCTGACGTAGTTCACATAGCTTCAAACTTACGCTCGGCTGTCAAGCTAATAAATATCTTTTCTGCAAGATTGACCATTACATTTTCAAGGCAATGTGGCAGTTTTGTTATATGTGAAATACTAATCTTTCATCTCGGTGTACTATGCAGATGTGTTTACATTGGCGGACACACCTGTTCGAATAGCTTTAATTTGAGGATAGAAGGCTCTAATCGGTGTTATTGGCAGTAAGGAACTGTTTGGGTC
Source organism: Arenicola marina (assembly GCA_964019135.1). Taxonomy (NCBI): domain Eukaryota; kingdom Metazoa; phylum Annelida; class Polychaeta; family Arenicolidae; genus Arenicola; species Arenicola marina. The sequence continues at coordinate 10,195,908 of OZ025251.1, forward strand.
TAACGGCAGGAAACAAACATGTTATCGGTGCTCACACACAGTAGAATCAGTACTGCGTGGCAAGGTGAGGCGGCAAGGTCAGGCGGCAAGGTGAGGCGGCAAGGTGAGGCGGCAAGGTGAGGCGGCAAGGTGAGGCGCTTATCATCCAGTAAAGCCTATTGCCACATACCGTGACCCGTAAGTTCGAAACGGCGGGGCAAAATATTTCACCCAGTTCCTTGGGCGAAATATTCAACCCCCGTTTTTTTTTAACTTTACAGGCTCTAGTGTGCGATGCCCTTTGGTAAGGTCGTAATACACACAAATAAATCACCCCCCCCCCCACCCCCACCCCCTTTATAAATTAGTCATCCCCAAGAATGCTATATAAAATTCTCGTTGTCTTGGCCTCAAATTGTTATACTGTTTTTTTCCGGATAACGTGTATGGCAAGGTAAAGCATTGATTATTTCTATTAATTTGAACCAATTTGAACTCATCGGTTACTTGACATGTCTCTCAAAATCAATTGGTTTTAAAATTGGTCTGCTAAATATTACAAACATATGACTCACATAAACATGTGAGAAAAAAAAACATAAAAAGTTAAGACTATGAAAGTGGATATAGCTTTCTTTTCGTGAGGATTGTTTATAGTGAAATGAATGACGATCATGATGTGATATATAGTTGTGACTCACGTTGAATGGCGCGGCCGTGTCGATGGCTCTGGCCGTGACCTGGTATTCCCCGGGCAGGACGTAGCCATAGGGCTTGGTCGTATCATTCTCCGGCGTCCATTCCCCGTCCTCGCCGAAGTCTAGTTGCACGGCCCACAGCGGCGGCCCCGAGATCACCCCCACCGTCAGCGCCAGCGACTCGCCGGTGGTCAGGATGGCGTCACTTCCGGCCACGCCAAGCATCAGGCCCCGGATGGGCAGAATGGTGCGGTAGACGCTGATGTGGTTGAGGCCTCCGCACGCTTCGCTAGGCGACCCGGAGCAAGGCTCGTCACAGGCGCCGTCCCCGACCAAGGTGGACGGCGGAGACATGGAGCAGAAGCAGTAGAGTTTCTGGGTCAGGGCCGCGTAGTCGTAGCCCCACGCGCCGCATTCCGTCATGCAGATGCTGGGGGTCAGGGCGTAAGGGTCGTAGTTGCCAGGGGAGACGCCCATCGCGCGGCGGGGTCGTACTGCCTCGTAACACCCCAGGTAGCGGTCGGACGCGGCGCCTATTGGGGAGGACAAAATCGTGTTCTCTTAAGTGTAAGATCTATATTCTTGCAAATGCAATTCAAGGTTCTCAGATTTGACACTTCTTATTACACGTTAATCCTTTAAGGTAAGCCACCCATAATGAGCCCCGGCGATTTTGAGCAGACCTCGGTAAACATCGGCAAACATCGGCGAGCTGTAGCCCTGATATTTTAAGCAGTTCTAATGAAACAAAGCACGAATAAAACACAGCAAAAGAAGTGGTGACATAGGTAAAATAAATAGAACATCGTATAATAATCTTCGGCGATTTAGAGAAGACCTCGGTAAACATCGACAAACATCGGCGGGTGTCAGTGAAAGGGGAATCCCTAACTCGTTACGTCATTCACAGGGAATCCCCAATTCGAGAAGTCATTCACAGGGTATTTCCCCGAGAATGACTCTTCGTGATAAATTCCGAATATTCAAGAAAAAAGACATGGAGAAAACGTGTAAATAGTTCATAAAACATTCGTGTAGATCATAATTATATCGGAGACCATTATATATAACCAGATTTATTAAAATGTGAGCACAAGGCGTAAATTACTGATAATTGGTGTGAAATAAGCCGCTCCAAAAAATATTTGTGAAATAACATTTTCAAGTTTTTCAAGGACGTGTTTCTCGGGAAATTTGCACGGCTATCTATATTTTTCTTTATTTTTATTACAAGAACTATGTTTTTAGAAATTTTTTAAGGTGGTCTGGTGTCAAGATTTTCATTTTTGATGTCAATTTTGTGAAGGTGGTGATTTCGAATTTTGGCAAAAACGGTCCTGTTTTTGCATAACTGCACTTTATTATTGCCACTCTGTTATTTTTTGTGGCTACTATTTACATTGCTGAATATCATTCCTGTATTGCACTAGGTTTAAGCTTTCCAAAGAGCTATTACTGATGATAATGACTTAATATTGAGCTGAATTGTAGCAAAATTACATATTCGTGGTAGGTGTCAAGTTTTGGTCATTTTGTGAAATGGGGGTATACTTGGAAAATGAAGAATATTTTTTTAACGGGACGGGAAAGTATCCTAAAAATTCACCAAAAGGTGTGTAATTGGGTAAACTTTCATAAAATAATCACAAATACAGAGTTCCTTTACCTTGCTATTATGGGTGGCTTACCTTGACAGTGAGAAACTTTCGATTGCACGTTAGCGCTCCAACAGTTAGACACGTCTTACTTCACGTTAACCCTCAAACAGCTAAACACTTTCTATTGAACGTTAACCTTCTAACAGTTAGACACTTCTTATTACACGTTAACCTTCTAACAGTTAGACACGTCTTATTACACGTTAATCCGTTAACAGTGAGAAACTTTCGATTGCACGTTAGCCCTTTAACAGTGAGAAACTTTCGATTGCATGTTAGCCCTTTAACAGCGAGAAACTTTCGATTGCATGTTAGCCCTTTTTAACAGTGAGAAACTTTCGATTGCACGTGAGCCCTCCAAAAGTTACACTTTCTATTGCACGTTAACACTTTAACAGTGAGAAACTTTCGATTGCACGTGAGCCCTCCAACAGTTACACTTTCTATTGCACGTTAACCCTTTAACAGTGAGAAACTTTCGATTGCACGTGCGCCCTCCAACAGTTACACTTTCTATTGCACGTTAACCTTTAACAGTGAGAAACTTTCGATTGCACGTGAGCCCTTCAACAGTTACACTTTCTATTGCACGTTTACCTTTAACAGTGAGAAACCTTCGATTGCACGTGAGCCCTCCAACAGTTACACTTTCTATTGCACGTTAACCCTTTAACAGTGAGAAACCTTCGATTGCACGTGAGCCCTCCAACAGTTACACTTTCTATTGCACGTTAACCCTTTAACAATGAGAAACTTTCGATTGCACGTGAGCCCTCCAACAGTTACACTTTCTATTGCACGTTAACCCTTTAACAGTGAGAAACTTTCGATTGCACGTGAGCCCTCCAACAGTTACACTTTCTATTGCACGTTAACCCTTTAACAATGAGAAACTTTCGATTGCACGCGAGCCCTCCAACAGCTACACTTTCTATTGCACGTTAACCCTTTAACAGTGAGAAACTTTCGATTGCACGCGAGCCCTCCAACAGCTACACTTTCTATTGCACGTTAACCCTTTAACAGTGAGAAACTTTCGATTGCACGTGAGCCCTCCAACAGTTACACTTTCTATTGCACGTTAACCCTTTAACAATGAGAAACTTTCGATTGCACGTGAGCCCTCCAACAGTTACACTTTCTATTGCACGTTAACCCTTTAACAATGAGAAACTTTCGATTGCACGTGAGCCCTCCAACAGTTACACTTTCTATTGCACGTTAACCCTTTAGCAGTGAGAAACTTTCGATTGCACGTGAGCCCTCCAACAGTTACACTTTCTATTGCACGTTAACCTCTAACAGTGAGAAACTTTCGATTGCACGTGCGCCCTCCAACAGTTACACTTTCTATTGCACGTTAACCTTTAACAGTGAGAAACCTTCGATTGCACGTGAGCCCTCCAACAGTTACACTTTCTATTGCACGTTAACCCTTTAACAGTGAGAAACTTTCGATTGCACGTGAGCCCTCCAACAGTTACACTTTCTATTGCACGTTAACCCTTTAACAATGAGAAACTTTCGATTGCACGTGAGCCCTCCAACAGTTACACTTTCTATTGCACGTTAACCCTTTAACAGTGAGAAACTTTCGATTGCACGTGAGCCCTCCAACAGTTACACTTTCTATTGCACGTTAACCCTTTAACAGTGAGAAACTTTCGATTGCACGCGAGCCCTCCAACAGCTACACTTTCTATTGCACGTTAACCCTTTAACAGTGAGAAACTTTCGATTGCACGTGAGCCCTCCAACAGTTACTCTTTCTATTGCACGTTAACCCTTTAACAATGAGAAACTTTCGATTGCACGTGAGCCCTCCAACAGTTACACTTTCTATTGCACGTTAACCCTTTAACAATGAGAAACTTTCGATTGCACGTGAGCCCTCCAACAGTTACACTTTCTATTGCACGTTAACCCTTTAACAGTGAGAAACTTTCGATTGCACGCGAGCCCTCCAACAGCTACACTTTCTATTGCACGTTAACACTTTAACAGTGAGAAATATTCGATTGCACGCGAGCCCTCCAACAGCTACACTTTCTATTGCACGTTAACCCTTTAACAGTGAGAAACTTTCGATTGCACGTGAGCCCTCCAACAGTTACACTTTCTATTGCACGTTAACCCTTTAACAATGAGAAACTTTCGATTGCACGTGAGCCCTCCAACAGTTACACTTTCTATTGCACGTTAACCCTTTAACAGTGAGAAACTTTCGATTGCACGTGAGCCCTCCAACAGTTACACTTTCTATTGCACGTTAACCCTTTAACAATGAGAAACTTTCGATTGCACGTGAGCCCTCCAACAGTTACACTTTCTATTGCACGTTAACCCTTTAACAGTGAGAAACTTTCGATTGCACGTGAGCCCTCCAACAGTTACACTTTCTATTGCACGTTAACCTCTAACAGTGAGAAACTTTCGATTGCACGTGAGCCCTCCCACAGTTACACTTTCTATTGCACGTTAACCCTTTAACAATGAGAAACTTTCGATTGCACGTGAGCCCTCCAACAGTTACACTTTCTATTGCACGTTAACCCTTTAACAATGAGAAACTTTCGATTGCACGTGAGCCCTCCAACAGTTACACTTTCTATTGCACGTTAACCCTTTAACAGTGAGAAACTTTCGATTGCACGTGAGCCCTCCAACAGTTACACTTTCTATTGCACGTTAACCCTTTAACAGTGAGAAACTTTCGATTGCACGCGAGCCCTCCAACAGCTACACTTTCTATTGCACGTTAACCCTTTAACAGTGAGAAACTTTCGATTGCACGTGAGCCCTCCAACAGTTACACTTTCTATTGCACGTTAACCCTTTAACAATGAGAAACTTTCGATTGCACGTGAGCCCTCCAACAGTTACACTTTCTATTGCACGTTAACCCTTTAACAATGAGAAACTTTTGATTGCACGTGAGCCCTCAAACAGTTACACTTTCTATTGCACGTTAACCTCTAACAGTTAGACATTTCATATTGCAGTTAACCCTCCAACAGTTACACTTTCTATTGCACGTTAACCCTTTAACAGTGAGAAACTTTCGATTGCACGTGAGCCCTCCAACAGTTACACTTTCTATTGCACGTTAACCCTTTAACAGTGAGAAACTTTCGATTGCACGTGAGCCCTCCAACAGTTACACTTTCTATTGCACGTTAACCCTTTAACAGTGAGAAACTTTCGATTGCACGCGAGCCCTCCAACAGCTACACTTTCTATTGCACGTTAACCCTTTAACAGTGAGAAACTTTCGATTGCACGCGAGCCCTCCAACAGCTACACTTTCTATTGCACGTTAACCCTTTAACAGTGAGAAACTTTCGATTGCACGTGAGCCCTCCAACAGTTACACTTTCTATTGCACGTTAACCCTTTAACAATGAGAAACTTTCGATTGCACGTGAGCCCTCCAACAGTTACACTTTCTATTGCACGTTAACCCTTTAACAGTGAGAAACTTTCGATTGCACGTGAGCCCTCCAACAGTTACACTTTCTATTGCACGTTAACCCTTTAACAATGAGAAACTTTCGATTGCACGTGAGCCCTCCAACAGTTACACTTTCTATTGCACGTTAACCCTTTAACAGTGAGAAACTTTCGATTGCACGTGAGCCCTCGAACAGTTACACTTTCTATTGCACGTTAACCTCTAACAGTGAGAAACTTTCGATTGCACGTGAGCCCTCCCACAGTTACACTTTCTATTGCACGTTAACCCTTTAACAGTGAGAAACTTTCGATTGCACGTGAGCCCTCCAACAGTTACACTTTCTATTGCACGTTAACCCTTTAACAATGAGAAACTTTCGATTGCACGTGAGCCCTCCAACAGTTACACTTTCTATTGCACGTTAACCCTTTAACAGTGAGAAACTTTCGATTGCACGTGAGCCCTCCAACAGTTACACTTTCTATTGCACGTTAACCCTTTAACAGTGAGAAACTTTCGATTGCACGCGAGCCCTCCAACAGCTACACTTTCTATTGCACGTTAACCCTTTAACAGTGAGAAACTTTCGATTGCACGTGAGCCCTCCAACAGTTACACTTTCTATTGCACGTTAACCCTTTAACAATGAGAAACTTTCGATTGCACGTGAGCCCTCCAACAGTTACACTTTCTATTGCACGTTAACCCTTTAACAATGAGAAACTTTCGATTGCACGTGAGCCCTCCAACAGTTACACTTTCTATTGCACGTTAACCCTTTAACAGTGAGAAACTTTCGATTGCACGTGAGCCCTCCAACAGTTACACTTTCTATTGCACGTTAACCTCTAACAGTGAGAAACTTTCGATTGCACGTGAGCCCTCCAACAGTTACACTTTCTATTGCACGTTAACCTCTAACAGTTAGACATTTCATATTGCAGTTAACCCTCTAACAGTTGGACACTATCTATTGCACGTTAACCTTCTAACACTCAGACAGTTCCTATTGTAGAGTTAACTCTCTATCAGTTAGACACTTCCCTTTGCACGTTAATCCACTAACAGTTGGACACTTTCTATTGCACGTTAACCCTCTATCACATTCTCAGTCACTCTGTAGCAATTGGGTATTTCCTAATCCATATGTTTCAATGATTATCCAATGTGAGTGATACCCTTGCATTTGTTATATTTACCCGTTAACAATGATACATTCCACGTTTACCCCATACAGGGGTCCACATCCTATTCGCTGTTCCCCATTCGCTGTAATTGCTAGCACATCATATTTTCGGTTCCGACCAAGAAATAGGCACATCTTCCCATTATGTTGCATTATTATTATTATTATTATTATTATTATTATTATTATTATTATGTGGTATATATCTAATTGTTCAATAGCAGGTTGTCTATAGATATCCCATAATATGCTTACCCACTACTACTCGTTCTATAAATCCCGTTTATATAATGCCTATATACCCACTCAAACGCAAATTGACTACGACTCAATGATAAAGCATCTTCTGCGCAGCGGCAAACAGAGGAACGCTTACTTCCATGCACGACACGTGACCTATCCATGCATGGTCCACTTTATCCGTCGATATATAGTGATTAATGGTGCCGAGCTCTCATATCACTCTCCCCCACCCCACCCCCCTCGTACCGCCCCTCCCCTATCTCCCCACCTGCCCCCCCCCCTCGCACCGCCCCTCTCCCATCTCCCCACCCCCCTCCCACCGCGCCTCCCCTATCTCCACCCCCCCCCCCACTACACTCCCACCCCCCCCCCTCACTCCGCCCCTCCCCTACTCCATCTCTCCACACTCCCACCCCTGCCCGTCAAGCCTCAGTGGCTCGGTAACGCATGTCGTTCGATATGGACGGTGTCACCGGGCCATTGTGTCGAGCCCTGGTGGGCGAGTACCACATTTAATCGAACAACGTCCACGCGGCGTCCTCGTTGCTAGGGGGTTGCTATGTAATCAGCAAGGGCGGCGAATCTAGTTTTCACTGGACGACTATTGCTCCTACAACATCTTGTCCTCATTGCAATCGATGACTGTTGCTCCCTGGCGGCGGCGGCGGCGGCGGCGGCGGTGGTAGTGGCGCAACGCACGATCGTCTGCCGCTGACGTCACTTCCTGTTTTGCTATTGTCGCCACTCGTCCGCCTCGACATCGATTCGGCTATTGTCATATATATACATATACATTCTCTCCCTTACTCGCCCTCTCTCATCATATATCACGCGCAAACCATGTTGCCAGGTATTGACATTCATGGCAGCCGTGAAGACTTATTGGGGCACCTCACTCGTGAATGATGCAAACGACGTAGCTCAGACCTTGATGGTCTGGGTAACGATTAGTTACGTGTCACGTGATGCCCCCATTGAAGCTCGGTAGCTTCCCGGATAGGCACCACCACCCAGCAATGACATTGATCTTTCTCATAGCTTCTTTACCAGTTTACCGCGTCGCTTTCATGAACACTGACACAATTCTCGGAAATCGCGAACTGCTGACGTTTCACTGGAATATATATATATAGATATTCCTTTATATTCCCCTTTAAAGCGACAACATGAATACTCCCCCCCCCCTCCCTCCTTCATTGATCCTTCATTGTTTTAAAGGATAGGGACAATGAACGGTCGGGACATCTCTCTCCACCCCCAACCCCCCACACTTTCATCCCTCCAAGAAGAACCATTGCCAGTATGTCGCTTTTTCATATGGTTCCATATACGTGCCAATGGCGACCCCCCATTATCGCCAGCCATATCGAGGACGCGAGAACGCGCGAAGTGAAATCGTAAGAACGCGACAATCAATAATCTTGCCCTCGCCATCTCGCGTTCTCGTGATTTAGCGTTGTGTTTTCTTGCGCTCTCGTCTCGCGATCTCACGAGGGCGATATCTCGCAATGTTGCCCAAGCGTTCTCGCGTTCTCGCCTTATGACATGCGACATCGCGAGAGTAACAGATTTGGGGGCGGGAGCGAGGTGGGCGATGTGTGGGTGTGGGAGAGAGGTGGGCGATGTGTGGGTGTGGGAGAGAGGTGGGCGATGTGAGGGTGTGGGAGAGAAGTGGGCGATGTGTGGGTGTGGGAGAGAGGTGGGCGATGTGTGGGTGCGAGAGAGAGGTGGGCGAGGTGTGGGTGTGGGAGCTAGGTGGGCAATGTGTGGGTGCGGGAGAGAGGTGGGCGATGTGTGGGTGCGGGAGAGAGGCGGGCGATGTGTGGGTGCGGGAGAGAGGTGGGCGATGTGTGGGTGCGGGAGAGAGGTGGGCGGTGTGCGGGTGTGGGAGAGAGGTGGGCGATGTGTGGGTGCGGGAGAGAGGTGGGCGATGTGTGGGTGCGGGAGAGAGGTGGGCAATGTGTGGGTGCGGGAGAGAGGTGGGCGATGTGTGGGTGCAGGAGAGAAGTGGGCGATGGGTGGGTGCTGGAGATAGGTGAGCGATGTGTTGGTGCTGGAGAGAAGTGGGCGAGGTGCGGGTGCGGGAGAGAGGTGGGCGATCTGTGGGTGCGGGAGAGAGTTGGGCGATGTGTAGGTGTGGAGAGAGGTGGGCGATGTGTGGGTGCGGAAGACAGGTGGGCGATGTGTGGGCGATGTGTGGGTGCGGGAGAGAAGTGAGCGATGTGTGAGTGTGGGAGAGAGGTGGGCGATGTGTGGGTGTGGAACACAGTTGTTCGATGTGAGGGTGCGGCGGGGGGGGGGATATGTGCGGGAGAGAGGTTGGCGATGTGCGGGAGAGAGGTGGGCGATGTGCGGGAGAGAGGTGGGCGATGTGCGGGAGAGAGGTGGGCGATGTGCGGGAGAGAGGTGGGCGATGTGTGGATGCGAGAGAGAGGTGAGTGATGTGAGGGTCCTTTAGAGAGGTTGGCGATGTGTGGATGCCGGAGAGAGGTTGGCGATGTGTTGATGCAGGAGATAGGCGGGCGATGTGCGGGTGTGGGAGAGAAGTGGGCGATGTGTGGGTGCGGGATAGAGGTGGGCGATGTGAGGGTGCCGGAGAGCGGTGGGCGATGTGCGGGTGCGGGAGAGAGGTGGGCGATGTGTTGATGCAGGAGATAGGCGGGCGATGTGCGGGTGTGGGAGAGAAGTGGGCGATGTGTGGGTGCGGGAGGGAGGTGGGCGATGTGAGGGTGCGGGAGAGCGGTGGGCGATGTGCGGGTGCGGGAGAGAGGTGGGCGATGTGTTGATGCAGGAGATAGGCGGGCGATGTGCGGGTGTGGGAGAGAAGTGGGCGATGTGTGGGTGCGGGAGGGAGGTGGGCGATGTGAGGGTGCGGGAGAGCGGTGGGCGATGTGCGGGTGCGGGAGAGAGGTGGGCGATGTGTTGATGCAGGAGATAGGCGGGCGATGTGCGGGTGTGGGAGAGAAGTGGGCGATATGTGGGTGCGGGATAGAGGTGGGCGATGTGAGGGTGCGGGAGAGAGGTGGGCGATGTGCGGGTGCGGGAGAGAGGTTGGCGATTTGTGGGTGCGGGAGAGAGGTGGGCGATGTGTGGGTGCGGGAGAGAGGTGATTGATGTAAGGGTCCTTTAGAGAGGTGGGCGATGTGTGGGTGTGGGAGAGAGGTGGGCGATGTGTCGGTGCAGGAGATAGGCGGGCGATGTGCGGGTGTGGGAGAGAAGTGGGCGATGTGTGGGTGCGGGATAGAGGTGGGCGATGTGAGGGTGCGGGAGAGAGGTGGGCGATGTGTGGGTGGGGGAGAGAGGTGGGCGATGTGCGGGTGCGGGAGAGAGGTGGGCGATGTGTGGATGCGGGAGACAGGTGATTGATGTAAGGGTCCTTTAGAGAGGTGGGCGATGTGTGGGTGCGGGAGACAGGTGATTGATGTAAGGGTCCTTTAGAGAGACATCTCTCTCCACCCCCAACCCCCCACACTTTCATCCCTCCAAGAAGAACCATTGCCAGTATGTCGCTTTTTCATATGGTTCCATATACGTGCCAATGGCGACCCCCCATTATCGCCAGCCATATCGAGGACGCGAGAACGCGCGAAGTGAAATCGTAAGAACGCGACAATCAATAATCTTGCCCTCGCCATCTCGCGTTCTCGTGATTTAGCGTTGTGTTTTCTTGCGCTCTCGTCTCGCGATCTCACGAGGGCGATATCTCGCAATGTTGCCCAAGCGTTCTCGCGTTCTCGCCTTATGACATGCGACATCGCGAGAGTAACAGATTTGGGGGCGGGAGCGAGGTGGGCGATGTGTGGGTGTGGGAGAGAGGTGGGCGATGTGTGGGTGTGGGAGAGAGGTGGGCGATGTGAGGGTGTGGGAGAGAAGTGGGCGATGTGTGGGTGTGGGAGAGAGGTGGGCGATGTGTGGGTGCGAGAGAGAGGTGGGCGAGGTGTGGGTGTGGGAGCTAGGTGGGCAATGTGTGGGTGCGGGAGAGAGGTGGGCGATGTGTGGGTGCGGGAGAGAGGCGGGCGATGTGTGGGTGCGGGAGAGAGGTGGGCGATGTGTGGGTGCGGGAGAGAGGTGGGCGGTGTGCGGGTGTGGGAGAGAGGTGGGCGATGTGTGGGTGCGGGAGAGAGGTGGGCGATGTGTGGGTGCGGGAGAGAGGTGGGCAATGTGTGGGTGCGGGAGAGAGGTGGGCGATGTGTGGGTGCAGGAGAGAAGTGGGCGATGGGTGGGTGCTGGAGATAGGTGAGCGATGTGTTGGTGCTGGAGAGAAGTGGGCGAGGTGCGGGTGCGGGAGAGAGGTGGGCGATCTGTGGGTGCGGGAGAGAGTTGGGCGATGTGTAGGTGTGGAGAGAGGTGGGCGATGTGTGGGTGCGGAAGACAGGTGGGCGATGTGTGGGCGATGTGTGGGTGCGGGAGAGAAGTGAGCGATGTGTGAGTGTGGGAGAGAGGTGGGCGATGTGTGGGTGTGGAACACAGTTGTTCGATGTGAGGGTGCGGCGGGGGGGGGATATGTGCGGGAGAGAGGTTGGCGATGTGCGGGAGAGAGGTGGGCGATGTGCGGGAGAGAGGTGGGCGATGTGCGGGAGAGAGGTGGGCGATGTGTGGATGCGAGAGAGAGGTGAGTGATGTGAGGGTCCTTTAGAGAGGTTGGCGATGTGTGGATGCCGGAGAGAGGTTGGCGATGTGTTGATGCAGGAGATAGGCGGGCGATGTGCGGGTGTGGGAGAGAAGTGGGCGATGTGTGGGTGCGGGATAGAGGTGGGCGATGTGAGGGTGCGGGAGAGCGGTGGGCGATGTGCGGGTGCGGGAGAGAGGTGGGCGATGTGTTGATGCAGGAGATAGGCGGGCGATGTGCGGGTGTGGGAGAGAAGTGGGCGATGTGTGGGTGCGGGAGGGAGGTGGGCGATGTGAGGGTGCGGGAGAGCGGTGGGCGATGTGCGGGTGCGGGAGAGAGGTGGGCGATGTGTTGATGCAGGAGATAGGCGGGCGATGTGCGGGTGTGGGAGAGAAGTGGGCGATGTGTGGGTGCGGGAGGGAGGTGGGCGATGTGAGGGTGCGGGAGAGCGGTGGGCGATGTGCGGGTGCGGGAGAGAGGTGGGCGATGTGTTGATGCAGGAGATAGGCGGGCGATGTGCGGGTGTGAGAGAGAAGTGGGCGATATGTGGGTGCGGGATAGAGGTGGGCGATGTGAGGGTGCGGGAGAGAGGTGGGCGATGTGCGGGTGCGGGAGAGAGGTTGGCGATTTGTGGGTGCGGGAGAGAGGTGGGCGATGTGTGGGTGCGGGAGAGAGGTGATTGATGTAAGGGTCCTTTAGAGAGGTGGGCGATGTGTGGGTGTGGGAGAGAGGTGGGCGATGTGTCGGTGCAGGAGATAGGCGGGCGATGTGCGGGTGTGGGAGAGAAGTGGGCGATGTGTGGGTGCGGGATAGAGGTGGGCGATGTGAGGGTGCGGGAGAGAGGTGGGCGATGTGTGGGTGGGGGGGAGAGGTGGGCGATGTGCGGGTGCGGGAGAGAGGTGGGCGATGTGTGGATGCGGGAGACAGGTGATTGATGTAAGGGTCCTTTAGAGAGACATCTCTCTCCACCCCCAACCCCCCACACTTTCATCCCTCCAAGAAGAACCATTGCCAGTATGTCGCTTTTTCATATGGTTCCATATACGTGCCAATGGCGACCCCCCATTATCGCCAGCCATATCGAGGACGCGAGAACGCGCGAAGTGAAATCGTAAGAACGCGACAATCAATAATCTTGCCCTCGCCATCTCGCGTTCTCGTGATTTAGCGTTGTGTTTTCTTGCGCTCTCGTCTCGCGATCTCACGAGGGCGATATCTCGCAATGTTGCCCAAGCGTTCTCGCGTTCTCGCCTTATGACATGCGACATCGCGATAGTAACAGATTTGGGGGCGGGAGCGAGGTGGGCGATGTGTGGGTGTGGGAGAGAGGTGGGCGATGTGTGGGTGTGGGAGAGGTGGGCGATGTGAGGGTGTGGGAGAGAAGTGGGCGATTTGTGGGTGTGGGAGAGAGGTGGGCGATGTGTGGGTGCGAGAGAGAGGTGGGCGAGGTGTGGGTGTGGGAGCTAGGTGGGCAATGTGTGGGTGCGGGAGAGAGGTGGGCGATGTGTGGGTGCGGGAGAGAGGCGGGCGATGTGTGGGTGCGGGAGAGAGGTGGGCGATGTGTGGGTGCGGGAGAGAGGTGGGCGGTGTGCGGGTGTGGGAGAGAGGTGGGCGATGTGTGGGTGCGGGAGAGAGGTGGGCGATGTGTGGGTGCGGGAGAGAGGTGGGCAATGTGTGGGTGCGGGAGAGAGGTGGGCGATGTGAGGGTGCGGGAGAGAGGTGGGCGATGTGCGGGTGCGGGAGAGAGGTGGGCGATGTGTGGATGCGGGAGAGAGGTGATTGATGTAAGGGTCCTTTAGAGAGGTGGGCGATGTGTGGGTGTGGGAGAGAGGTGGGCGTTGTGTGGGTGCGGGAGGGAGGTGGGCGATGTGTGGGTGCGGGAGAGAGGTGGGCGATGTGCGGGTGCGGGAGAGAGGTGGGCGATGTGTGGATGCAGGAGATAGGCGGGCGATGTGCGGGTGTGGGAGAGAAGTGGGCGATGTGTGGGTGCGGGATAGAGGTGGGCGATGTGAGGGTGCGGGAGAGCGGTGGGCGATGTGCGGGTGCGGGAGAGAGGTGGGCGATGTGTTGATGCAGGAGATAGGCGGGCGATGTGCGGGTGTGGGAGAGAAGTGGGCGATATGTGGGTGCGGGATAGAGGTGGGCGATGTGAGGGTGCGGGAGAGAGGTGGGCGATGTGCGGGTGCGGGAGAGAGGTGGGCGATGTGTGGATGCGGGAGAGAGGTGATTGATGTGAGGGTCCTTTAGAGAGGTGGGCGATGTGTGGGTGTGGGAGAGAGGTGGGCGATGTGTCGGTGCAGGAGATAGGCGGGCGATGTGCGGGTGTGGGAGAGAAGTGGGCGATGTGTGGGTGCGGGATAGAGGTGGGCGATGTGAGGGTGCGGGAGAGAGGTGGGCGATGTGCGGGTGCGGGAGAGAGGTGGGCGATGTGTGGATGCGGGAGAGAGGTGATTGATGTAAGGGTCCTTTAGAGAGGTGGGCGATGTGTGGGTGTGGGAGAGAGGTGGGCGATGTGTCGGTGCAGGAGATAGGCGGGCGATGTGCGGGTGTGGGAGAGAAGTGGGCGATGTGTGGGTGCGGGAGAGAGGTGGGCGATGTGAGGGTGCGGGAGAGAGGTGGGCGATGTCCGGGTGCGGGAGAGAGGTGGGCGGTGTGTGGGTGTGGGAGAGAGGTGGGCGATGTGCGGTGCGGGAGAGAGGTGGGCGATGTGCGGTGCGGGAGAGAGGTGGGCGATGTGTGGATGCGGGAGAGAGGTGATTGATGTGAGGGTCCTTTAGAGAGGTGGGCGATGTGTGGGTGCGGGAGAGAGGTGGGCGATGTGTGGATGCGGGAGAGAGGTGATTGATGTGAGGGTCCTTTAGAGAGGTGGGCGATGTGTGGGTGCGGGAGAGAGGTGGGCGATGTGTGGGTGCGGGAGAGAGGTGGGCGATGTGTGGGTGCGGGAGAGAGGTGGGCGATGTGTTGATGCAGGAGATAGGCGGGCGATGTGCGGGTGTGGGAGAGAAGCAGGCGATGTGTGGGTGCGGGATAGAGGTGGGCGATGTGAGGGTGCGGGAGGGAGGTGGGCGATCTGTGGGTGCGGGAGAGGTGGGCGGTGTATGGGTGCGGGAGAGAGGTGGGCGATGTCCGGGTGCGGGAGAGAGGTGGGCGGTGTGTGGGTGTGGGAGAGAGGTGGGCGATGTGCGGTGCGGGAGAGAGGTGGGCGATGTGTGGATGCGGGAGAGAGGTGATTGATGTGAGGGTCCTTTAGAGAGGTGGGCGATGTGTGGGTGTAGGAGAGAGGTGGGCGATGTGTGGGTGCGGGAGAGAGGTGGGCGATGTGTGGGTGCGGGAGAGAGGTGGGCGATGTGTTGATGCAGGAGATAGGCGGGCGATGTGCGGGTGTGGGAGAGAAGCAGGCGATGTGTGGGTGCGGGATAGAGGTGGGCGATGTGAGGGTGCGGGAGAGAGGTGGGCGATGTGCGGGTGCGGGGTAGAAGGGGGCGATCTGTGGGTGCGGGAGAGAGAAGGGCGATGTCAGGGTGCGGGAGGGAGGTGGGCGATCTGTGGGTGCGGGAGAGGTGGGCGATGTGTGGGTACGGAAGGGAGGTGGGTGATGTGTGGGTGCGGGAGAAGTGGGTGATCTGTGGGTGCGGGAGAGGTGGGCGGTGTATGGGTGCGGGAGAGAGGTGGGCGATGTCCGGGTGCGGGAGAGAGGTGGGCGGTGTGTGGGTGTGGGAGAGAGGTGGGCGATGTGCGGTGCGGGAGAGTAGTGGGCGATGTCCGGGTGCGGGAGAGAGGTGGGCGGTGTGTGGGTGCGGGAGCGAGGTGGGTGATGTGTGGTGCGGGAGAGAAGTGGGCGGTGTGTGGGTGCGGGAGAGAGGAGGGCGATGTGCGGTGCGGGAGAGAAGTGGGCGGTGTGTGGGTGCGGGAGCGAGGTGGGTGATGTGTGGTGCGGGAGAGAAGTGGGCGGTGTGTGGGTGCGGGAGAGAGGTGGGCGATGTGCGGTGCGGGAGAGAGGTGGGCGATCTGTGGGTGCGGGAGAGAGGTGGGCGGTGTGTGGGTGTGGGAGGGAGATGGGCGATGTGTGGGTGCTCGAGAGGTGGGCGATGTGAGGGTGCGGGAGGGAGGTGGGCGATGTGTGGGTGCGGGAGAGAGGTGGGCGATGTGTGGGTGTGGGAGAGAGGTGGGCTATGTGTGGATGCGGGAGAGAGGTGAGTGATGTGAGGGTTCTTTAGAGAGGTGGGCGATCTGTGGGTGTGGGAGATGGGTGGGCGATGCGTGGGTGCGAGAGAGAGGTGGGCGATGTGTGGGTGCGGGAGAGAGGTGGGCGATGTGTGGGTGCGGGAGAGAGGTAGGCGATGTGTGGGTGCAGGAGAGAGGTGGGCGGTGTGTGGAGCGGGAGCGAGGTGGGCGATGTGTGGGTGCGGGAGAGAGGTGGGCGATGTGTGGGTGCGGGAGAGAGGTAGGCGATGTGTGGGTGCAGGAGAGAGGTGGGCGGTGTGTGGAGCGGGAGCGAGGTGGGTGATGTGTGGTGCGGGAGAGAGGTGGGCGATGGGTGGGTGCGGGAGATAAGTGAGCGATGTGTGGGCGATGTGTGGGTGCGGGAGAGAAGTGAGCGATGTGTGGGTGTGGGAGACAGGTGGGCGATGTGAGGGTCCTTTAGAGAGGTGAGTGATGTGACTTTGCGATAGAGAATTGGGCGATGTGTGGTTGCGGGAGAGAAGTGGGCGATGTGTGGGTGTGGGAGAGAGGTGGGCGATGTGAGGGTGTGGGAGAGAAGTGGGCGATCTGTGGTTGAGCGAGAGAGGTGGGCGATCTGTGGGTGTCTGAGAGAGGTGGGCGGTGTGTGGGTGCGGGAGAGAGGTGGGTGATGTGCGGGTGCGGGAGTGAAGTGGGCGGCGTGTGGGTGTGGGAGAGAGATGGGCGGTGTGTAGGTGCGGAAGGGAGGTGGGCGATGTGTGGATGCGGGAGAGAGGTGGGCGATCTGTGTGGGTGCGGGAGAGAAGTGGGCGATGTGTGGGTGAGGGAGAGAGTTGAGCGATGTGTGGTTGCAGGAGAGAGGTGGGCGATCTTTGGATGCGGGAGAGAGGTGGGTGATGAGTGGCTGTTATAGGGAGGTGTGCGATGTGACGTAGGCAAACCGTTTTTTAACGCTACGGCGGGTACGGGACACAGCTCTGCGTGATATTTACAGACCAATGCGATGAAGGATCAGTTTGAAAACAAAATGCGTCCCCAAAATAAGAATTATTCGACCTAACTTGCAGGTATAACACATTAAGATATCCTTCTTTAAATTGTGGAATATCTAAGGATATTTACCCAAACTATATGCAATTTGTATATATTGACGGATGCCAACGGAGGAAAATCCGTTGACACAAACATTGCACAACAAGATATTTAGCTGCTCATTAGGCAACCTGCAACCTGCATCATATGTCTTCATCGTGCAACTGATATCGTCGGGGGCGAACGTTACATTTTAAATTAACTTAAAATTTTAATTTTAGTTTAATTTTCTATCAAGCACCTGAAATTGTGATCGCACGAATATGGTAACCTCCCATTCCCTGTCGCTTTTTACTACACCCCTCTCCAAATTAGAAGACTCCCAGGTACAAGTAATCCGTGAATTACAATTAACTGGCAACTGGCGGGAAAACAACAAGCGATATATCAAATATCACAAACGATTAACGGTATACGAAGTGTTGCATCAATCTGTCAAAATAGAAATGTAATCATACGCGGTAAAGATTAGCAATGACCCTGCGAAATATACTCACTGTTGGCGAACTTGATGGTGCCCTGTAAATAGAAGAGTTCATGGTATAGTCTTATATAATTCTACATGGAGAGTTATACTTCATAAATGCATAAAAACTATATTGGTGCATTTTTATTTTGAAATAAAAAAATTGTTACATCTGGCGTTACTAATTTTTCTGTTATGAAAAATCTGTTTACATGCATAATTTGTTCACATAATTTTTTCACATAATTTTGTAACAGTTTCATACCCACGGAAGATTAACAAAACATATTTTGTTGCCATTTAAATAATTCATTAGCTTTATATTATTATATATATTTTTTATCAAACATGGCTAGATCTGATGCTGCAATTTTTCTGTATGCAAGAGCTTTTGAAATAATTTTCTGCGCATCAAGGACGACTTATATGTAACATAGGTCTATGGAAGGTTCGATAAACACACATTAATTTAACATTTGATTAATTTATAACATTTTTAATAAAAATGATCATATGCTGCAATAGTTTTATTCATTTCTTTTATGCTCAGTTAAAGTGATTTTCTATGCATAAAGGTAGGCTTATTTGTAATTGTATTTGAGTCCCATACGGAATGTTGGAAAAACACACATTAATTTACGTGTAAATAACAAAGACAAATCATTGAAGCTGAACGCAGTACTCACAATGGCCAATATTAGAAACGCGGGGAGGGCGAATCGCCCTATTCCTCCCATGGTTAACCCTGGGGTCTGGTCCGTTAATTGATGCAGCCGATTATATAGAAGTGTATGGCTGTGTCGGAGTCTGAGTGTCGTCTGTCTGGCTGCGGTCTGTGGCGCCAGAGTGGGTGCCCTCCCTTGCGCCGCACTCTCTGATCTATGCTGCTGCAACGCTGAGCGTGAGCGGTGACGCGGAACAGAAGCCTGTCATGTGACCTAGGCAGCGCGCCTCGGGGGAACGGCACTACTCCCCCCCCCCCCTCCTTAGCCCCCCCCCACCCCTCCTTACCCCCCCCCCCCACCCCCACCCATCCTTCCCTACCCCTGACCCTTCACGGCTTCCGCGCGGCCTCCCTCTATTGGATGGGACGAGATGGCTGTCGTCCGATTTCCCCTGCATTCCCCACGCTACCCTCCCCCCACCCCCCCTGGGCCTCTCCAGGTAGATAGGGAAATGGTGAGGCCGGGGAGTGTTGGTAGAGAACGGCAGGGTAGTATAGGGGACCGGGGAGGGGATAGCGATGGTTTGGCCTGAGTCGGAGTGGAAGGACAGGCATGACTGAACATGTCGCTGAGCTGCTGGGAGAAGGAAATGATATAGATCCAATGGATGGGTGGATGGAGGGGTAGGGGGTTTAGGCCATATGTGTGCACATAGGGCTAGAGGAGCCAAGGCAAAGGAAGATGGGATTAAATTGATGAAACATCTGAGACACATTTGAGGGTCAAGCCCGCTGAAAGGTATATTTTTTGTCAACCAACCAGCAGACTACGGCAGCACAGGAGTGGTAGGCCGAGGGTGGTGGGTGGGGTGGGGGGCACCATTCTAATGTGTCCGACCCCTTTTGGGCCGACGTGTTTAAGGCGTGGTAGGAATATAGAAAAACAGAAGAAAGCGTTAACGCAGATCTTCCCGGGTACCCTATCTGGAACTCGTATTTTATTACAAACTATAATCTTGTGGCTAGAAAAAAAAAATTATTCAGAAAAGTGTCATATATGTACAAGACCTGTTTGACAAAAACAGAACATTATTGGGCTGGTTCAGGGATCGGTATCAGATTGATGTTAACTTCGCTGACTTTTATAGTTATAGTTATACATTCGCTGCCTCGAGAGTAGAAAGCTGTCTATGCCAAGCCTATTGATAATGAGCTTTTCATTAGTACACGAACCTGTGCATTGCAGGAATTACAAAGCAAAATAAAGGTGTGCAATTTCATTTATAATAAATTAGTAAGTATCTGAAAAGGAATAATGTTAATGAAGGGAAATGGGAAAGTGAGCTGGAATGCACGTGGTCACCTGATCAATGGCACCGTCACTATGAATTGTCGTATGACGCCAAGGTAAATGAAAAGCTTAGAAGTTTCCAGTTTGAGATATTGCATAGGGTGATCGCGACTAATGTCTATTTGAAAAATTGTAAGGTGCACACGGATGTTTGTACATTTTGTAATAAGGCCCCAGAATCCATCACCCACCTCTTCTGGGACTGTCCGTATGTTAATTAAGGGTGTATGGATAGCTTTTGCGAATTGGGTAGAACCGTATATTCATGTGAATACAACACCTTTATAGCCTATAACTAGTATAATTTTCGGGCTTTCCGACACACGGTGTAGTAGTTTAATTAATCACTTAATACTTATTGTAAAAAAACACATTTACATATGTAAATGGAAAGGGAAGACACCACAAACCTCCAAGTATGTCTTAGGGTTATAAAGTCCAATTATTTCACAGAGCGATGTATTGGGTACAGTAAGGGGGGATCCAGTTTGTGTAAATTGGATAGAAAGTGGTGCCCACTCAGACCAATATTTGAATGACCAGTTTTATAGTTATTGTATATTTGTATGCCTGTGCCCTGAAATATTGGTTTTCGATACCTGCTGCGGATGAAATGAAATTTCTGTAGCCCACCCTGCCTTACAGAGCCCCCTGTTTACATCACTACCCTGTAACCTACGAAGCCCCCTGTTTACATCACTACCCTGTAACCTACGAAGCCCCCTGTTTACATCACTACCCTGTGGCCCACGGAGCCCCTGCTTACATCACTACTCTGTAACTGCCCTGCCTCACGGAACTCCATGTTTACATCACTACCCTGCAGCCAGCCCTGCCTCACGGAGCCCCCTGTTCACTTCCCTAGCATGTAGCCAGCCCTGCCTCACAGAGCCCCCTGTTTACATCACTACACTGTAACTGCCCTGCCTCACGGAACTCCCTGTTTACATCACTACCCTGTAACTGCCCTGCCTCACGGAACTCCCTGTTTACATCACTACCCTGTAGCCAGCCTTGCCTCACGGAGCCCCCTGTTTACATCACTACCCTGTAGTCCACCCTGCCCCACGGAGCCCCCTTTTACATCACTACCCTGCAGCCAGCCCTGCCTCACAGAGCCCCCTGTTTACATCACTGCCCTGTAGCCAGCCCTGCCTCACGGAACCCCGTGTTTACATCACTACCCTGTATCCCACCCTGCCTCACGGAACCCCCTGTTTACATCACTACCCTGTAGCCCAACCTGCCTCACGGAACCCCCTGTTTACATCACTACCCTGTAGCCCAACCTGCCTCACGGAACCCCCTGTTTACATCAGTACCATGTAGCCCATCCTGCCTCACGGAGCCCCGTTTACATCACTACCTTGTAGCCCATCCTGCCTCACGGAACCCCCTGTTTACATCACTACCCTGTAGCCCAATCTGCCTCACGGAACCCCCTGTTTACATCTCTACCCTGTAGCCCACCCTGCCCCACGGAGCCCCGTTTACATCACTACCCTATAGCCCATCCTGCCTCACGGAGCCCCGTTTACATCACTACCCTGTAGTCCACCCTGCCCCACGGAGCCCCCGGTTTACATCACTACCCTGTAGTCCACCCTGCCCCACGGAGCCCCCGGTTTACATCACTACCCTGTAGCCCACCTGCCTCACGAAGCCCCCTGTTTACATCACCACCATGTAGCTAGCCCAGAACCCTAGGCTGTGTGGGCTGAAACACAGCCTAGTCGCATTCCATAGTAAAATTCTGGTCTGGAACAACCCCATTTCAGGGTTGTTTGACTTTGCCCAAGTGTAGCTCTGATTCTCCTTTGCTATGGGAAAAGTTTTATAACAGAAACAAACCTTAATCCTTTTCTTATTACTTCCTGCCAAGTAATGACTAATCGCATAAATAACATTTCTTGAAAGGCAAAAATAGTCCAGTCTGTCACCAGAAATTCATATGAAAACATGTGTTTTCACTGACCCAATGACTGGGTCCCTGAACAATGAACCAATTAGCATGGCTTATAATATCATGTGATGATCTTGCACATGTGCAGTGACCAACTTCCTGTGAAAAAAATTGTGGCATGTTGTCCATTTTTATGCCATTAGGCAATTATGGCTCCTTTTCAAGACTTCGACAGCTTTGGAAGAGTTCATACATCAGTAATTATACATAAAAAAGTACTTTTATATTGTTGAAACTAAGTATGAAAGCTATACTTAAACAATTCAATTTGTCATGTGAAGTTGGTTTTTCACTATAGAATGCTACATGGCTATGATTCTTCAAGCATAGTCATGGATTCATGGCTACCCTGTAGCCCATCCTGCCTTACGAAGCCCCGTTTACATCACTACCCTGTAGCCCACCTGCCTCACGGAGCCCCCTGTTTACATCACTACCCTGTAGCCCACCCTGTCTCACGGAGCCCCCTGTTTACATCACTACCCTGTAGCCCACCCTGTTGTCACGGAGCCCCCCGTTTAATCACTACCCTGTAGCCCATCCTGCCTCACGGAGCCCCGTTTACATCACTACCCTGTAGCCCACCCTGTCTCACGGAGCCCCCTGTTTACATCACTACCCTGTAGCCCACCGTTGTCACGGAGCCCCCTGTTTACATCACTACCCTGTAGCCCATCCTGCCTCACGGAGCCCCCTCTTTACATCACTACCCTGTGGTCAATAGACCGATCCAGGCTGTCTATCATATACTGATATCACTGTTGCTATTATCCAATCATGTGGTCTTCCACGTGTGTTATATCGGACAAACAAGTCGGACAAACAAAGCAGCATGTCACTTTGTTGTCATTTTTAGAGATGAGTACTTCTCACTTGTACCTACCATCAGTTATGAGTGTCGATTTCATACTCACGAGTGAGGAAAAAGGACTCAAGCGAGGGCGGGGCTTAGTGTCGGAGTGACAAGCGTGGGCGGGGCTTAGTGTCTGAGTGACAAGCGTGGGCGGGGTTTGGAGTGTGGATCGGTCAATTATTGACCGCACGTTTTTTCTGATGTGGCATGTTCGTTGCAATGGTCGGTGGGTGTGCATCTCACAAAGGAAGCACCGACCAATGTTGGCAACAACTTTCATAATAGACCGTATCGACGGGAACGAGTCCATCTATTTGGAGAAAGCAGTTTACCTGACAGTGTACACATCTGTAAGTAATGCACTAACGTGTCGCTCAATAGTTTATGCTTAAAGGAAACCGCCAACTTTTTTTTAGTGGTAATCTGTAGTGTTTAGCAGTCTCGGGACCTGCTCAATATCACCCACAGCACATTCCTGCAGACACAGAACGATGATCGTACAGGTCCTAACACGTATTTCGTCAGGATCGAAGGCTTCGTGGGCCCAACACCGGGTTGTGCTCTTCTTCAGATATACAGAAAACTCACGTAGCCAAGGAATCACGTTTTTTCAACGCAGCACTTTTATTGAGTTCGTTCCTCGGGCATTGCATAAAAAAACCCGAAAAATACCAATACGGAATATGTTCCACAACGACGGTTCTCTTCTGAATCTCAGGCAGCACTGTTTATTCCTCTTTGCACATCGCAACGAGTGCGTCCATCAAGCAATGGCGGGGCTACAACCTCTTCCCCCACGTGTGCGCTGAAGGCACTCACTCACAATGACGCGGACAGGAAAATATCGCTGGCTGCGCAAGATCTCTTGGTTGAATTGTGATGCACTGTTTAAACTATCAAGGTCATATGCCTCTTGTAACTCTCATGTGGGTTGGTCAAGACGTCTCCATGGCGAGTCGGAATCGTTTAGTTGAACCAGGTGATCACATCCACGATGATCGGATCCATGGATCCACGCTGATCTGATCCATGGTGATCTGATTCAAGTGATCCGATCCAGGGTGATCTGATCCAGGGTTATCTGATTCAAGTGATCCGATCCAGGGTGATCTGATCCAGGGTGATCTGATCCAGGGTGATCTGATCCAAGTGATCTGATCCAGGGTGATCTGATCCAGGGTGATCTGATCCAAGGTGATCTGATCCAGGGTGATCTGATCCAGGGTGATCTGATCCAGGGTGGTCTGATCTGATCCAGGGTGATCTGATCCAGGGTGATCTGAT
Source organism: Arenicola marina (assembly GCA_964019135.1). Classification (NCBI taxonomy): domain Eukaryota; kingdom Metazoa; phylum Annelida; class Polychaeta; family Arenicolidae; genus Arenicola; species Arenicola marina. Next base: position 10,219,590 of record OZ025251.1, read on the forward strand.
CCAGGGTGATCTGATCCAGGGTGATCTCATAACGACGATCATAAGACTACATCATGTGGGGGGGTGGAGGCATGTGGGGGGGCATTCCGTGGGGGGGTCCCGTAGGGGGCGGCCCCATGGGGGGCGGTCCCATGGGGGGAGGTCCGGTGGGGGGTGGCACTCCGTGGAAGGGCGGCATCCCAGGGGGCGGCCCGTGGGTCATGCCGGGCGGGGGCACCCCCAGGGGCCGCCGCTGTTGGTAGTCCATGGGGTTTTGCTGGGCCGTGGCGCTGAGGAAGGCCAGGTGACCCTTGGGGCACTTGTTGGCGTAGTGACCCTTCTCCCCGCACTGCAAGCGAAACATGGCATCCAACGTTAGCATCATTATATATACATGTATCTCTATCAGACATGTTTTTTGTTTCCTATATTATCGTTCAGTTTCGAAGCGGGTATTGTGTTTTGATAGGTTTTGTATCCAGGATGCTTTAACCACTTGTGGCCATATCGCGTCAATGGGAGAAGGAAGGGAGAGTGGAGCCATGTCCCCGGGGGTAACCCCCTACTCTTTGCGAAGAAGGACATGGAATCTTTATCCTCTCGACCACACAGACATGACCACAGCGGGGCGCAAACCACCGATCCATGTGCCGTTAGGCTCTCACGTGGCCCAGAGCGTACGCTCTAACCCACTGAGCTATCGAGGTGACCCCTGGAGGTGTTGAATATGGTCATTTAGTAATTGTGGGGGAAGTCAAATTTCGTCAAAATGTATGTATAGTGTTTTGTATCTCGGTTGGTTGGTTGACATGATGCATGTCTGTAGTTCATATCGCGACACGGGGAAGGGTCAAAGGTAGAGAGGAGCAATATCTCCGGGAGTAACCCTACTCTTTGCAAAGAAAGATATGGAATATTAGTTAATATTTAATTGGCTTTGTAGGTCATCGCGATAAAGGGAAGGGTCAAAAGTAGAGAGGAGCCATATCTCCGGGAGTAACCCTACTCTTTGCAAAGAAATATATGGGTTGGTTGGTTGGTTATTCGGGACGCTTTAACCATTTTGGCTATATCGCGTCAATGGGAGAAGGAAGGGAGAGTGGAGCCATGTCCCCGGGGGTAACCCCCTAATCTTCACGAAGAAAGGATCTTTATCCTGCGACCACACAGACATAGCCACAGCAGGGCTACAACCACCGACCCACGTGCCGTTAGGCTCTCAGGTGACCAGAGCACTCAATGCGAGCGCTTTAGCCCACTGAGCTACCGGGCCGGCCCCAAGAAAGATATAGGATATTATTTAATATTTAATAGCTATGTAGGTCATCGCGATAAAGGGAAGGGTCAAAGGTAGAGAGGAGCCATGTCTCCGGGAGTAACTCCTATACTTTTGGCGCAGAAAGACATGGGATATTTTTAAATATTTAGTAGCTATGTAGGTCATATCGCGGCAAAGGGAAGGGTCAAATGTAGAGAGGAGCCATGTCTCCGGGAGCAACCACCCTCTTTGTGAAAAAATATATGGGACTTTATTTTATATTTAGTAGCTATGTAGGGCTTATCGCGACAAAGAGAAGGGTCAAAGGTAGAGAGGAGCCATGTCTTCGGAAGTAACCCCCTTGCTCTTTGCGAAGAAAGAAATGGGATGGTATCTTTTCTTGTATATTGCTTTACCAAACCACACAATCTGCCCAAAGTGAGACCCTCGTCTAACCTCGGTGCAACGACCCCCTCACAGAACAACCAACCACCCCCGCCCATCCGCCCGCTGGTTCCATACCTTATAGCACGTGACTTGATCGAGAGGTCGGTAGCTGTGGGGTCCCGAGCCGGCGTCCTGCCCCGGGCCGCCCCCGTGGCCCCCCCTGTCCGGCCGGGAGTACTGCTCGCTCGGGGGACCCTGCCGCAAAGAAACACCAACAACACTATTATAGGTGTACACCATTAAAACAATATCTTTCCTTTTCAAAATCGTATGTGACGCAAAATCAGCACACTGCAACAGGGTAAAGTTGTGCTAAAAACACTTGAAATCCCACTGAAATGGATGGGTAACTATTTCATGCATGAATATCTTACAATGATTGCATAAACCAGGAATGGAAATCGATACCTTCAGCAAAGGTTACAAGGTCGTAACCCTACTTTCTACATAATAACTCCACGACCGATTGTAAGAATACGAGCAAATGATAAAAGGGGGGGTTCATATCGATTATTTGTGCACAGGCATCTTCCTGCCATTTACTTATCAGTAAAAAAATTTTAATGTTACGATTTTCAAGTTCTTAGCGACAGACCTTCCACCTTCAGGCCTGGTGGTAGATTGGGACAGTTCGCAATAAGTGAGCGGTCTTACCGGTTTGGACGAGTAGGCTAGACCTTCCACCTTCAGGCCTGGTGGTAGATTGGGACAGTTCGCAATAAGTGAGCGGTCTTACCGGTTTGGATGAGTAGGCCAGGCCTTCCACCTTCAGGCCTGGGTGTAGCTTGGGACAGTTCGCAATAAGTGAGCGGTCTTACCGGTCTGGACGAGTAGGCCAGACCTTCCACCTTCAGGCCTGGGGGTAGCTTGGGACAGTTCGCAATAAGCGAGCAGTCCTATCGGTCTGGACGAGTAGGCCAGACCTTCCACCTTCAGGCCTGGGTGTAGCTTGGGACAGTTCGCAATAAGTGAGCGGTCTTACCGGTTTGGACGAGTAGGCCAGACCTTCCACCTTCAGGCCTGGGGGTAGCTTGGGACAGTTGGCCGCTTTGTGGCCCGTTTCACTGCAGTAATGACACGTCATGTTGGCTTTCTTGGCTTGTAGCGCTGGATCAATGGCGGGCAGGTCAAACTTGGGACTGAAACAGACATCAGAGACATATAATCAAGAGAAAGCCGTGTCCATATCCAAGGTTTAAGGTCACCCGGCTTCATGGTCATCCCTTTCTTTCAGGAGAGCCTCGTTAAATAAAACATTTCAATCTGAAATCAGACATGTACAATGGTCGTTCTTTAATGTTACCGCGGATTGTTGTTTTACTATAGCTCACGCATTACTCACGCTTGGCATTTACTACACACATCCATATGCACACAGAAACGCCAGATGGCCACCCCATTTGTCGTGACGTCAGCACATTGACGTAGCTTTGGGCCGGGAACCAGCCAGTCCCCAGAAAGCACCTGCTAGCGCGGGGCCGGGAACCAGCCAGTCCACAGAAAGGACGTGCTAGCGTGGGACCAGGAACCAGCCAGTCCCCAGAAAGCACCTGCTAGCGCGGGGCCGGGAACCAGCCAGTCCCCAGAAAGCACCCGCTAGCGCGGGGCCGGGAACCAGCCAGTCCACAGAAAGCACATGCTAGCGCGGGGCCGGGAACCAGCCAGTCCCCAGAAAGCACCTGCTAGCGCGAGGCCGGGAACCAGCCAGGCCACAGAAAGCACCTGCTAGCGCGAGGCATGGGAACCAGTCAGTCCACAGAAAGGACGTGCTAGCGTGGGACCAGGAACCAGCCAGTCCATACCAAAAATTGCGTTGATTGGGGCTGGAACCAACCTGATCGTACAAACACAATCGACCGGCAGAGGACGCAACTGCTTGTCACTGATACCTTGTCGCTCACCATATGCTGTATACGCCGTGCTGACTGGTCATGCACTGGCACCATTAATTATTGGGGCCTTTTACAAGAATTCTCAAATCATACGACCAAGATATTCATGTCAGCTAGCTGGTCGTTCCACTATGGCATAAACAGAAGCCAGCCGGGGTACTCACTGCATATATTTACAGCTGGGTCCGTCGAGGCAGAAGCCACACAAATAGTTCTGACACATCACACGCCTCACGTGTCGGTTCTTACAGTTTGGTCCTGAAAAACAAACAGGTCAATGGGAATCAGACGAGGTGTCCAGATCAATACAAGACAAATACACAGTAGAAACAAGGTCTTGGGTCCATGATGTCTTCCACACCAACACGAACAGAAGTGAAATGTTAAGGTTTGGGTCATCTTGTGCAGACAAAGGATTTAAAACTGGGCCAAGAGACCTCTCGAGTCAATGAAATGGGGTTAGATGAACCATGACTCAGATGCAGCTGCCATTGCCGAAGTCAAGTAAACAAGGATTCAAAACTGTCTAGATTCAAAATTGCATATATTAAGATTATAATATGTAAGATTATGAATAAGTGCAAGTTCATATTTTTGCCAACATTTAAAATTGATTATATGCATACAAACAGTATGGATATTTTGCATGGGCAGCAGGCCTGATGTACCCAAATCATCGTCTTCTAATGGTAACTTATGATCCGTTTATAGGCCCTAGTAGCCCTGGTACATGTATTAACAAATGAAATGCACAACCTATTTATTTTGTGGTGGAAACATACATACCATGCCTGCAGAAGCCTCTGTCATACCAAGGACAATCCTTGATCTTCTTCTCTGGGTCAATGTGCAGGAAGGGGCACTCCCTGTTACTGCACAGACCTGGCAAAGAAATCCACCAAAACAAGGGTTCATATCAGTATACATATCAGATCTAGGAATATTTAGTACTTACCCGGTACATTTATTACAACCAGGAATTTGTTCAACTGCATAGCAATAACTGTTTAAGTAGGCTGCTTATATTTAGAACAGTTTTATTTATTTCTGCTTTCAGAAATACATTCATGAATACACTTACCAAATTTAGAAAAAAAGTAACATTCTGGCATTTTGGACATGTCATATTCGTGTAAGAACTCGCAGTCATCTCCCTTCTTGCACAGCCCTCGCAGCCAATGTTTGCAGACAATGGAGCGATCTCCCTTGACATGACGGTAAGGACAAGCTGATCCTTTATTGCATAAGCCTTTTGTAGCAAACACACATATTGCAGAACCAGATTCTGAAAAAAGAAATAAAAATCACATTAAACCAATCCATGTAATATGAGCAATGAGTAACAGGAAAATTTTCATATCTTCCTGCGATATAAATTTTGCAGATTCATTCTGTATTAATAAAGCAAATATGAGTAACAGAGTATAATAGAATGGTGAACAAACTTAGTTGTAATATATAGTTGATGAGTTAGTATTGTCCATCATCCCAGTACAGACCATTCTTTCCATAATTACTGGCAACATATTTTATATTTATATCCTTGACACTGAATAATATAGGTATATATTTGCCTTGCTTCCATATAGGATAACTCACAATAGGATAGCATCTCTAATTGATATTGGTCTCAGAGTATTTAATTTTATCCATCAGGGTCCAAATTACCCTACTTGCCCAAGGCAACTAAACTTTAGTGAGTATCCTTTCCAATATAAATAGTTGCTCAATAGGTAAATACCCGTTTTTTTATATTGACCACACCAATACTGTTATATTGTGCATAGAGACAATGATATCTCAGGGCCCAACAGGAGGGCTCAACACTGGTATATACTTGCCTTAACCACACTAAATTATGGCCACCTATTAAGTTGGCTCCAAGGGGGGGGGGGAGCGCGGAGGAGGTTCGAAGAGGTTTGGGGGTTGGTTGGGAGATCCTATCAACAATGGCTTACTTGCAGGGCTAATCACGTACTAGACTGTTAGTTCCAGGGCTTGAAGTGGAAGACCTGAGAAGTGGATATCAAGGCACAGATCGTGTACTGTTATTGTTTGGACGTGAATTGGAAGAACGCTGCCAAACAGTAACTAAACCGGTAAACCATCTAAACAGGGGGTCCATGTAGGCTGTGGCCGCCAATGGATGTAGCCGCCATAGGCTGTGGCCGCCACGGGGGGGTCGAGGTAGCGGGAAGGGGGAGGGGCGGTGGGGGTGGGTCCAGGGATTAGCGCGGACCGGCGCGGCAGGGTGTTATCTAAAAGCGCTAATCGTGTACTGTTATTTTCAGGGTGTGAAATGGAAGACCTGATAAGTGGATCGGGAGGAGTTCCCAAACTATCAATGGCGCAAATGGAAGCCCAGACAAAGCCAAATTTATAAAAAAATCTGTATAATTCGTCCAGTATTTCTCTGTTAAAATTGGAGTCTGAAATTGGTGTTTTTCACCGTGGTAGTGTGCATTTATTTCAATTGGAATCATCGGGAATCATAGTACATTACTTAGAGGAATGTCTATTTATATCAGACAAACTGAGATTGTCCCCATAGAGTGGAGCGCAAAACAGCGCAAGCGGCTTGAATGAAGCCCTAGTCCCTGAGCCGGTCGCCATCTTGTCCAAAGGAGCCTCCAATTCGCGTTGCATGCTGGGTAATTTCTGTCCGAATGCAGGGATGAGTTTTTGCGCGTTGTTGTGAACTCGTGCAGAAATCGGCCGTAATTGATGCCTGATGATTATGTCAACTCTAGAAATCCAAGCATTTTGATGGACGATAGTGTGTTTGACATAAATAGTGTCGCGTGACGATGTTATCTTTACCTCTAACTACGTAACGGTGGGAGGTTGTTAACCGAGGTACAGTTTCATGTCAGTTTATATATTTCATGTGACTGTATGCAAATTACATTACAGGCTGTTTCAATTATCACACTCCCGCCCCAAGTACTTGTATCTGCCAACTTGTAGTACACGTGTTTGCAGGGGCAGTTACAGCAGTAGAATAAGTAATACTGATCCAGCTGTGCCTCGCATGGTTTCTTCACCGATGTCAATGTATATCAGGCGTTGATAAAGCTTGTTAAACAAAAAAATTGTCCCTTACTAATCTGTTATTATATTGTGTTATAGCAATATTTTCAAGCCGCTTAATGAAAAACACCTGGCAGGTTAATCTATCTTCACAGGGACATTACTCCACCCCCACAAACTGGCTATTTTGTAACCTGGCCCACCAGCCAAAACGCGGTCCGCCTTTATTCATGTCCCTCTGTGCGACTGATATTGCTTTACTTCCATTCACTTTACAATACTTAATCAAGTGCCATTCTCTTATCCAGAATAAGACCTATCCAGTTATATATACATTACATGATCAGATAGTCATCCAGACCACAATTAGGCCAGGAAGGGGTTTTTTACTTTCAATTCTCACAGTGTCTTTATGCAAAAATAGAACTCGTGAAATCGAAAACTTCGCCTCGCCGCCTTCGCCTGCTTGATTATTCGTATGAATATGTATATGAAAATGTGTCGCATCGTCAGTGCCCGCCTCTGGATTTTTTGCTTTCAATGCAATCTCAAACAGCCCAGACCGTTAAGCCGCTTAATCAGTGTTAATTAACACCCTGTGCGGGCCACATATCTCGATCTCGACCGTAACTTAATCTTAATCCCTCAGTTAATGCCTCCTTTCAAGTTTGCCACTCCACCCCTCAACGAACTGACAAGCCAAGCCCCCACAGAAAACACCCCCACCCGCCGCCCCCGCCACCCACCCCGTCCCTTACGAGCTGCCACCGGCGGCCACAGCCTATGGCGGCCACATCCATTGGTGGCCACAGCCTACGTACCCCGAACCAGCGAACAGGGTACCAAACCAACTTTTGTCAACTTACTGTCCATGCCGGGAAACGGCAGTGGTTGAGCCCCAAGCTGCAAGTCCAGGGCAACTTCAATCTGAAATTTCTGATGGTTGACATTTGCAACGATGTCCTCCATCTCGTATTAGTTTTTTGTGCTCTTTGAAATACTTTATCAGTTTATTTCCACAATTTAACCTGTTAACCAGCCTCAGTGTGCGAAAGTATCACATTGTGTACACTGCAGCCGGAGGCATCATTTAACCGGTGTTTGACGGGAAGTTTAGGGTCTCGCACCACAAACTGAATAAAAATCTCTCGGTGTTGGTATACCGAGCGACATGAATTTATAGATCTCTCTGAACTACCCGGGCCGGATGAGTAATCTCTATGGCGCTTACGCTCATTGGTTCAAACTACCAAACTGAGCCCCGCTTTAACCAGGCTCGTTTGTGAGTCGCATAAAGTCAGTGTCAAAAAAATGTAGACCAAAGGGTTAAAATGGGATGCAGACCGAATGGTAGCTAGATCTACGGTAGGTTAGGGGGCTAGTAAAAATACAAGCATGCAAAAGCGTATCTATTTTTTGGTTCGAAGGCACAATGACATTCTGTAGCTATGCGTAATTAGGTTAACATTTGTTGTAGGCCTTGCATGATGTGATGTTTCAGCATAGATGAGACATAACCATGGTATAGACTTGACCGTGTAAGGCCTGGGCTCGGCTGGAGGCCATACATTTCTCGCGGCCACAGGGCGGGTGGGGGGGTGGGGCAGGGGGCCCCACAACGTATACTAAACACATGTTTAATACATAAACCCCTTCCCCCCACCCTCCCCTTCCGCCTACCAGGTGGTCAAATGTCCAGCGGTCAGAGTGGGTATAAATCCTGCCACCCACATCTATCGGCAGGGTGTGCCTTGAAGTCGCCGTAGAAGGAACTCACCATAGAAAGACTCGCCATTGAGTTGGAGAAACTCGCCCCAACCCCATTGCAGAACTCGCCACACACTCGCCATAGAGTTGGAGAAACTCGCCCCAACCCCATTGCAGAACTCGCCACACACTTGCCATAGAGTATGGCGACTTCACTGTAAACCATCGCAGTGGCGGATCTAGGGTGAGGGGGGGGGGGGTTAGGGGGGTTGCAACCCAACCCCTTGGGAACCAGAACATACAACATACATGTTAACATACAGTCCCAAGTCTTCAGAGAGCAACCCCCCCTTGGGGGGTAACATACACTGTTAAAGGGCCCTGTTAAAGTCGGGTTCTCCAAGCCCAAGCCCCCCCCCCCCCCCGGTCACAAGTCTTCAGAGCAGCCCCCCCCCCCGCCCGGTCGCAAGTTTTCAGAGAGTAACACCCCCCTTGGGAACCTGAACATACACTGTTAAAGTCCGCCCCTGGTCAACGGCAGCCATCCAGAGATGGTATCCACACCGCCCCACCCCCCCTCCACTGATTTACTGTGCCTGTGCTCGCGGCCCTTACGACCACGGTTTATTTTTGCGTCAGGACAGACCTTCAGCCTTTTCCTGACCCAAAGCTCCCATGGATAAACCGTTGACCACGACAGATCATATTTGGCAGATTGATATGATAGTCTTAAACGTGCGACTGACCAATATCCTTTGTACTCCATTATCGGCGGCGGCTGTCGGCCAGTAAACTTGTATATTATTGGTAAAATCTCCAAAATCTACTGATAAGTTGAGAGTTGAACAAAATATTTTGTCATTCATATGTCTAGTAAGGCAAAGTGGGCTAATCTCAACCCCTTAAGACAAAAAAGCGTCTATTTTCTTTAATAATGTGAAATGAACTTATTTTTTGTTCAAACAGTACTCAGTAGGCTAGCTCTGACGTAAAAACCACCACCAAGGTGAAGGTTTTGAACAGCACAACACTTTTTAATGTAGAGTACCTTTTGAAAGCTCCCGGGCGCAAAATGTTTTAACTAATGTTTACAATATTAGCTTTTTTGGAATCTAGAAACTGTATGCTTACTCCCGGCCACGAGCACTCTAATCAGTACGCTCCTATCTATATATAATATGAATAGGCATTGCCTAAGTTGCGAGCTCACTCAAATTAAAAAATAATAATAATAAGGCCTAGCTCTTAAACCTGCTGTATCAACTGCACTGCTGTCCTAATCTTATAGGTTTCTAGACAACGAGACCCAAAACCAACACGGTTATAGTTGGTTTGAGGTTGAGTTAGCTTGGGGTCGAGTTGGCTTGGGGTTGAGCAGGTGATGGGTCGGGCGTGTCGTGGGTCGAGTTGACTAAATGCTGTCTTATATCTGCTGTATTAGCTGAAGTAGTTTATATTCTTAAAGCTGCCTGTACTGAAATATCTTAATTAAGTTATAGAAATGATGTTTTTATCTATTTCTTTTAATTAAAAATAAGATGGATGACTTAGTTGTTTAATGGTAATATTTGGGCTTAAGGTCATATATGCAGAGAAATACAAAAATAAGTAGTTGCTTCAGTCTATAATTAATCATATTAGATCTATTTTATGATAATTAATATCTTATTCATTTTTAATTATCTGACCCTTTTTTCCTTTTGCTAAAATTATATATATAGGTTGATGAGATATTTTAAAATCAAGTTTAAAGCTGGTCATAGATTTATAGCAATCTATACCTATCTATGTACCAGGTATATGTTCATAACAAAGCTACACTCTTTCGCAGATAGTGCCCCAATATGTCCCCCAAAAAATTTATGACAACATGACCATAAATGTTTCTATTTATATTAGAAGGACTTCAGTAGATCTATATCATTTCTATTCAAACTATTTTCGGAGGTAACTCCTTGATGAAAAACATATTTTCATTGCCTGTTGTGACCTATCCTACTATGACCTATCCATGAGAACAGATACTGAACAATGGCTAAATACACCATGAGTAAGCTTCTTGAACACTCACACCATGTCAGAAGTATGTTTTATCATCATCCTTCTTCTTCTACCATTCTAGCAATCTATAATATGTTTTATAGCATGCTTTATGCGGTTGTGACCGGTCTATGAGAACATATACTGAACCGTTGCTAAATACACCACGAGTAAGTTTCTTGAACACTCACCACATGTCAGAAGTACAATGTATGTTTTATCATCATCCGTCTTCTTCTATCATCCTAGATCTATACAATTTGCTACCAATGTAATACTGGTATCTCTCACAAAAAAGAAGAAAGTAAGAAGGAAGTTAGAAAGTAAAGATAAAAAAAGATAAGTAAACTGGGCATTTGTTACCAAATTTCCAGTGTATAAGTCACACCCACCGATTTTGAGAAATAATTAGACTTGAGCCATAGATAAGTCACACCAGTGTATAAGTAAAATGAAGTAAACTGACCATAAGTTAGTTGCCTATTTACCGGTAGACACTTTTACATGCTAAACCCTGTTTATTATGTATACTTGGTATCTCTATTTGAAAGTAATGCTGCTTGAGTAGGAGTAGTCCAGACAGTTTTCTGATCCTCAAAATGGTATACATTTGTGTTGCTTATCAATATGAGCTACTAAAACTGTTGTTTCAGTAATTGTTGCCTTTTTTATTAAACTTTTAATTCAATAATTGTTGCCTTTTTTATTAAACTTTTTATTGAATAATTGTTGCCTTTTTGATTAATATTTGAATTATTTGTCAGCAAGAGGATGTTGGCAATACAAAGTACAACCATTTTTGTGTGAATATACTCAAAACATGACATTTTAAGAGGGGTTGTTTAGTTTCGGGAAAAGGGATTTCCTTCAGTATTTGTTAAACTGTTGATATCCTAGCTATTTTTGTCATAAAATAGTGATATGTTCAATTTTCATGCCCAAATAGACTGGATATGAAAATATTTGTATCTCCTATATTGTTTTGTGATGGTAATCTAGGTCTATATTTGTCTGGCAGGGAAACCAGTTTTTGACATTTGACGTTGGAAATTATTGCATTGGGACAATTTTAAACTTAAAATGTTGCTTTAAGAGGAACAAAATATATACATTCTGCATTTGATTAAAAATTGTAATAGTGGCATTAATTTAAATAAGTTATATAGATTAAAATCATTTGAAAATTAACAAAAATAGCACTGAAAAACAGCTATTTTTTCAAATCATAGATGAGTGATATGGTTGTGAATAAATCTGAATTATCCTGGGGTGTCAAAAGTAGGCAAAATGTGTCAAAAAAAAGGAAATGGTAAGTCATGTGAACAATATATAATAAAATATTCTTAAAATATTTTGGTTTAAACTCCTGTTTAATTTTTCTCAATTAAACTCTTCAAATTATATATTTCAGGGGTGGAGGCATTTGAAATATAAGTTTGGAGTCTAGAAACCAGAATTAAATTGTTATATTTAAAAAGGCAAAAACTGCAGCTGAAATTTTGATGTCCTAGATATATGTGTCAGAATTAGGCAAAAGGTGTCAAATGTTAGGAAATAGTATAGATCTATGAACAATATATACCGGTAATAAAATATTCACAGTTTTTGTTTAAAATCCTATGTAATCTGTCTTAAATAAACTCTTCAAATTAGAGCTATATATATTTCATGGGTGGAGGCATCTAAAAATATAGGTGTGGAATCATAATAGAGACCAGAATTAAATTGTTATATTTAAAAAGGCAAAAACTGCAGCTGAAATTTGATGTCATGTGGAAAATTTAGTGTTTACCCTACCTACTTTTTAGTTTTACAGTCACAGACAGTGGTTTAAAGCTAAAGGCCCCAATTGGCCCAACATAACTCGGTCTAAACATGATTCCAAAAACATCAAAGTAAAATCTGCATTCCAAATAGCAATAGGCCTACTTCTGTCAGGGTAGCCTGAAAGTTCAGATGCTACAGTCCTGACACTTGTTCTTGGTGACTGTACACCAAGAACAAGTGTCAGGACTGTAGCGTCTGAACTTTCAGGCTACTGTCAGGGTCACTGACACTGGTGTTGACCACAGCTATGCTTGTTCTTTCAACCAGTCCAGATTGATTTCATCAGACATTCCTGTCTCCCTGACCATATCCATATGATATCTATGGCTAGCCTGAATGTTCAGACCTTACAGTTTGACAGTCTAAGGCTTACTGTTACAGTCACAGGAACAAGTGTCAAGACTGTACCGTCTGAACATTCAGGCTAATCTATGACTATCTGACTTGTTTTAGCTTGGACTAAAACTTTAGTTCAAGATCAAAATTAGCCAAAGCTGTCAAGTTAGATGGTTTTATATCAAAATACCAACCTTCAATCTCAACAAAACGTACTGACAAGTAGACGTCAACAAATCAACGACTGAGTCAGTTATTTGTCTAATTTGACCAGGGACAGGGTTGACACGACAGTTTGACAGACCGACGCGAAGACGACACTCGACTTGGTCACTTGTCTGACTTAAAAAATTGACAACCAGGGGCTGAAATATTCATGAAAACTGTCATAGCAATCAGTTGAAATAAACAGATGACTTTCAAAAATAATACACACCTTGTCTAAATTTCTTATGACTTAGATCTATGCCAAACAGCAAAAACAAACTAAAGTTTGAGTCGAGTTTCGAACGCGTTCGCCAGGGTTCGCATTTTCCGGATGTTAGCATCAATGTCCCAACAGAGGGCGTTTCGCTAGTAGCCGGGAGAAATGGTGAATAAAAATGTAATCAATGTTTTATAGTTTTCATAATCATAATCCTTCATTATTCAGACAAATAAAGCAATAAAATAATAATTTTAGGCGTATATTCTGTTATATAGTCTGGAACTTTCTGAAATGGCTCCTATTATCGCCTTCATTCTCGGCCATGACGCGCGGCCGACGTTTTTTGAATCGCATAGTATGGCAATGTATGGCAAGCCAAACATGTTTTTTTTTTTATTTATTTTTATTTTTATTTTTTTATTTTTTTTTTTCCCTTCGTATACGTTACCATAATAGCTCGCTAGAGCTCGCTAATAACAGAGTATGCAACATCTCCGAGAGGCCTGACAAACATCATATATTTTAAAATATCCCATTGTTGTCCGGCCTTCCAAAACCACATCAAACCAAGCATTAGCGCTAAGTCTCACCTTTGACACCGAAAAAGAGTCAATGGACCTTGGTGAAGCTTAGAAATTGGGTGAAAACATCCAAATTGACAAACATACACAACTTCACTCGCCATTTGCCACTCAGCACGCATGCGCATAAGCTAACGCGAGTGAAGTTGTGTATGTTTGTCAATTTGGATGTTTTCACCCAATTTCTAAGCTTCACCAAGGTCCATTGACTCTTTTTCGGTGTCAAAGGTGAGACTTAGCGCTAATGCTTGGTTTGATGTGGTTTTGGAAGGCCGGACAACAATCAGATATTTTAAAATATATGATGTTTGTCAGGCCTCTCGGAGATGTTGCATACTCTGTTATTATATATAGATAGGAGCGTACTGATTCGAGTGCTCGTGCTCCCGGCCCCTTTTCTGAAGTCTAAATATCCACTAACATGTAAAATACAAGCCATTTACGAGTTCAGTTTGCATACGCTGCCATGCTTGTTTTCTACATTGAAAAGTATTGTGCTATTCAAAACCTTCACCTTGGTGGTGGTTTTGATGTCAGAGCTATCAGTAGGCCTACCCAGCGGTATTCCCATAATATGTTTCAATAGAAAAAACGAAAACATCTGCAGTATGTGTGGAGTGCTCATTTTTTGAAAGGCAGTGGGGGGCATGGTCGAACCTCGATCCCTGTGGTCTAACCTCGACCCCCTGGGATAGGTGGGTGACCGAATCTGCGTATCGTGATCAGTAATGTGTGTGAAAGCAAAAATATTATTTCACATAAGTGTGCTTCTACTGCGCAACGATAGATAAAACGGTCCCATGAAACTATATTTAATATGAATAGGCATTGCCTAAGTTGCGAGCTCACCCAAATTAAAAAAATAATAAAGGCCTAGCTCTTAAAGCTGCTGTATCAACTGCAGCAGCCAGCTGTCCTAATCTTATAGGTTTCTAGACAACTAGACCCAAAACCAACACGGGTATAGTTGGTTTGAGGTTGAGTTAGCTTGGGGTCGAGTTGGCTTGGGGTGGAGTAAGTGATGGGTCGAGCGTGTCGTGGGTCGAGTTGACTAGATACGTCTTATATCTGCTGTATTAGCTGAAGTAGTTTATATTCTTAAAGCTGCCTGTACTGAAATATCTTATTTAAGTTATAGAAATGATGTTTTTATCTATTTCTTTTAATTAAAAATGAGATGGATGGCTTATAGTTGTTTAACGGTAATATTTGGGCTTAAAGTCATATATGCAGAGAAATACAAAAATAAGTAGTTGCTTGAGTCTATAATTAATCATATTAGATCTGTTTTATGATAATTAATATCTTATTCATTTTTTATCCTTTTTTCCTTTTGCTAAAATTATATATAGGTTGATGAGATATTTTTAAATCAAGTTTATAGCTGGTCATAGATTTATAGCAATCTATACCTATCTATGTACCAGGTATATGTTCATAAAAAAGCTACACCCTTTCACAGAAAGTGCCCCAATATGGCAAAAAAAATTGATGACAACATGTCCATAAATATATATTTATATTAGAAGGACTTTAATAGATCTATATCATTTCTATTAGAACTATTTTCGGAGGTAACTCCTTCATGAAAAACATATTTTCATTGCCTGTTGTGACCTATCCATGAGAACAGATACTGAACAATTTCTAAATACACCATGAGTAAGCTTCTTGAACACTCACACCATGTCAGAAATATGTTTTATCATCATCCTTCTTCTTCTGCTAAATACACCACGAGTAAGTTTCTTGAACACTCACCACATGTCAGAAGTACAATGTATGTTTTATCATCATCCGTCTTCTTCTATCATCCTAGATCTATACAATTTGCTACCAATGTAATATTGGTATCTCTCACAAAAAATGTTTTTAGAAAGTAAAGATAAAAAAAGATAAGTAAACTGGGCATATGTTACCAAATTTCCAGTGTATAAGTCACACCCACCGATTTTGAGAAATTATTAGACTTGAGCCATAGATAAGTCGCACCAGTATATAAGTAAAATGAAGTAAACTGACCATATGTTGCCTATTGCCTATTTACCGGTAGACACTTTTACATGCTAAACCCTGTTTATTATGTATACTTGGTATCTCTATTTGAAAGTAATACTGCTTGAGTAGGAGTAGTCCAGACAGTTTTCTGATTCTCAAAATGGTACACATTTGTGTTGCTTATCAATATGAACTACTAAAACCGTTGTTTCAGTAATTGTTGCCTTTTTTATTAAACTTTTAATTCAATAGTTGTTGTTTTTTTCTATTAAACTTTAAATCCAATAATTGTTTCCTTTTTTATTAAACTTTTTATTAAATAATTGTTGCCTTTTTGATTAATATTTTAATTACTTGTCAGCAAGGGGATGTTGACAATACAAAGTACAACCATTTTTTGTGTGAATATACTCAAACCTTGACATTTTAAGAGGGGCTGTTTAGTTTCGGGAAAAGGGATATCCTAGCTATATATTTGCCAGTGATATGTTTAAATTTCATGCCCAAATAGACTGGATATGAAAATATTTGTATGTCCTATATTGTTTTGTGATGGTTATCTAGATCTATATTTGTCTGGCAGGGAAACCAGTTTTTGACATTTGACATTGAAAATGATTGTATTGGGACAATTTTAAACTTAAAATGTTGCTTTAAGAGGAATAAAATATATAATTCTGCATTTGATTAAAAATCGTAATAATGGCATTAATTTAAATAAGTTATATAGATTAAAATCATTTGAAAATTAACAAAAATGACACTGAAAAACAGCTATTTTTTCAAATCATAGATGAGTGATATGGTTGTGAATAAATTTAAATTATCCTGGTGTGTCAAAAGTAGGCAAAATGTGTCAAAAAAAGGAAATAGTAAGTCATGTGAACAATATATAATAAAATATTCTTAAAATATTTACAGTTTTGGTTTAAACTCCTGTTTAATTTTTCTCAATTAAACTCTTCAAATTATATATTTCAGGGGTGGAGGCATTTGAAATATAGGTTTGGAGTCTAGAAACCAGAATTAAATTGTTATATTTAAAAAGGCAAAAACTGCAGCTGAAATTTTGATGTCCTAGATATATGTGTCAGAATTAGGCAAAAGGTGTCAAATGTTAGGAAATAGTATAGATCTATGAACAATATATACCGGTAATAAAATATTTACAGTTTTTGTTTAAAATCCTATTTAATCTGTCTCAAATAAACTCTTCAAATTAGAGCTATATATATTTCATGGGTGAAGGCATCTAAAATATAGGTTTGGAATCATAATAGAGACCAGAATTAAATTGTTATATTTAAAAAGGCAAAAACTGCAGCTGAAATTTGATGTCATATGGAAAATTTAGTGTTTACCCCTACCTACTTTTTAGTTTTACAGTGACAGATAGTGGTTTAAAGCCAAAGGCCCCAATTGGCCCAAAATAACTCGGTCTAAACATGATTCCAAAAACATCAAAGTAAAATCTGCATTCCAAATAGCAATAGGCCTACTTCTGTCAGGGTCACTGACACTGGTGTTGACCACAGCTATGCTTGTTCTTTCAACCAGTCCAGATTGATTTCATCAGACATTCCTGTCTCCCTGACCATATCCATATGATATCTCTGGCTAGCCTGAATGTTCAGACGTTACAGTTTGACAGTCTGATGCTTACTGTTACAGTCACAAGAACAAGTGTCAAGACTGTACCGTCTGAACATTCAGGCTAATCTATGACTATCTGACTTGTTTTAGCTTGGACTAAAACTTTAGTTCAAGATCAAAATTAGCCAAAGCTGTCAAGTTAGATGGTTTTATATCAAAATACCAACCTTCGTTCTCAACAAAACGTACTGACAAGTAGACGTCAACAAATCAACGACTGAGTCAGTTATTTATCTAATTTGACCAGGGGCAGGGTTGACACTGGCCTGAAAGTTCAGACGCTACAGTTCTGACACTTGTTCTTGGTGACTGTACCCAAGAACAAGTGTCAGGACTGTAGCGTCTGAACTTTCAGGCTAGGTTGACACGACAGTTTGACAGACCGACGCGAAGACGACACTCGACTTGGTCACTTGTCTGACTTAAAAAATTGACAACCAGGGCTGAAATATTCATGAAAACTGTCATAGCAATCAGTTGAAATAAACAGATGACTTTCAAAAATAATACACACCTTGTCTAAATTTCTTATGACTTAGATATATGCCAAACAGCAAAAACAAACAAAAGTTTGAGTCGAGTTTCGAACGCGTTCGCCAGGGTTCGCATTTTCCGGATGTTAGCATCAATGTCCCAACAGAGGGCGTTCCGCTAGTAGCCGGGAGAAATAGTGAATAAAAATGTAATCAATGTTTTATAGTTTTCATAATCATAATCCTTCATTATTCAGACAAATAAAGCAATAAAATAATAATTTTAGGCGTATATTCTGTTATATAGTCTGAAACTTTCTGAAATGGCTCCTATTATCGCCTTCATTCTCGGCCATGACGCGCGGCCGACGTTTTTTGAATCGTATAGTATGGCAATGTATGGCAAGCCGAACATATTTTATTTATTTTTAATTAATTAATTTATTTATTTTTAATTTATTAATTTATTTATTTATTAATTTTTTTTCCCTTCGTATAGGTTACCATAATAGCTCGCTAGAGCTCGCTAATATGAATAGGCATTGCCTAAGTTGCGAGCTCACCCAAATTAAAAAATAATAAAGGCCTAGCTCTTGAAGCTGCTGTATCAACTGCAGGAGCCAGCTGTCCTAATCTTATAGGTTTCTAGACAACTAGACCTAAAACCAACACAGGTATAGTTGGTTTGAGGTTGAGTTAGTTGGGGTCGAGTTGGCTTGGGGTTGAGTAGGTGATGGGTCGGGCATGTCGTGGGTCGAGTTGACTAGATGCTGTCTTATATCTGCTGTATTAGCTGAAGTAGTTTATATTCTTAAAACTACCCATACTGAAATATCTTATTTAAGTTATAGAACTGATGTTTTTATCTATTTCTTTTAATTAAAAATAAGATGGATGGCTTAGTTGTTTAACGGTAATATTTGGGCTTAAAGTCATATATGCAGAGAAATACAAAAATAAGTAGTTGCTTGAGTCTATAATTAATCATATTAGATCTATTTTATGATAATTAATATCTTATTCATTTTTTATCCTTTTTTCCTTTTGCTAAAATTATATATAGGTTGATGAGATATTTTTAAATCAAGTTTATAGCTGGTCATAGATTTATAGCAATCTATACCTATCTATGTACCAGGTATATGTTCATAAAAAAGCTAAATATGCCCCAATATGGCCAAAAAAAATTGATGACAACATGTCCATAAATATTTCTATTTATATTAGATAGACTTTAATAGATCTATATCATTTCTATTAAAACTATTTTCGGAGGTAACTCCTTCATGAAAAACATATTTTCATTGCCTGTTGTGACCTATCCATGAGAACAGATACTGAACAATTGCTAAATACACCATGAGTAAGCTTCTTGAACACTCACACCATGTCAGAAGTATGTTTTATCATCATCCTTCTTCTTCTTCTACCATTCTAGCAATCTATAACATGTTTTATAGCAGGCTTTATGCGGTTGTGACCTGTCCATGAGAACATATACTGAACTGTTGCTAAATACACCACAAGTAAGTTTCTTGAACACTCACCACATGTCAGAAGTACAATGTATGTTTTATCATCATCCGTCTTCTTCTATCATCCTAGATCTATACAATTTGCTACCAATGTAATATTGGTATCTCTCACAAAAAATGTTTTTAGAAAGTAAACATAAAAAGGGATAAGTAAACTGGGCATATGTTACCAAATTTCCAGTGTATAAGTCACACCCACCAATTTTGAGAAATTATTAGACTTGAGCCATAGATAAGTCGCACCAGTGTATAAGTCAAATGAAGTAAACTGACTATATGTTGCCTATTGCCTATTTACCGGTAGACACTTTTACATGCTAAACCCTGTTTATTATGTATACTTGGTATCTCTATTTGAAAGTAATACTGCTTGAGTAGGAGTAGTCCAGACAGTTTTCTGATCCTCAAAATGGTACACATTTGTGTTGCTTATCAATATGAACTACTAAAACCGTTGTTTCTGTAATTGTTGCCTGTTTTATTAAACTTTTAATTCAATAATTGTTGCTTTTTCTATTAAACTTTAAATCCAATAATTGTTTCCTTTTTTATTAAACTTTTAATTCAATAATTGTTGCCTTTTTTAATAAACTTTTAATTCAATAATTGTTGCCTTTTTTTATTAAACTTTTTATTAAATAATTGTTGCCTTTTTGATTAATATTTGAATTATTTGTCAGCAAGGGGATGTTGACAATACAAAGTACAACCATTTTTTGTGTGAATATACTCAAAGCTTGACATTTTAAGAGGGGCTGTTTAGTTTCGAGAAAAAGGGATTTCATTCAATATTTGTTAAACTGTTGATATCCTAGCTGTATTTTTGCCAGTGATATGTTTAAATTTCATGCCCAAATAGACTGGATATGAAAATATTTGTATGTCCTATATTGTTTTGTGATGGTTATCTAGATCTATATTTGTCTGGCAGGGAAACCAGTTTTTGACATTTGACATTGAAAATGATTGTATTGGGACAATTTTAAACTTAAAATGTTGCTTTAAGAGGAATAAAATATATAATTCTGCATTTGATTAAAAATCGTAATAATGGCATTAATTTAAATAAGTTATATAGATTAAAATCATTTGAAAATTAACAAAAATAGCACTGAAAAACAGCAATTTTTTCAAATCATAGATGAGTGATATGGTTGTGAATAAATCTGAATTATCCTGGGGTGTCAAAAGTAGGCAAAATGTGTCAAAAAAAGTAAATAGTAAGTCATGTGAACAGTATATAATAAAATATTCTTAAAATATTTACAGTTTTGGTTTAAACTCCTGTTTAATTTTTCTCAATTAAACTCTTCAAATTATATATTTCAGGGGTGGAGGCATTTGAAATATAGGTTTGGAGTCTAGAAACCAGAATTAAATTGTTATATTTAAAAAGGCAAAAACTGCAGCTGAAATTTTGATGTCCTAGATATATGTGTCAGAATTAGGCAAAAGGTGTCAAATGTTAGGAAATAGTATAGATCTATAAACAATATATACCGGTAATAAAATATTTACAGTTTTTGTTTAAAATCCTATTTAATCTGTCTCAAATAAACTCTTCAAATTAGAGTTTTATATATTTCATGGGTGGAGGCATCTAAAATATAGGTTTGGAATCATACTAGAGACCAGAATTAAATTGTTTAATTTAAAAAGGCAAAAACTGCAGCTGAAATTTGATGTCATATGGAAAATTTAGTGTTTACCCTACCTACTTTTTAGTTTTACAGTCACAGACAGTGGTTTAAAGCCAAAGGCCCCAATTGGCCCAAAATAACTCTGTCTAAACATGATTCCCAAAACATCAAAGTAAAATCTGCATTCCAAATAGCAATAGGCCTACTTCTGTCAGGGTAGCCTGAAAGTTCAGACGCTACAGTCCTGACACTTGTTCTTGGTGACTGTACAGTCACCTTTTGCACAGTCACAGTACAGTCACCAAGAACAAGTGTCAGGACTGTAGCGTCTGAACTTTCAGGCTACTGTCACTTGTCAGGGTCACTGACACTGGTGTTGACCACAGCTATGCTTGTTCTTTCAACCAGACCAGATTGATATCATCAGACATTCTTGTCTCCCTGACCATATCCATATCATGGCATATGATATCTATGGCTAGCCTGAATGTTCAGACGTTACAGTTTGACAGTCTGTTACTTACTGTTACAGTCACAAGAACAAGTGTCAAGACTGAGGCTAATCTATGAGTATGACTAAGCTTATCTGACTTGTTTTAGCTTGGACTAAAACTTTAGTTCAAGATCAAAATTAGCCAAAGCTGTCAAGTTAGATGGTTTTATATCAAAATACCAACCTTCAATCTCAACAAAACGTACTGACAAGTAGACGTCAACAAATCAACGACTGAGTCAGTTATTTGTCTAATTTGACCAGGGTTGACAGTGACACGACAGTTTGTCACTGTTTGACAGACCGACGCGAAGACGACACTCGACTTGGTCACTTGTCTGACTTAAACAATTGACAACCAGGGGCTGAAATATTCATGAAAACTGTCATAGCAATCAGTTGAAATAAACAGATGACTTTCAAAAATAATACACACCTCGTCTAAATTTCTTATCACTTAGATCTATGCCAAACAGCAAAAACAAACAAAAGTTTGAATCGAGTTTCGAACGCGTTCGCCAGGGTTCGCATTTTCCGGATGTTAGCATCAATGTCCCAACAGAGGGCGTTCCGCTAGTAGCCGGGAGAAATGGTGAATAAAAATGTAATCAATGTTTTATAGTTTTCATAATCATAATCCTTCATTATTCAGACAAATAAAGCAATAAAATAATAATTTTAGGCGTATATTCTGTTATATAGTCTGGAACTTTCTGAAATGGCTCCTATTATCGCCTTCATTCTCGGCCATTACGCGCGGCCGACGTTTTTTGAATCGTATAGTATGGCAATGTATGGCAAGCCAAACATTAATTTTTTATTTTTTATTTATTTATTTATTTATTTATTTATTTATTTATTTTTTCTCTTCGTATACGTTACCATAATAGCTCGCTAGAGCTCGCTATTAGTCTTATTGCACGGTAGTCATAACGCAAATATAGAATACTTCATGGGCATCACGCCAAAAAAATGCCATTTGGAACAGATGCTTTACGATGCCAAAATAAATTCTTTATGTTACAACACATTTGAATATTAATTTACGTCAGAATATGTGGAAGCAGTGCCGGACCGTTATTGTTGCATGTATTTGTGACCATCAACTGCTAAAAACTGATGTATTTTATAATATATATGGTTAGAAAATTATGTTAAATTAAAGAGGGGATTGAGGTTAGACCACAGTCGTGAAAAAAGGTGGGGTAACCTCGATTTCTCCCAAGGTCAAGGTTGATCTGGGGGAGAACTGTCATGATGTCACACCTATTGTAAACATCGTCTACTGTCACTCTTTATTATAAAATAAGTTCTCATACTCAGTGCTAATAAGGCATACTGCTTATTTTTGAAATTCATGCGTCTTAAATTTTGAGATAAGCTGCTTATGCACCTGTTAACGTTGGGTTGCTGGACTTATTTAATTCAAATTTGATACAAAATTACATGCCTGTTACCCAGCGTCTCTGTGTCTAGTTATCAGGGGTATCCATAAGATCGTGATCGAAAAATCAATTCGGCGAATTTTTTTGGATTGGTGATGTCATTAACACAAATAGCATGTGGGGGTCGAGATTACCCAAGGATCGAGATTAGCCCACTTCGCCTTACAATGTTTGTACGAGCTTGAGAGCCAAATAATTTGACACACAAACTGTATAAGGTCTTACTTGATATTCTTATAGATAGGTGCTATCGAAAACATGCTAGCGCATATTTATAAATTCAGCTATTCTGTGGGGATATATTGAGATTAATATTCAAAATAACTCCCATTTAGGCTTGCCATAATGCATATATTTGGCGGGATGACTTATACCATGCACATGCATATTATTTGGTTGCTTAGCGACTCCCATTGTGATATCATTTCTATAACATTTTGAGGTCACAACTACCAGTATATAAAAATATGATATATCTTATGTACAGTTAGTAGCATAATACTAACATTAGTTTATCATCCTTTTCATTTCTTTTCAGTTCATCATGTGGGAAACACTACAGAGGTTGAAACACCTCAGCTTCCCAGCCAGTGCCCATGTTGGTCTTGAGCAACTTGTCCTCTATCTATCACAAAAATCAACAGATATTCCTGGCTTGGGAGAGACAAATGATTTTGCTTCTCAGGTTGTAGATGATGTCATATTTCCTGCGAAAGATGGATTTGGTAAAGGCAAACATGATAAGGTATAGACTGTCAGTATATATCATTGCTATGTACCAGTTATTTTGGTGATAATAACAGTTATAAATTTTGTCATACTTGTAGCGTAAGCTTTATTATAGATAGAAATGGAAAAGAGAATGATGGCGATACTTTAATTTTAGTATATACAGGGTTCCATAATTTCCAGTGTATAAGTGTTGATAGAAATTATGGTATATGGACAAACAGATGGTTGTGGAGAGGATATAATGCATACTTATTCTATAGCAAACACAGTAAGCTTATATATCTTCTTTTCTCTTTTCTTAAAAGTTATTGCTGAACTGATTTAAAATGTACAGGTATAAATTGATTTGATGGCATTATTTCAGAAATATTTAGCACTTCAGGAGCTCCAGTTACTGGAGATCATCCTCAAGCTTTACAAGCAGCTGGATCGGGATGAGAGCCTCAGCGGCACAGCCTTCCCCTTGTTCCGCGCTCTCTGCGGCTCTTCGGAAACCAACGAATCTCGCTTGAGGAGCCTCAGGAAGCTCATCTCTCTGGCCGTGGGTCTGCGCTGTGGCAAGCTGCTGGATGCGTGCGCGGCATGGATACAGGTCAGGACAGGTCATTGTTGTATAATACACGATTGTAGTGACGATAATGATTATATGACAAACGCCTCCAGCTCACATGATGCATTGCTTAGACTAGATTAGAATCATTTCAAAACTCGAAGGTACATAAGCAAAGCAATCTTAACGAATTTGCGATTTTTTTTTATTATCCACTGAGTCATAAATTCGGCACGATTGTGTTTTTCGAAAATGTGAACGATGGAAGCATTGGAAGCAGGATATTTGACCATGACCTTATTTGGCGATAGATCCAAGGCTGTCATACCTCGCTGGCCCGGGCAGTGGCCGGGACGCTGATAGAGGACTACTGCGTGTTATTCCAAGGCGACTCTGGCGGTCTGCGGGACCTGCCCAGCGCCTCCACGCACATGGCCTGCATCTTCATGGGCACCGTGACGGGCCTCTACGGCCAGCCAGGTGCGTGCTCCGTGTCCCGCCCATCCACCTCGCGGTTTGTCGATCTCGCTGGTTAGAAACTGGTTAAACAGCCTCGAGACAAAAACAAATGTGTAGTGTACACATTTGTTTTTGCCTCGAGGCTGTGTACACACTACACACACGTTGACCCAACCCTGCGTAATAAAGGTAAAATATTCCTTTGGAAATGACAGTGTACAAGGTAGTTTTTGATTTCTATGCGGGAACATAGAAACTCCAACCGTAGAATTCACAATTAGTGCCAATGTATACCATGAAGGAATTGGTTTCCAACAGTTTTTGGCGCCAGTCATGCTTTTTTTCATCGTATCTTCCCGAACTGCATTGCATGTACCCATAACATGGCGTGTCACCACCTTATTCTCTTAGGGCGGGGCACTAACAAAGGGGGTTAGCTGGTGGGGTGGGGGGGGGGGGGAGGGAGAGATTTGTCGTGTCAAAATAGGATATTTTGACGATTCGTTACTGCTTAGTATTATACGAGAGGCATATGATTCTATTATATGTGAGCGATAATAGGAATAGTCAGAAATTACACTCTCACACAAGTTATTTTCTTCGGCCTAGAGCCCCGATTGTACATATAATTTCCCCCACCCCTCTATGTTTAATACCTGTGGCTCCAGGTCGCATGAAAATGTCGATGCGCCAAGTTCTCCTGGAGCGGCTGATCCCGATGATGACCGACTGGGTGTGTGAGGACCCGCGGGTCTGCCTGGTCTCCCTCTTCCACGGGCAGCACGGCAAACAGATGGACGCCCAGCGAGCCACGCTCTGGACCTCCCCCACCAAACCCAACACCCAGACCCCCATCCCGGGCCTCATCCGCTGGTGCACACAGGCCCCGCTGCTGTCCGGACCCCCCCAACAGCGATCGGGCAAGATCCCGACGACGAAATCAGAGATCCGGACGCAGCGACGACACGAGGCCGCCATGGCAACCACCCCCGCCAATGTCGGGTCCCCGACCACCCCCTCCGCCGCAACCAGCGGGGGCCAGGAGGAGACTTCTCACTCCGGTCCCGGTCGCGGTAGTGACAGCGCCGCGCTGCTCTGGTCCAGATTACACTTAGGCGTTCTACAGACATTGCTGACCTTCCCGACGCTGCCGGAAGCCAGCCAGCTGGAGGTCATCACCCTGGCCGACATGCGCGGGATCGTCCGGGGGGTGGGCGACCTGCTGAGGGCGCGCGAGCGGGACTCGTCTGGATCCCCGGCCGATCCGGAACCCATGGATCAGGATGGTGACCCCGCCCCGCACCGCGGCGCCGAACAAGTCGCTGTGGATCGACTGGTCCAAGTGTTGCAAGTGGCTGTGGCCAAGGGGGCCTTCAGGTGCAGTCTGGGTGAGTGCCGGCTTCACCATATACATGGTACTGCCCTTCTATATTGTGGTCTCTTTCTATACTGTGAGGTCCATGATACTGCAAAGGAACGATTTTTATTTCCAATTTTTTAGGGAGGTTGTAAGGTGTTAAAACTGCTCATGCAGCAATTTTCTACCTATCGATATATCAACATTAAAAAAAAATTGTTTAACCTACTTCGGGCGTATTGTCTGATATCGTAAGTATGAAACTCATAAAGAGGTGTTCGCATTATCAAATATATTTCCACGTTATAGGGCAAAATACGGCACCACAACACATTGCAAAATAAGTTGTATGGCTTAAAGGTGAGACCCCTTTTGTTACAGGTGATTTGAGGTCGATTTGCAAGCACATTCCAGACACAAGGTACCGTAAACTTTCGTTGTCATTAAACAATGTAGAATATATATATATATATATATATATTACATCTTAATAATGCGACAATCAATCTCGACAATCTGTTTCTGGTTATGCATTACAGGTTATTCTCCTTTCTAAACTCGCAGAAATATTTGTCGATATCTTCACTAGTTGGAACCCCTTTGCCATGTTAATATTGTGATCACGGGTTTAATGCTCCCCAATTTGTTTACTTACGTGAGTAACTGGATTACAGATATTCGGATAGGATATGTCTTCACATTTTTGCCGTTTAGGTTGAAAAATATCGTTGAGAGGGAACATCTATCTACGGCCCCACCCGCCATGCACAACGCCAAGTGACCACACGAGTGGCCATTGAGAACTGTATTGACATTTACAGCCAAGTGAAACCACGAGCGGCCGCGCCGCCCCGTGTGGCCATTGAGAACTTTATCGACATTTACAGCCAAGTGAAACCACGAGCGGTGGCGCCGCCCCGTGTGGCCTTTGAAAACTTTATCGACATTTACAGCCAAGTGAACCCACGAGCGGTGGCGCCGCCCCGTGTGGCCTGTGAGAACTTTAGCGATATTTACAGCGAAGTGAAACCACGAGCAGTGGCGCCGCCCCGTGTGGCCCTTGAGAACTGTATCGACATTTATAGCCAAGTGAAACCACGAGCAGTGGCGCCGCCCCGTGTGGCCCTTGCGAACTGTATAGACATTTACCGCCAATCGAACCCACGAGCGGTGGCGCCACCCCGTGTGGCCATTGGGAAATGTTTCGGCTGCCCTGCGCACGGCAAAACAGATCCACGTGAAGCGACATAAGAAATCCAGGCCCTGATCGGTTTATTTCGTTGATTTCGTTGATTCAGGCAAATCGAGCCGTACAGGTTGTTGTGGTCCGGGAAGACAACAATGTATTTATCCGCTAGTCGACAGCGAGGCAGTAACACACCCATCTCTTTGTTCCAGCGAGATTGTGTACACCCTGTGTATATATTCATGTATATAAACTTTTTTACATATATTTAATAAATCTTATAAAAGAGTACTTGTTTTCTGTTGTTGATTGACAATAACAAAAGCTCAAAATCAAGAGACAACTTTTGCCTTTATGTGTACAAACGCGGCCTAAAACTCCAACATTTCATTTCAAGACCACAAACAGATCCATGGTCATGAATAACTTCACATCATTGAGCTTGAGTTCTGTACCTAAGGCACAACCTTATGGTAAAAGACGGGGGGCAGGTATCTTAGTGTCCCATTTTTTTGTAAAAAATCACGGTGTCACGTTATTTTTCGAATAGCGGTACTTCTGAAAAACTGTCTGTGTCGCAAATTGGATGCCAATGTCGGAAATCGATTTTTTAGGAACCACAATGTCGTCTGTCACCATATGCCCTTTGTACAAGTAAAACTTTAGCGGAACGCTTTTGCGAATATGTCGAATAATAAAATTATCCGGTTCAAAATATACACGAAAACGTAGTATGCAAATTCCATTGGGTGGGGTTCATTTTCGGGGCAGGGAAGTACGGAGTTTAACTTTTGCTTAATTTTAGGGGGTTTAATAAGCCACCTCGTAGTTTCGAGTGCGCGTGCGCGACACACTCTGTTGCGCATCCGGGTCGAAGTTCACGGCACACAAACATGCACTCATAGGGGTGCCCCCCCCCCCCACACACACACACACCTTGGAAATATGACCATGCACTGTAAAAGTCCCCCATTCAGGGGCGGATCTAGAAAGGGTGGGGGCCCGGTGGCGGGTGGGGGGGGCTTTGCTCTATAAAACCTGGGGGGGGGAGGGAACTTGATTTCCACCTTAGAGGGGGGGGGGGGGGTGGGGGGCAAGGGAGGGTCGTGTTCCCAGATCACGAAGAATAAATTTCTTTATTCCCAGGTCATAATCAATTAAAAGCACAACTCTCCGCATTCAATGGAAGAACGGATACACGATACTAAGTAGACGATTTCCCGATTCACGGTCATTTAATATTAAAATTCCCAGTTCACGATTGATGAAAATCCTTGATCACGGCAGTCGGCTAATACCCAATTCCCAGTTCAAGAAGAATTATTTTCCTCATTCCCCGTTCACGGTGAAATGAAAAGCCCAATCCCGAGGAACGCAAATAACCCTTGCCCATCCACCTTAGATGGCCTTGATTTTGCATGCGGAGAAAAATGTCATTCTCCCTCAAAAATTGTCATTGAAAAAGTTTCGACTTTAACAGTCCCCAAGAAGGCTTAATATCCCTTTGCTCTAGGGGGTTGGGTTTAATCCCCCTCCCCCCTCCTTGGATCTGTCTGGCTCGCATCTACAAAGTGTCATTCTGTGATGTATTTCATTGGAAAGCACAGTTACAGTGTATGCTCATGTTCCCAAGGGCCACCCCCCCCCCGTACTTATATTCCCATTCACTGTATGCATCGCCTGCATTCGGCAGATTCTCGAGATGCACCCCCCCACCCCTTCCCCTCCCAATTATAAAAGCTAGTTCCGCCCCTGTAGCGCCAGAAGTTTGGGGTTATGTGCAACCAACTACCAACTAGTCATTTACCTATAGAATTAATGGGGGGTGAGGGGTAGAGCAGTGCCTAAATGACATAGGCGAGCGGGGCGGCACTGGTGCAGTCGTTAGGCGCGCTAGACTGTAGTCAATCAATGGCGCCTGGTCTTGTGTCCAGGCCTGGACACCTAATCCGCGTTATGTTTGATCCATTTGAGGTTGTTTGGCCCAATTTATTTTATTTCCCAAATTGGTAGGATCTATATAAACCCCCAGCCTATGGTCAAATCCGAGAGTGAATCTGGCAAAACTGTGTCATCAATTGTCAGTAAGTTATTATACCGTTCAGCTCGCGCACGATCTTCTTTTGCCGTTGCTTTTTGTGGTACATGTACCGCAAAGTATTGCGACCCGTAGGCAAGAGTCCATAGTTAGTCCTTATTGCCAGAGGTCGGCATTCCACGATCTCGTAAAAAATGCCTGAAGTCTGTCTTTATTCCATAAACAAAAATGACCAAAGGTAGCCATCTCAGGCCTTATAATAATGTATTTGTATTTCAAAAAAATAATAGTTAGAAGAAACTAGGCAAAAACTATGGTTATCGCCTTAAAAGTGCTGCGTTCACACGCAACCCGCCGTGTTGACAGCAGACACGTGCGTTTGTCTATGTGCCGTGACCTTTGACATTACCCATAGTGCCTTGCGACGCCGGAACTACGAACTGGCTTATTGGCTCAAAAGCGACCCCGCCATGACAGTCGTGAACATAATTCAGGAGAACGAGTTGGTGTACTACGATCATCGGAGTCTGCCC
Source organism: Arenicola marina (assembly GCA_964019135.1). NCBI lineage: Eukaryota > Metazoa > Annelida > Polychaeta > Arenicolidae > Arenicola > Arenicola marina. The sequence continues at coordinate 10,249,206 of OZ025251.1, forward strand.
ATATTCGACCGCCATTTGCAGAGGGGCTAGCCTGCCTGCCAGAGGTTTTGGCACAATCGAAGCTTACTTAAAAATTGACGCATATGATCGCGTGCCTTCGGTGTAGAAGTAAAACTATTCGTATCGTATCGCTGGTCCAATTTACCCACCTCGCTTGTAATCTAAAAAAGATACTCATTAATGTTCTTACGAATATGCCGAATCCCAATGTCACCCTTTTGAAGTCCAGATGAAACATGAGCAGCATATAGCCAGGACTGTCGGAAGCCAAATCAAATGGAAAGAGAGAGAACTCTTCAGGCACTTCAAAATGATGTGTGTGTGTGGGGGGGGGGGGGGGGGGGCAAATCCTACTGTCTTATTAACTGTAAATACATATATTGATCACGACCTCGAACTTTACACCATTAAGGCTATTAATGGTATAAATACACAATTTACTCATTCATTTATACCCATTCTGTTGCATTCGCATATAATGCTGAAGCATTTGCATGTAATGCTGGCAAGAACGGTTACGAAGGCATCACGTCAGATGATATTTTCAATCCAAGATGCATGACTTAATACCACCGCCCCCATCGACCGCCTCAAAAATTAAGATGAATTACCAGGCCTGTCACCCTTAACATTCTTCAAGGACGAAGAGAAAGGTTATGAAGTGAGACCCGTCTTCAAGATTCCCTAAAGTGCACCTGTGTTAGAACCCAAAACTTCAGTTTGATGAAAAACGTCAGACCTGGGTAGAATAAAATATACAGTTTTAAGTTCTATCATTCCGGTTATTGATAACAACTCTGCGTGACATTTCTGAAGGAGATGGGGCGGGGCCATTTGGGGAGACGTCGGCACGCAGCGGCTACCCGAAGCCTTTAGTTGGACTGACTGACTTAAACTGACTTTAAACTGACTTTGACTTTCGAATTAGGTCAAAGGAAATCGAAGGTTTGTATGGCGTATGGTCTGACGCGTTGGTCACTATGATGTTTTAGGTTCTAACACACGTGCACTTTTCAGAATCTTGCATACGCTGCATCCAAGGATCTATGCCGCAAGATAATCTTCGCTAAATCGATAGTCACCTTATCTTTTAGAAAAGTGAGCAGATCGCTCGATTTAAATTAGGCTAGCGGGCGTTATCAGCTTAAGGCTTAAACATAGACTGCGCCTTTCTAAGGTCAGACAAACCCTGGATTACGGCTGGCCCAGTAAGCTTCGCTGGGTATTTCGCAGGAGAAATAATGGAAAACGTATAAAACTCGGCTGCGGTTTTTTTGAGTTTGGAGGGGTTTTTTTTGTTGGGGGAGAGGCAGATGGTCGTTTTATAGCATTGAAGTCTCTGATTAAAGCTGAACGCTGTTGGACATCACATTGATGATAATGTACAACTTCTTAGTTGGGATTTAATGATAAATGTAATTTAGAATATAATTGACGAGGTGGTACGCAGGAAAGTATTTAATCTGATCGAAACCCTGCTTAATTCGAAAAATGGTCGACTGAAAATAGTTGCCTCAGTTCAATTAGCACATTATTTTTCAACCAATAGGGCTGTACAGTTCTCACGGGTTGTAGTTCCGGTTTAGGTCTTCTGGCGACCAACAAAAAAACACGTGCTCTTAGAACGAGTGCGCATCACTCTGGTGCCTTGCTACAGATGCGTGACGCGCACTCATTGTAGTCAACGTTTGAGTATTGGGAACCGGCCGGCTGCGCGGTTTGTGCGTGAAGAATCGAGTGAATGTGGAACTTTTTAAAATCTTATTATAGTTAAAGATAAAAACATTTATTTCTCCATAATGCATGTGGTCTATTTAAGGAGACTGTTGGAAACGTTGTAGTTTGAGGCAAATCATCGATATTTACATTTCTGCGACAAACGGAACTCGCCTGGTCAGTACATATATGGATCGTTGTTACGTAACCATAGATACCACGCGCACACATGCGTATCTTGTTGATTATTCATACGACATGGGATACCCCGCGCAACACATCAGACCGCCTGACACTGACAGTAATTCATGAGACAACCTCATCCTGCTTTATCAAGTGTCTAATCGCTCATATATTACATAAATATACTCGGATTGTTATAATTCTGATATGCACAGAACTTCAGCGGTTAGTTGTGCATCTAATGACAGCTTTAGCCGATCTTGTGTGTGAAGCGAGTGAAGGCAAACAACCGGAATGTAGGCAACACGTACAGGCCGTTGATGCTAGGCGTTGATGTAGAGCATCAGTATCTCTTTCTCGTGGGTCTCGATAAGATCCCGTAGTGACTGTGCAGCCCTATGTGGAGGATGTAACTCATGGTGACATAGTACGGGTGAAGCACCGATGCTTTTACTGTATTTCCTATCATGTGAGTGCGGTGTGAAATAAACTACATAGACCATATATATATATATATATATATATATTATAGAGTTACTAAAGAGTAACAGCTTATATATCCTAAAATTATTCTAAATGGAGGGTCACCCAAAAAGCAGGCAGTGTCAACGTGAGAGCATGTGGCTTGTATTACTCCTTCGTCGCAAACAGGTCATCAATGCAAATATGCATATATATGTATGGGTTGTATGTGGATGGATGTGTTTTTCGTATCAGAAACCGCCGCCCCCACTCCCCCCCAACCTTCCTGATGGTCATATTTTCCGCGGACCCGCTCTCCTAAAACACGCCCCTGCCCCCTTTCCATGCGGGACAAACATTCTCTGGTCGTTGCAGTACGCTACTCAGTGGTGAGTCTGCTAAACAATCAGCAAGCCTAACAAAGTAATGGTGCAAACTCTCATTTTTATTGATCCGAAGGCTCGTGTCTTAATACAAAAAAATCTTTTCCTTTATCGGTCACTTCCTTCCGAGTTCTGACAGTTACAGCGACACGTAGAGATTATGACCAAATATACCAAGAACGAGTTGGAGGCAATCGGTCCCTGATCATCGTTACTTCACATTTGTTAATTAATACACGATAAGTTCATTCCAGGAAGCCGCGAACACTCCATGGGCCTCCGCATTTTACTCCCATTATTCATAAACGCGAAGCTCATTTACATATATTATAAATAATAACCCGGACTGGACCTTTGTCGGCGCGTCAACACAGAACAATGGCTCTGTAACTCTGAAGCTCCTCAGACTCTGTATAACGGTTGGCGATGGAGCCACGCATATCAGGCAATGAGTAATCTCTACAGCAGCTTCGTTGGAAGCCATTAATATCATATTATGTCGTTAATAAATAGGGCGCCACGCCAACCAGTCGCGCCACCTGGCGGTAGCCGCTCCACGCTCCACCTCCAAACGCGACATTGTGAACGACTTCGAGCGTTGATAAAAGTCTAGTTGCGGAAGTTCTAATGCTCCTAATTGAGGCCAAAAGGCACTTCACTAAATCCAAATTGGCGAACATCCGTTTCCACAAACCATGGACTATAGTACCGGAAAGGCGTCATTATGGACCGCATTTCGGCGACCTATAGTCCGACGATAGCAGTAGTCAGTCACTATGGTGAGAGCGCGAAGTCGTCTTGCGGTTCTCCAGTTTAGCTGTATTCGGCGTTTAGCGCCCGCCCAATGACCAGCTTGCGCACTTCCGTTGTGCCGGCGCCGATCTCGTACAGCTTGGCGTCGCGCAGAATGCGTCCTGTCGGGTAGTCGTTGATGTAGCCGTTACCGCCTGTAACAAAACACAAAGAACATACAATAAAATATGATAAAAATTACAAAATAGTTGTCAAGTTTTATGATGATACGAGGTGAGTTGGGCCAAGAAACCTCCCTGGACAATAAAATGGGGTTGGATGAAAGTTGCCCCAGATGCGGGTGCCAGGGTTTGAACCCTGTCTCACGAGCTGTTGAGCTGCCGCTCAGCCTGCTTACCAACTGAGCAACGGAGGCCTCCAACAACTATAGGGAAGTCAAGACCAATTTCAGGACAACTATAGGAAAGTCCACGACCAATTTTTACGGCACTTGGAAGGAATTAAATATAAGGACAACTGAAGCAAACTCCAGACCAATCCTAAGACAACTATAGGAGAGTTAGGACCAAGTTAAAGGCATTTGCATGAAGTTCAACACCAAATCTGGGACAATTTGAAGTTCATGGAATTTTTGGACACTTTCGAGCCTAAGGATGTTTATTTGTGCCACCACACTAGGGACAATCACATGATTTGGATATTGTCCTAAGCACTCCATGACCTCACCGAGGATCTGAATGGCGTCCAGCGCGTTCTTGGTTGCCTCCTCGGCTGTGTACATGATGACGGCAGCACAGTCCTGGTCAAAGGTCAAAGGTCAACACGTGAGCGTTTCATCAGGACATTTCTAAACATATATTGAGCCAATTTAATGACACATACATAACATTGAAAGACAATATATTTTAAATTCCTTAACATACCCCAATGCTACAACGATGTCCGTTCAGCAACGTTCCTAATTACCAGCAAATCTGTCTATATAATATATAATACAATTTGGGGCGAAGTGCTACTGCTGTGTTGATGATGTGTGACATCCCTTGCTTCGGCTGTGGACTGACGGTGAGTCTCTTCATGCTTTCTGATGTATTAATGGATACATTTGGCTATACATAAACTAAATATAGGAACGACTGTCAGTGTTTTGTTGTCAGTACATGGAGGGCTTCTTACCTTGGCTAAGATTTGCCCATTGACCAGGGCTTTCCCAACGTTGTACAGATACGACCTGCTGGCGTTTAGACTAGTGTACATCTCCGCCATTTTGGCTTGCATCATCTGTTAATGAAATGGCGCGGATGTCATCTTCAGCGGAAAATTAAGACATCAATAGTTCATAGAATTGTGACATGCCAACAGGGGTAATCCATAAGGCAGAACTCTCGGATTCAAAAAACGAGAAGGGGACGTGGGCGATTGATAACGATCGCGACGCGCAATCTTGTGAGTCTATAGGTGCAAGCTTGGTGCAAAAAGACACAAGAAAATGATATCCAGTTGCAAAATAAAAATATGGTTCCACTGTAGTAAGTATCACAAAGAGCATGTCAAGAAGTCATGAAGTCAAGAGCATCGATGAATTGCTATCTTATGTCGTCGGTGATACCTGTACAAAAATAGATCTATTGAGGGCTGAACGCTAGATAACGTAATACTAGAGGGCAATACCTGGAAAGTTCCAATCTTCTGTCCGAATTGCTCCCTCTCATGGGCATACTGGAAGGCTATGTCACAGGCAGCCTGGGATAATCTGAAACAGGGTCAGAAAGGAACTGAATAACTGGTCACTGAGCGGCAAACAATGATCAAACAATTGTATGCCATGTAATATTAACATAGAAAACGATATAGACAATATTTTCCATAATTAAAAATCTAATTAGACCACATGTTCATCTTTATGTCATAGCATTTGCTTATAAGAGATTATGTTATAGAATGCCATGCTTTAGATAATTACTGCATGGCGTAATATATAATATATCAAAAACACAATATATGTAAGTCTTGCATTAGTTTGCACTATACCAATGGGATATTTCAAATTTAAAGGTGCAGAATGATATCTTATCAAGACCAGAAGTAAAAATTATACCATGAACTTAAAATTAAGCCACCACCATAAGAATTAGAAAGCAGAAACAAGCAGAAGGGGAAGTATGGCAGAGAGAAGGTAAATCATGCAGCGCCTATTTCTATTGTCCAGTGTATCATTGTCGTGGTAATTAATCTATTAGCTAGTCGCGAGCGGCCGTCGTCGAGTAAACTCGTGGAGTTCTATTAGACATCACGCTGTCTTTGTTGCATAGATTAAAGTTACTTATCGAGTTCTTTCCCGCCAAAACTAAAGAGGTCACAATACAAATAAGAATCAGCCCTTGGATCGTAAAAAAAATTAAAAAAATGTGTCTATATTCCACGCATGCCACACTGCCAAATGGAGTCTCTTAGCCATGCCCGTGATATCAATTAACCACAAGTTTTCAACTTAGTGGTAAACGTCATCAGTTTTTGCGCTTCGAGATGCTTTGTTATAAGTAGCAGTGCCGCGACAAAGTTCTGCGGTGTCCCGGGATAGACACGTTTACCATATCACAGCCGAAACGGCGATGTTTATTCGGTTTTTGAGTTTATAGAATGAAATAATCGAGTTTTCTGCAAATTGTGATATACATGTGGTGGGAAAAGCGCGACAAGCAGCTTTAAACGGTCGTATATATGGTGTTGTACATAATAAACGGTGTCGTTGTTCTCAAGGCTCCTGTGCGAGCAAGTATCTTCACCCTGGACTGTCGCAAACTGGTTTATGGTCAGAATAATGTCATTAATACCTTGGTACAGAACTGGCTACTGAGCTGTATGTGCTATCTGTAAGCTTGTCAACAGCTCAAAGACTGTCAAAGATCTATCTCCTCAATCGTTAATGGCTATCTTGGAATGTCAATAACTCTTAGATTGTCAATAATTGTTTAGTGTCAATAACTCTTAGATTGTCAATAATTGTTTAATGTCAATAACTCTTAGATTGTCAATAATTGTTTAGTGTCAATAACTCTTAGAATGTCCACATCTCCCAGAAAATCTGTCAATAGTTTATATAAAGGATGGCAAATAGTTACCTCAAATATTACCAATAGCTTTATCAATGATTGTCAAGTTGAATCTGAAATTGTTATTTCGAACGTGACACGCCACCCCCCCCCCCACCCCCAATCCAATAATACTTTTGTAACAAAAAATCATCTTTTTATGCAGAGAGCGAGCATTCTTCCTCCGCATATTGTCCGTATGGAGTGTACGTAATTGTAACGCTCAAATACATGCCCATTAAATACGTGACCCTTTCCAAACAGCACACCAAGAACCACCACACAAAACAAAGGAAAAGCCATCATTTGCAAATGAAGACGCTACCAAAATGCTTTCTCGATGGACGCAAAAAACTACTGTCAAATCAGAAAACAAATAGATAACCTATTAAGCCGTGCTAAGAACTGTAACTAACGCTGACGCAGCAGAAATCAAAATAGGAGGAGAGATAAATATTTCAGTAAATAGTCAGTTACCCGACGCAGCCGCCCGCCAGAACGAGCCGTTCAATGTCAAGGCCACTGAACAGCACATAAATGCCTCGATTGGTTTTGCCCATAACGTTGGTGGCTGTTGGGGAGAAAAGTTATAGTTAGAATGATTATCATGTTCAAGGTAAAATATGGACGCGTGCAAGGTACAATCGCATAGTGACACACCACTCACACGTTGTGCTCTGTGGCTACCGGTCGGAGTTTTAGTCATGGGGTGGTTGGTTGGTTGGTTGTATATTCAGGACGCTTTAACCACTTCTGGTCATATCACGTCAATGGGAGAAGTCAGGGACGGGTCCAGAAATTCTGGAAAGGCTGGTGGGGCGGTTCTAGGGTCGTATCCAGATATGCTGGATAGGTTGGGGGGGGGGGGGTTCATACGTTAAATGGTATAAATTTCGGCCAAGTGAGGGTCAAGGGAGGGTGCCGGGGCCAGGCCGGGCCCCCTTGGATCCGCCCCTGAGAAGGAAGAGAGAGAGTGGAGCCATGTCCCCGGGGGTAACCCCCTATTCTTTTCGAAGAAGGAGATGGGATCTTTATCCTGCGACCACACAGACATGGCCACATCGGGGCTCGAACCACCGATCCACGTGCTGTGAGGCTCTCAGGTGGCCAGAACATTCAATGCGAGCGCTCTAACCCACTGAGCTATCGAGGCGGCCCCGTTTAGTCATATGAGCTAGACAAAAAAACAACATCCCGGGAGATGGGATGGGATTAGATCCTCCAAACGGATGTACAAGGGCGCGAACCCCCGACCTGTTGATCTGCAGTTCAGCATGCTTACCAACTAAATTACGAAGGTTATCCGTCAATGGAGAGGTTTTAACTGTTTACTTTTGCCACAGAGTAGATATTACCCTATGCTTTCACCTCGAATCACCTATTTCAGGCTCAGGCGTTATCTTCATGCAAATGACAGCGTCCCCGTTTTTTTCTTCGGTGTAACTGAAGCCCCTTTGAAATTAAGATACTAGTGTTTTTGAGGCCAATTATGGGGGCACACGCATAAAAGCTAAACCGCGATAAGTACTTTCTCGGAATAATGAAATGAGGGTTGATAAAAGATCTAATTTATATTAATTAATTAATATTATAGGCAGATATTCTACATGTTCATTAACTTTTAGTTCTAATCTAAGCAGCGTCAAAAATATGCCCGCGCTGTCACGAGATGAGAGTAAAGACAGATTAATTGAGATGACAGTTTAAGGTCGTCCCGCGGCAGCGGGGGCGTATACAGAGGGAAGAAGGGGCAGCGGTGCTCCTTAAATCTAGGTTATTCATAATACCAAACATGCACACAACTTGGGGCAGTGCAGTGGCAAACTACAACTGGCGGCCGGGTTCGTCGGATAACTTATTAAATATATTAGTTCTCCCCCACCAAAAAAAAAAGCCTGTACACGATATCAGGGGACAGTTTGCCCCCCTGAAATGTTGGTGTTTTAGGCCACTTTTGTGCACATACAGGCTAAATTGGGCCAAGGAACCTCCCGGGACGATGAAGGATGAAGGAATGAAACATGCCCCAGATTAGGTGCCCGGGCCCGGATTCGAACCCAGGACCTATTGATCTGCGGTCTAGTGCCCTAACCACTACACCAGGGAGGCCCCCTCGCCCCCCTGAATGCTTGACCTAGTTTATCTTATGAAGAGCGCACGGAGTCACCCTATCCGCTCACCCAACACATCCAGCTCCGGCCATAGCCCGCTCTATGTCCAATCCGGACATCAGAATCCGGATTCCGGCATTGTGACGCCCCAGAACATTGTCCTCTGGACGGAAACGAATCGGCACCAACATTAACGCACATAACAGCAGAAAACTGACGACTCTATTCCATATATTGGTTACTATAACGACCCTGTTTCCTTTGTCGCCGTAATCGATGTCATAAATTACAGTTACACACCCGAATGTGGTGTCCATCACCCGAATGTGGTGTCCATCAACAATTTGGCCACGAATAGCAACACTGAGATTCCCAAAGCTGTAGCGAATAATGTCTGGTGGTGCATCCAGTCAGCCAGTTATTAAAAGGCATGAAGTTTGAACAATTTTAGTTCCTTCGTCGGCAAGTTATTAAGTAAGAGGCAAGTAGTCCACAAATCGATTTGTTTCCCTCGTCGGTCAATTATTAATAGCCAGGCATTTTACATGTTTTGCATAATATCAAGTTTGTTCCTTCGTTCTAATGATGTCAGCCCAAAAAGCTTTTGTTGTTCCACGTGATAAAAGTAAAGAGTAAAAACTAAGTAATGTCAAGGACGTCCAACAGTGGCGTCTTCAGAGTTGCTGGGTGGGGGGGAGAGGTGGCACTCCTTAACGCTACGTTAGGCAGCATGTACAAGGCTGGGAAGTGTGTATGTGTGAGGGAGGCGGGGGGGGGGGTGATAATAAGGACTATTAGTTATACTACAAATATTAGTTTAGGGAGAGCGCTATGACGGGACCGTTTGAGCCCTTGAAGCAATGATTGCTTGAAGCAATGACCCCCTGAAGCAATGATACCTTAGACGCTTGCCACCCTGGATGTTTGACCTAGTTTAACTTATCAAGAGGGCCTGGAGTCACCCTAATCGCTCACCCAACACATCCGGCTCCGATCATAGCCCGTTCTATGTCCAATCCGGACATCAGAATCCTGATTCCAGCATTGTGACGTCCCAAGACATTGTCCTCTGGACGGAAGCGGATCGGGAACCAACATTAACACACATTTCTATAAGACAGACAGATCACTTAACGAATTCCAGTCCATTGTGACTGGTGGGTGACATGAAATTAAATAGGGCCAAGAGAGCTCCCGGGATAATGAAATGGATTGGGAGTGGGTGGCGCCAGATGCAGGTCTCAGGATTCGAACCCACGACCTGTAGATCAACCAACCGAGCAAGGGAGGCTCCCCTCTATGAACTGGCCATCGGTCTCACATCCAAAATACTTTCGTGGTCGATCATTGTTTCTCTCTCTCTACATAACAGGAGCCGAGCAGCTTCCTTCCTGGTCGAAGGCCACCTTAGATTCTCGCTCACGTGACTGTTGCCCATTGTGACAAGTTGGGGATAAAACCCATCCCGCACTCTGCGACTGGCTACTGCCGAAAATTGCCCGTTTCACCGTAAAATGTACAAGGTTCTTACGAACAAAATCCATCTTGACATTGCTTCTCATATCGAGCAATTATTTCAAGGCGTAGACGAAATAAAGGAAATTTTTCCTTATATATATGGGTCAGTGGAGGGAGTCCTTATATAACAAGGTATTATTTACATCAGGTGTAATACATAAGACCAGACGACTTCGCGCACTGACGTTAGAGATTATAGTCGAACTATTTCAGGCTGAACCAACGTGATGAGTTTCCGGCTTCAGACCAGGGCAAACAGTTTTGGTTTTCCATGGTGTGTGTGACGGATGAGCGCGATGTGGGATTCCGCGGATGAAAGGTCCTGGGTGCCATTCCACCAAGATCTCATAACTTTTGCTCGTAAAATGAGAACAATGAATTGCCGGCCCGAAACAAAAAGAAAAATGTTGAATTTATATATATGTCAAACACTGTTTCAATAATATTTGCTCAAAATAAATTGCACGGCGATGACTGGAATAATCACAGTATAACGCTTATTTCCGTTGATCGTAAAATTACGAGCTGTCGTTAAATTAACATGTGGGATATACGGTTACGAGCTCGTAACTCTTAGTGAAACGTTCCTCAGGATCAGATATACGCTGGTGTAGTGGTGTAGTGGTTAGCGCACTAGACCGCAGATCAATAGGTCCTGGGTTCGAATCCACACATTATCAACATTCTCATCAACAACGAGCAGCGAGATCCAATACAAAAAATAACCAGTAGGAGATTCTTGAAACAGGAAAACATAACCCAGTAAACTTGATGGTACCAGTCACAGTTGTCGTTGACCCTGATAGATTAACATAAACATTGACTGAAGTCAGAAACCTTCAAAGCTAGAAATTTGCCAAGTATGAGAAAATGTATGCTTCGATTTTAAACAACGGCCAAAATGTTGTCTATAAACATTCTGCTGATAAGTCATGCACTGTTGACAATCGTCAATTATTTGCATTAAGCTTTTTTAACAGCTTTATTCATAATAAATGTCATTGTGAGTGTATGTGCATGAGTTTGGGTTGTGTGACTGTCAACAGGGACTGTCACCGAGCAGCTGACCACAAACCATGCTCGGATCCAGGGAAGGGTGGGGGTCCACTTTGGGGTACATTTGGGGTGGGGGAGGGTTCACTTGAAATACTGCTCTGGTAGCGGTTAGCCTAGTTCTATAACAGAAATTAAAATTGTTTGCCAAAAAAGATCCACAGCGTAAAACTGCTCAAGTGGTACTGGTTACTTCGTTCTCTATAAACATTTGGGAAATAATAATTGAAGTTACATCTGTATAAATATTTAATGGCAGCTAATGGATACCGATCATCCATAGTTGGCTTTATGATTTTCACACACAGAGTAGCTATCACATCCAGCTCAGTCAATTCCACGCAGGGTTTTATTTGTTATTACTTGATCTAATTGGCTTCCAGCATATCATCCATGTTGCAGATTTGCTAATTAAATTCAGGGTTTAATATTCTTTTGGTCTGAGGTTTGGTCAATCTTATATTTCATTTTGATTGATCCAGTAATGTAGAAATATGGCTAGATGTTAATTGCTTATGAATTAGCACATAATAAACAATATCCTATAGGTATTACATAAAATTGTTTTACCCTGTAAGCTTGTTTCTCTTCAAAACCTCAAATTTGCATAATGTGCTCCTTTTGTAATTTCAGGGTGTCATACATTTGGTTTTACTTTGTATCAAAATTGACCATCATGGTTATATGATACGTCTGTCACTTCAAATTGTTTAAGTGCCAATACCTCTATATTTGTTTCACACACAAAATTGTTTAACCTTTGTCAAAGTGACCATTTTAGCAGGACTCAAATTTGACACATATGTTTGTTTGCAACTGACACGTTTACTTGAGTATGTTATTTAATAAATATCAAGTGGAGTTATATGTCCCTAATTAAGCCATAGGGTTACTTCTACCATGTGAAGGATGTGAGATTTTAGAAGATGTGAAACATCTATGCATGGAAACTCATATTCTTCCTATATAAACCCAGGTAATTCGGTACTTTAGTCCGGAATAGTACAACTTTTTCAATCCCAAAATAGTTGCGCCCGCATGGTTTTAGGTTGTATCTATATGACATATTAATGGTGTTTAGTTATATTGAGGGATTAATAATTTGACATAGCTCACAATACCACAAGTCGTATGTAACATGGCTCACCAGCGCCGCCTACTGGGAGATTTGCCGGCATAACAACGCCATAGCAGAGCAGGGACTCGCCGTACATATGTTGCGTTTACCCTCCACCCATCAATTCTGCCGTTGCTTTTGACATACAAAAACCTGAAACCCGTAGCAACAACCATGGCCACGCAATGCTTTAACAATGACCTGCACCCTTCACGTCAGCAAATAATGCACAGTATTGCCATCAGCGTTTAAAGCACATCCGATAACTCAATCGTATAATCACAGCCTTTCACCAATATTCGAGCTCAGTATCAATTTATGACAGTATATATTATTTAAACGCATTTACAATTTACCGTGATTTACTCCTACTTCACTTCAGATACCACATATATGTAAATATGGGTCAAGTCCATACTATAGTGAAGTTCGCAAATTCACAATTTCACATACCTGGAACCTTACAATCTTCAAAGACTAATTCACACGTATCGGATCCACGCATGCCCAACTTGTCCAGCTTCGGAGAGGTAGTGAAGCCCTCCATGCCCTGGAGGAAACAACCAATCACACTGAAAAACTCTTTATGTGGGTTAACATTCAGAGCACAGATAGATTGAATAATTTACATGGAACGCCTGAACCTATGTAGGTCAAATTGCGGCAATGAGAATGGTCACGGAAGAGAGTAATCCCCTTTTCTTTTGCGACGAAAGATATGGGATCTTTTTTCTGCACAAACATACCACATTTGCACATGTTGGATTCGACCCACGCACCGGTCGGTCGCTTGGGCCGGCCCAGCAGAGCACAAACTCGACAATGGTGCTGTTTTGCTTATATAATAGTGCTGCTCTCTTAGGCCACGCGTGCTTACATGAAGGCAGCAGTGGGCCAGGAAACACAAGTGCGAAGAAGAATACAGACCTTTTCTACGAGGAAGGCAGTCACTCCATGCTGCGGCTTGGACGCATTGAGGTCAGTCTTGGCGTACACGACAAGGACGTCGGCAACTGGGCCGTTGGTGATCCAGAACTTTGTGCCATTCAACACGTAATAGTCCCCTACACGGCGACAGGACATGATAATAAATACAGATTATCAATATATTATCGGGCTGCATTGACAAAATCTGTATTGCTTTGTGTTAAAACAGAGGGACTTCAAATGACTGATATCCAGGCAAATAGTATACAAGGTTCCTCTCACGAAATATATAAATGTGACTTCATTCCAAAATATATCAAGGAATATATGCCTAACTCCACTTCACTCTTCAGTAAATAGCCATGTTTTGATTAATGAAGGGCGTTACCTGACATGATTGTAACAGGAACAAGCAAAATATCATTTTTAGCTCCAATCACCTAACCTAATTCGAGCGAATAAGCCTTTGGCTTCTGCTCTCGTCACAATAAATGTCTTACAAAATGTACTGAATGAATGTAATTTGTGTTTTGTTCTTGTGACAATAAACTGATTATTATTATTATTAAAAAAAAGGTCAGACCACCTCATCAAAAAATCATGTGGTTGGATGAAACATGCCCCAGATGCGAGTGTCGTGGCGTGTATATGACCTGTTGCTCTGCAGCTCAACCTGCCGAAGGACATAGCCACGGTGGCTCCCCCAGCGCAGAAGACATAACTGACCGCTGGGCTGACGTGTTAATACCACTGTAGACATGGACACACACGTGTGTGAGAGCCCAAAACGTCCGACTGCCCAAAACGGGCTAGTATCAGGACTTCCACACCTATAACATAATGCACAGTTAGACGCCGATTTTTGTCCAAGCACAACACGATCATCAATAATAAATATGTCCCCAGATTTGTTTCATACCCTCCTAATCTCGCAATAAATATTGTTTTAATGGATAGATCTAGGTCCGGAGGGTGTGACAAGTCCCATAACGAGCAAAGAGGCAAAGGCTGTAAAGTATTGCTAACGCTTTTTCCGTGCCTTGTTACGCACGGTTTCCATACTGAAGCTCACACGTCCATCCCCCCCCCCCCACCCCTGCCCAGCTTCTCATGAAACCTCTATGTTGTTCGTATATCGCTAACTGAGAGCTACAATACGAGAGTATCGCGGCTTCATATCGGCAGTATGTGTAGGATCGCAACGTCAAATGCAACTGCTAGTTTCCTCTTAGTTATGTAGGACGTTTTGAGCAGTCGGACGTTTTGGGCCCCAACACACGTGCTCTGTCATTAGAGGGGGGGGGGGGTCCCACCTTTCTTCTCTGCTCGGCACTTCATGGAGACGACATCGGATCCCGCGGTCGACTCGCTCATGGCCAGAGCGCCAATGTGCTCTCCACTACACAGCTGACAACAATAACCGCGAATGTAAAGACGAAATTGGTTGAAGAGAAAATAACAGGCGCGTGTAGTTCAGTCAAATTTTAAACAAAGGGGTAAGGATGGGGTGGTGTGCAGGTGAAAATAACGTCAGACAACGTCAGACAACAATCTTAACTCGAAATATATTTTTGAAAGTGTGGTCTGATACACTTATCAAGAGTTATCCAAGAAGCTTTCAGCTATTTCAGAGTATACCATACCTTTGGCAGATACTTTTCCTTTTGCGCATCTGAACCATTTCTGACTATCTGATTAAGGCAGAGGTTTGAATGTGCACCATAACTGAGGGCAACTCCCCCTGCAGCTCTTGACATTTCTTCCATGCATATGATATGGTCCAGGTAGGTAGCCCCAGTGCCGCCATACTCCGCTGAAACATACCGGTAGGTCACTCCTACTGTTTATAGATATCGTAAACTGTCTATTTGAAGCCGCACCCCAACGTTGGCCTCAAAACCGGGTTGGCAGGCATCCAGAACCATTTCCGGAAAACTACATATTATAAGCCGCACCCGGACTTTGGCCTCTTGACACCCCCCCCCCCCCACCCCCCTTCCCTGTATCCCTGCTTAATCCCGGGAACGAAACCAACCAATTAATTGTTTATACAAGCAGTCGCGACTACTTACAAAATTCAGCTCTCCCTCTCGGATCGCACCTCTTATCAAGTGTCACACCAGTGGCTGGCTCTCCTGGCCCCTACCAAGCCAATTAATTGTTTATACAAGCAGTCGCGACTACTAACAACATTCAGCTCTCCCTCTCCGATCGAAGCTGTTATCAATTGTCACACCAGTGGCTGGCTCTCCTGGCTTATACTGCATGTTTATGAATCACTGTTGTTCCTACCCAGTCTCAAGTTTCTGTCTGGCACAATTAACTTATTGCGTTTGGTGCGAGTCCGGCGGCAGCCGTATTAATTTACACCACCTGAAACCTGGCCTCTGATCATTGGTCTACAATAGGTGTGGGCGGAGTCGCATGGCAGTAGTACTAAATAACACAACCGTAAGTAGCTCATTGTCAATCTTGATTGCCACAGTAACACAATGCCTGGGAAAAGAGCATCTTACGACGCAGCTTTCAAGTTGAATTATCTCCAGACTTGCTGACTTGTATGACGTTATGATGCAATACATTATTTTGGCAACACCGGTAATTTTCGTATCACTCCCCTCCCCCGCGCTGGTCTCGTCACGCTCACTTGAAATCGGCAAAAGGCCCTATTTAAAGCCGCACCCTGACTTGCGACTCAAACCCAGAAAGTGGAACCTCCAACTTCCTAATATAAGCCACGGCTTCAAATAGGCAGTTTACGGTAGGTAGTTGTTTTTGAGTGATACACTGAGTGCCACCCTTAACATGCTATAAATGGCTTGTACACAAATTTTTATTTTCAAACTGACCTTGCAGTATAGGAGGAACTGCACTGTGCAATCTCCTTTTGTAGACAGAAAGGCATTACTCTGTATATCAGAGAACATTAGACTTGGATGTAAGAGCTTCCTAAAATGCACAATAACATAATTTTCATAGAATTTTTTTTTTTTTTTTTTTTTAAGAATGTACTAGATATATGGTCTGACATTGAAAGTACCAGCCCTTCAATAAATGTTTGCATTATCAACTTTCACTTTAGATTATATGCCAAAATACAGCAGCAATCTCCAACTTTTGATGACATAGTAAAAAGAGCCTTATAACATGTCTTTTATTCATTGCATATTACATATTTGTCTCTGCAATAAGGACCTAAATATATCATTTCCATTTCAAAAAGCAAAAATTGCTGCATGAGTAACATTAAGCGTACACATTCTGTTGTATTTACCAATGAACCACACCATATTCCTTTCCCATAACTATGTTCAGGGCTTTCATTTCTGACCTGCAGACTTTTTCCAACCCATGATTCAAATTGGGGGCTGCAAACATTTACAGTATGTAAAACATACTCACGTGGGGCTGTGATTCCAAGCAATCCTAAATTTCCAAGTTCCTTCCAAAAGTCCTGTTAATAAAATGATCAGTTGCATGAATCATACTTGTCACTAAGTTAATCTTTAATAATTACCAGTAGATTTATTTTTATTTGTTCATGGTGACAAACATCCTTGTAACAGCCCACATAATACTACTAACATTTTATATCTGGTAGAACAATGGATGTGATGGGTTCTTATATGGAAAACTATGCAGGTTTCTACATGTTGATTGAAGAAACAATATTAAATCAATACAGACCCTCATTCCATGAAAGGTATTTTCTCTGTCAATCTCAGCTGCCTTGGGTGCCAATTTTTCTTGGGCAAACTGAAATACAGTCTGTCTTAACTGAAAAGGAAATAGTATAGATACTGAGCAACTGTCCCACACCAATACCAACTGCATAAAAATTAAAAGTTACTATTTTGATAAAAATTAGTGATTATTAATCTTAATGATGATTTAATCAGATCGGAGGGAGGTGCCTTAGGTATTGGAACAAGAGCAACATAGAAGCAATAATTTAAAGTTCTATTTATTTATGCTGTGATATTACCATCTATATTTTTAGCAAATTTGTATGGGCGCTATCGCTCTCTGAAGATTAGCAACGTGAGTAAGCAATACTGGACCATTTTATAATTGTACTGCAATTTTATCCTTTGATATGATATTAATATCAATAATCTGTCTTAATGCTAAGCCTAACCTTCCATCAGCAACATACTCTGTAATAAATATATACTAAAACACATGACATGTAACAGCATGTAATTTTGATATCATTAAAATGATCTTGTATTGCTTACTCATCTCAGTAATTTTCAGATCAGGGCAAATTTGTATAAGGCATGGGCCAAAACGTCACTCTAATATCTTTTATGAAGACTTAAGCTTATCTGACAAGCTGTAAAATACAGTAAAAGGTCTAGTGCTAAATCACCCTGGTGATACAACAGTGTCAGTGGCCAGGGTAATTTAACCCTATACAGATAAAAGCCATGCCACTCTATGTATTTATGAAGACAAAGCTTATTTGACAAGCTATAAAATACAGTAAAAGGTCTGACACTGTTACAGTTACACAACAGTGCCAGTAACCAGTTTGAATGAGCACTGTAAAAGCCTTAGAAAAGGTCCAGGTTATAAGCTAGCCAGAAGTATTTAAATTAGCCTGACTTAATTAAACTTTGACAGTTGGGATACAACAGTGTAAGATCAAGGCAGGGGAAGTTCCTGACAGAGTGACATTGACAGTGAGAGACAAAAGGCCTGAGGGACGCTGTCACTGACAGTGATAAGTTAAAAAAAAAACATGCGGGTTGACGACTGAGGCTGAGCTGCTTGAGTGCATCGGCCTTCATCACTGGCACTGTTGTGTTGAATTCTGTTCACCAGTTGGCAGTTCACTGCCAGCGGGACTTGCCTGTTTCTGCTCTTCTGTCAGTCCAAACAAATCGTCGTTAATGGGGTAATAGGAGCTTGCCATACGACTGCATCTCTTTCCTACTTGGTCCCTTCCCTTTAACAAAGTATTTGTGCGCAGAGAGCAACAAAGACCGGTTCGAAATAACCGAGACATCCTTCCTTCTAAATGTTGAATGTCCAAGTTGCAGTGGTCACCTTTGCACCATATAAACTAAATGCTGAAAACGTCTGTGTTCACACGACACAGAGACAGCGAAAGCGTAAATCTCTCTCAATTAGAGGTAGATACACTTTTCTTCGATCTCCCCGCTAACGCTATGGTCCGTAATACGAAGGACGAGCTCGATCGAAGAGTGACTTAACCTGCCTAAATTGGAGTCCATATCGAAGACGAAGATCAAATGCGTTCAGGTTATTTTTGGAGTCCATGTTTTGCGTTCCGTCGTCGAATAAGATAAGATAATTGAAAACACATTGACCGACAATGATAAGTCACATGAAGTTGATAAAGTAAATATATAAAATAACAATATGATGCATCATAATAAATATTGAATCACTTTTCATATAACTCGTTTTCGCGTTTTAATTACCCCCTAGACGTAGTGTGTTGCATGCAAGAATTGCATCCACATGAAAAGACATTGTGCGTTAGCAGCACGTTTCGCGAAATTGACGCTGAAAAAATTGACGCGAATGGTTTGCCATTGACCTAATTCAAAATCTTCAAAGGTTTTCGGCATCGTCGAGGAGAGGGTGGTTGTGCAGTTTGGGAGTGTGGCAGAGTTTGCTTATGAAGATTTGTAAACGTCACCAAAGTTTACCATCTCATATACTCATATCCAATACTTGGTGCAGTGATCTATATCTGGGCATCTTGGCTCTATAGACCGAGGCGCGATATAACTTTAACTCCAACCTCTCACGGTTTTACATATCCTCCCACCTCAGGAAAACAGGTAGGTCTCATATATGTTAACAACTAGTTTACTAGCCAACTGGATTATAAATCATGCAGGTATTTCAGGGATTTTTTCTTGTTGGATGGAGGTAAACATGTGTTGATATGCCCTGCGAAAAATGCAGCAAACAGAATGCTTTGAAATAACAATAATTGCAGTAGCAGACATTTTCTACCAATGTAGTTAAGCCTACGGGGCTGAATAAGCCAATTGCAGGCAGAGCTTTCCAACGTCATCACAAGACTTTCATGATTTGGCTATGTTCTAAAATGTACCCACTGAGTAGAATCTAGTTGATTTTGGCTCCGTCACTTCAACCCCGGCCTCGGCCCAGTCTACTGCGAGATCAGCATTTGATTAGAGTCTACCAATTAGGGTGTACCCAAATTGGAAATATAAGTCAGAGCATGACCTGAGCTAATTGAAAAAAAAAAAAAAAAAAAAAAAGGTTGTTCACGCTGTATCTTTCGCGTGTGTGTGTTTGTTTGCGCGTGACTGACATACGGCATATGCGTCTAACTCACAGTGAAATGCACCATACATATAGTTCGCTTTACACATTGTCACGCAGACTGGCTGCCCCTTGCATGGTGGCGGCTCACGGCCAGTGCTGCCTCGTGTTGCGGGATGTTGTATGCCCTCGATAGGGGTGGGAGTGGGGTTCGGGTTCCCAGATCACAAAGATTATATTTGTCTATTCCCAGTCCACAAATAATTAGTTACATAATTTAACAAGATGAATTCCCGGTTCACGATGAATTGAAAATCATACTATGGTTGGGGGGAATTTACAATTTACAAATTTGTAATATTACTCTATCTTAATATTACTCAGCCTAGAAAAGGTCATTACATCTGTTGCCCATCTATTACACCTGTTGCCTCGTAACATCCGTCCGCCCGTCCATATATCCGTCCATCTATCCAGCCTCCCTTCCTGCAATGCAAAAGCACCTGACATAAAGTTGGCTGTGTGAGACCAACTTTTGGCGATCGTAAATATGCGGCTCCGGTCAAAGTACTTGTTCCGTCTGCGAGCATGCGCAGAAGGCACAATTAACAACAGACAGAGCGTCGTTTCAGACAAGACAGGCAAAATGGAAACAATCAAAACTGAGCTTACTGGTTTGTTGTTTTCCTTTGCCCAATATTTTAGAACAAAAATGGGTCCTGGTTATTTAGTGAACATGTTTGATTTAGTGATTACCCCTCGCATGTACAAAGAGCTTACCTGCCGGGTTGTTTAACCGGCCCCTACGCATGCTATATTCTACGACGGCAAAAATGGCGCCTCCCTCCCCCGGGGGCCGGGCGCCCCGATGGTGGGGAAGCAGGGGTGGGGACTACATTACTACAGCTGTACAGTGGCGGGGGTGTGCCGCCCATGCCATAGAGGGAAAACAGGACAGAAATGCACGATTTTGTGGTCATTTTGTTAAAAAAGGCATCCAAACTACAGAAATAGACATTGACATTCTATTAAGCTTAGATCTAGCCCTGTTCAATGTTGCATGCCTGGGTGCGCGCTAGCCGTTCGCCACATCGCCAATGGCGAAGGCAAACTGTATGTGGCGCAAAATTGGCCCATGCGTGTCGCCACAGATGCGAAAACAAATGGCCTGGTTTTGATCAACGATCAATACGCGATTTCGCAAAACTAATTGCCCGCCTTGATGTCGTTGTCATTGGCACAGGGTAACCCCAAAGGTGAACACATGTCTAACATTTTCCAAAGTGACCTGTACTTCTAGTTATTTTCTGAATAATTAATTTCCGTTTCCACAAGGAATGAACTCTGCGCTAGCGTTGTCCAAGCAAACGGTGACAAAATAATGGTGGCGAAGGGCACAAGCTACGCAGCCGTCAATAAGCCAAATCACCCTTTCCAATGCGCACACTCGTATTTGATTTCCGGTGCGAGCCTGTGGGGGAGTTTTCTCGGCTGTGGGCATGTTGTTCGTCAGTAACAGTGTTCAGGGTAAAGGCAAACTATCTGGTGTTAGTTAGGTATTTCATATGAAACCCCAAATTTGTATGACTGAGAATTTCTTGTGTAATCCATGGGGCACACAACAGAACTCTGTAGAGCGGGTTTACTGGGAAAAGACGGAAGACGCCAAGCAGAATTGCATGGAAATGTGGCATATAGGGCAGGTCAATAGCAAACAGGTTGATCCCTCTTCAAGCGGAAAAAAGGGGGAGGGGGCTAATCCGGAACTCGCAGTAAATGACCACGTAGGGTTGGAGAGATATGTGGCATTAATGGCTAAAAGAGCCATATGACTGCTCCCCACCATTTAGACTACCCCTCCTCAGAGTCACCAGTCCTCAACCGAGCCTGAGGCAAGATTGGAATGGACCAGAATTGTATATAGAAAGGATCCAGAATTCAGGTAAAAAGAGGATTTTGAAGTCAGACTTTCCTCGCATATTGTCGTGATTTCTCCGCCCGGAGACCTCAATTCCTCAATCATCGGGCCAGGAGCGGATACAGGATTTTAAAAATGGGAGGAGATTGATTTTAGGTATCTTCGAAAAATTTACGACTATTGAGATTAGGCGTCCGCTACTGTACTTTCGAGTCCTTTGCATGCCCTTGAGGACTCGACGCTAACTCCTAACATGTACTTGTCCTGTGGGACAAGCACTTTCAATTTTTACTTGTCTCACCTGATTACCTTGTTCTCCCCCTCCCACCCAAAAACAAAACCAACAAAAAACATTGGGTGGCTGGGGTGTGAGGTCCCTCCTAGGTGTGTGTGAATGGCTGATTGGTCCCTCCTGGGTGTGTGTGGGAGGAGGAGGGAGAGGGCATCTATCGCGGGTGATGTGAGGGAGGGGAATCTGTTCTGGGTGTATGTGAGCGGGCGGTTGAGTGGGGGATCCTTCCTGGTTGTGTGTGAGGGGGAGAGAGTCCGTCCTGGGTGTGTGTGAGGGGGAGAGGGTCCATCCTGCATGTGTGTCAAGGGTGGGGATGTGGTGGGGGGTCCGTCCTAGGTGTGTATGATGGGGAGGGGGTCCGTCATGGATGTATGTGAGGCGGGACTGGAGATGGATCCATGCTATGGCGTGTAATACATTGGTTTCTATCGTCGGTCTACGCAGAAATCCATAATGCCCAAGATATCGCCTCATGAAGAACCATGCAACAATATGGTTGAGAGAAGCAGACTAACACAAAGGACTAATAAGTGTCACAATCATTTTTGACATACATCTTGTAAATGCATGCATTCACATCCACAAATGAATTAGTTGACAATGAACCAGAAAAAGCCAACCAAAAAACTCTGGGTACAAAAGTTTGGAAAACTTTATACTTGTCTGACACTTGCCGGACAAGTACAGGGAACTGTTTACTTACTTTACTATTGTTTATCCTGAATGGATCCCTATGATGCATTGCACACGCAAGTCTGATTTGGTTCGAAAATACAATGTTTCTTGAGGGGGAGAAATACAACACATATGTGGCTACTGGGATCTGTGTGCGGCTAAAGAAAATTGAAGCTGTTTAGCCACAGTGGCTAATTAAAATGAATTGCTAGAGCACACCCAGCATGCCCCTCTCTGGCTTATCCGCTCTGAGGAGCGGGCCAAAGGGCCATGAAGTAAACATTCAAATTTAGCGTTGATTAAAAAATGTATACTCTTCGGGCTGCAATTACAGAAATATAGACAAATAAATGGTCCTTATCGATGTGTCAAGTTCTTCATACCTTTATAGTTCCATCGGCAAAGTGATTGAATACACACAAATGTGATCACTTTTCCTACTTGCAAAACTTTCCAACAACAATTTTTGTACAACTTCTCCTTACGGCCCTGTTGCTGTTACATCACAGTTCTCGTCGATTTCCCGGCGGACAGAGCTCGTTCCTCCCATCACACTTTTCCCTAAGACTATGGCGTAAGCGTAACGCCCTCTGCCGGGAGATCGATGTGAGGAACATTGAAGCTGCAAAAATTCCTTTTTCATTGCTTTTGCTTTGAGATGCTAAAAGTACTGTTAGTATAGAAACTTTGCACAGGCATATAATGCTCTGTCCCCTTGTCTAATATCTGATATTAGACTCTTCCGTACGCTTACTTTTAACCAATAAAAACGCAGTAATATGACCTTCACCTTACAACGTCATAAAAAGTGGCTGTTAACACACTTTCGTCTGCTATACTTTATGCTGGAGACTATAGTGTTGTGCTGTTATTAAACAAGATACACTTTCAAGTAAGTTAAAATCACAAGGGTCTCGTGTAATGGAGCAAAAAAATACATAAATCGTGGCTGCAAATGGTGCACAGACAAAAATATTTACGAAAACGAGGCAGCAGATATTAAACATGCCGACTATAGGATCTTACCCATGGCTATGGGGAGGGCATCTGTACAGGGAGCTCCCTGTAGCGATGGCTTAAATAACACTGCCTGCACTGTTAGCGGCCATTTCGCATATGCATCCTCCTCTCTCAGATGCATGGACAGAGTGGTGTTAGCAGCCTTCACGCCTGCATGTACCCCTTCCAGACTCTCTGCATCATGAGCACTCGAATCAGCACGCTCGTATTTATATAAAATATAAGAGTATGCAATATCTCAGAGAGGCCAGACAAACATTGGATATATCAAAATACATCATTGTTGTCAGGCATTCAGAAATAACATTAAACATTGTCGATTGGTGAGAGATCGTCTAAATATGCATGTGACCTGTTAGGCATACCATCACTATTCTGACATGTCTGATAAATATATGTAATTCCACTGTCCTGGGCAGTCTGACAGTCTCTTAGGTCTTTCCTTGAATGTATCTTAAAATTAGGATGCATATATGTATTATACGCCTACCACAGCCCACCCCCCTCCCCCGGGTAGCCTGTTATGGGGCGCAACCACTGGTGAGATTGTAGCCCCTGTTGATTATTGGAACACAACTAGAATATAAAGTGATTGGCTGCAATTTTGGGAAAACATCCAATAGGCACCTTGAGAGAAATTGCAGATTTCTGCTCCAGGGGTTGAGACACCAAAGGAGTCATTTGTGGGGTTTACACCCATTTGACCGCTGTAATGATTTGACCACCAGTGGGGTTTGGGGGTTAATGTTTGAGGGGGTAGAAGTATGCCCAGGTGAAGTGGTGCCATCTGGCGTGACTGTTTAACACAATATTGCTCAGAGATGCGTGGGTACTCATTCCCTTTAAATGCTCTTTCGATACAGAATGGTCAGCTAACATAAATACACTTGAAAATGACACCAAAAATACCCATTGTTTGAAGAACACAAAAAGGGAATGAGAACCCAGGTGTGTCTGTGCACAATGTTGCTCTAAACAGTCACGGCCAGATGGCACCACTTCAAGTACATTCACACATGAATGAACCGCCATATCTGTTTATCATTGCACACAGCATGAAAGTTGTAGCAGTAGATTAAATTGCCTTGCATACCTTTATAATATGAGTAAAGATGTCAACTAAAAGGTAACCCTTTATCCAAATGTGGAAAGAACTGAGTACAAAATTTTAAAATTTCCGGATAGAATGGTTGAATAAATCGTTTCATTACATTTCTTGAAGATGAGATGCCAACTGAGCTGGTGAAGATCGAAGATCAGACACTAAACATGGCAACGACAGAAGATCAGATGGAAGAGGAAGAGGTATCCGCAGAGCAGCCGGAACAGGAAGTTGACATGGATCGCAAGCTCAAACGAGCATTTCCAGAGGGAGGTGAATCAACATTCAAGGCCAAACGGAAAAAAAAGGTACATTCCCACATGTGCTTTTAAATCTTAAAAATAGTCATAAACCTGAGCTTTGTGGAAACAATTGCTGGTTGACCTCATCCCCTATCTGATCTGCTTAATGCCTCTCCAAGTGGCTAGGAAGCCTGGATTCTTCGTTCTGGTCGAGTCAATGTCAGTTTGTTCTCTTGAGATTTATGCAATCAACATATGCAAGAATGTTTTATTGAATTAATTATAAGCTGCTGTGTTGGAGGAGCAGTGAAATGACCTGACACACATCAGTTTCATCTGCCACCAGTCGGTTAGGGCAAGGCTGCATGAACAGGAGTGGTGACTAGTGTGGCTTGCAATTGTGGATGCACTGCAGGGGAGGTATGAGTAGGAGAGAAATGAGGCAGTGATAGAAAGGTGTGAGCAAAGAAAATGTGTGCGTGCTGGGGGAGGGAGTGGCTGGGTTAATTAATCAGATAAATAAGATAATATTGTGTATGATACCCAACACTTAAGATTGTGATAAATTCAACAGTTGGGAGTGGTCAAGATCCTTTACGAAGGGTCTGGCTAGATTAGCCTGTGCGGAGAAAAAATAAACAGACGGCCAGCAGACCACCAGCCATGGAGAAATACCTTCCTTCACTATCTTTTAGGCAAAATGTGTGAAACAATCATTGGATACAAAAATGTGTGTAGGTAGGCTTAAAACATTCAAGATCTCCAAGATTTCATTTCAGTATGTGTCAAGTGTACCTTGCTCTGACATTGTAATATTGCACTGACGCCGCGCTTTTAGGTCCCCGGACCCCCACTGCCGAAGAACGCCTTAATGCAACTGAACGAGGTGAAACCCGGCCTGGAGTTCACCCTGGTGGCCCAGTCTGGCCCGGTGCACGCCCCGACCTTTCTGATGACGGTCGAGGTGAACGGCCAGGTGTTCGAGGGCTGTGGCACCAGCAAGAAGAAAGCCAAGCTGCTGTGTGCCGAGAAGGCCCTGGCCTCCTTCGTCCAGTTCCCCAACGCCTCAGAGGCTCATCAGGCCCTCGGCAGAGAGATCACCAGCGGGGACTTCACCTCAGACAACACGGACAACCCCAGTCTGTTCAATGCCTTCGACCCAAACCAGGTCTGTGGTCCCGCGCTTCTATCATATTGATATCCCTTACGGGGAATGCCTTGTGGGATAAGGATATTGATAATAATAAGAAGTTTAAGTACTGTTTTTGTACTTGTGTCACTGATAGCTATTTTCCATATCAGGATCACATGGATTTTTTACTCTATGACCTCAATGTACACCGTTTTAACAGGTCGTGGGTTCGAACATTGTTACTTACACTTCCGGCACATTTTCATTCAACCAGGGAGGTTTCTTGGCCCCATGTACACTGCCATGTACCAAATATCATCCTAAAGCATTTTCATTTCACTATTTCCAAAATACGCATTTTCATTTCACTATTTCCAAAATACGCATTTTCATTTCACTATTTCCAAAAATACGCATTTTCATTTCACTATTTCCAAAATACGCATTTTTATTTTACTTTTTCCAAAATACGCTCGGTTTTGTCGTTATTTATTTACCAGGCACTTATGTTATCTTTCGTTACTTTATATTATGTTATATGCTAGATATTATCATTATTTTCATCGCTTGCGTTTCATCCCGTACACTGGCGCTTCCTATGCTCACAGCCCGCCAACGCGCCGCAGTCCCCCAAGCCACCGGGCACGGGTACCGGTAACGGCACCGCCCCGGCCACCCCGACGCCGGCGACCGTGGCCGTTGCCTTGACGCCGTCTCCTCAGGTGCTGGCCAATCAGCCGGCCGGGAAGAACCCCATCATGATTCTGAACGAGATTCGCCCCGGCACCAAATACGAGTTCGTCTCGGAGACCGGCGACTCACACTCCAAGAACTTCGTCATGAGCGTCACTTTGGACGGCGAGACCTTCGAGGGATCGGGCCGGAACAAAAAACTGGCCAAGGCCAGGGCGTCGCAAGCCGCGCTACAGAAAATCTTCAACCTCCAGTTCGCCGTGGCTCCAGGTTTGTCCGACTGCCAGGGGGTGGTGGGGGGGGGGAGGGGTAGGGTAGGATTTGGAGAGAGCTGAGGGGTATTTTTTAAATGTATGGTTCTGCGCATTGTACAATATTATTAATTGGGTTGCACAATGCAATGCGTCATCAGGTCTGTCCCAGGATTATCGTATTCATTATTATCCGATTAATCTGGGCTTTCGTAGGTATTAAATGATTGATTTGCTTTAAAAAAAGTTTAGTAAAACTGGGAAGATTTTGGGTGAGAATATTCAATGTTGTAGTATGTGGGAAATTGAGAGTATATATCATATTTGAATAACCGATGTGGAAAAGCGATTTAAAGAGAACTATGACACGAAGTTCTGCCTCGAACGGTAGATTTGTATTCCCGACTCTTGTTTTGGGCATACGAATCTAGTGTTTTGCATAATAAATGTTACCATAAATTTTAAACACGTCAAGAGCAAATACGACAACCTGCTGTCTTTTAAGTCTGAGAATGGACTTCCATCAGGGTAGATCCGTCGGTTGCCAAATCCTCCGTGCTGTGCGCTTCGGGATTTCAGAACGACGAATCTATACCATTTCCTTCATTCTCCAGAACTGAAAGCGTAATCAGATTATTATTGTTACATGACTTTATTTTCTGTTCGCAAATACCTACTTGGCAAGCACTGAATTTTCTGGTACGCATGTACCAAGAGTACAAGGAAAAAAAAAAAGAAAAAAGGATAGCGTTCAGAAAATATCGCGATGATATTTCCACGCTACCCTCGCTACGGGCCGTGGATTTGCCGCTCTTTCATCTCCGGCGTGATTCGGGTAGCGGCGGGAGGCCACCAAGCGCCCTCTGGTGGCCAGCGTGCGCGTTTTACATGGCTGTCTCACGGGAAATGGTGCGGCGTCTCCCGCTGGACAGCGATGTGAAGGCTGCGCGCGCACGACACCGTGGACGTATATTTTTGCGCGAGGCCCTCTGCAGGAACGAAAACGAAAGCGAAAGCGCCGATTCCTGGCGAATGCCTCGCGCGTCAAGATCTGTCCAATGTTGTTCAATGGAGAACTCCAGGAAAGTA
Organism: Arenicola marina; assembly: GCA_964019135.1. Taxonomy (NCBI): domain Eukaryota; kingdom Metazoa; phylum Annelida; class Polychaeta; family Arenicolidae; genus Arenicola; species Arenicola marina. The sequence goes on from OZ025251.1 coordinate 10,277,205, forward strand.
AGTGCGCTGTCTTACCATTAGCCGTCAACATAACAGAGCAAATCGCCTCATCATCAATGTCGTCGCAATAGGTTGTTTTTATTCCTGTAAGCAGAGAGTGAGAGAGAGAGAGTTGAAATGGTAACGCGTGTTTAACATAATCTCAAAACAGAATAATCTAGGCTGGGATCGACTAAAGAATGGGGACTGGGGGGGGGGGTTGAATTTGTATTGGTGCGGTTAAATGTGTTCAGAAGTGTCTGTAGGGTTGGAGTAACGCTCTTTATCGCAGCTAGACATCTACCCCACAGTTATAAGGATTTTAAACCCATACTTTCCCGTAATGTATTATTCAAACCCGAAGTAAACCTTGAAAGCCAAGTTTATTTATTGTTTTTAAACTAGACCCATGCTGCCAGCCTTTAATAATATTTGTTGCCTCATACCTTTTTATTTATTTAATAAATATTTAACGACCCCGGTACGATTTAAGGAAGGTGTTTTAGGCAAATAAATTCTCAGGTGAAACTGAAAAATAAAAAATAAAATAAATTCCCAGATTGTCATAACAAAGGCAGATTTAATACTTTAAATATAGCGTGAGTAGTAGAACATCTCTCGGTACAGGTCTGTGGTACATGTGTTGCGGTGCACACGTGGGTTGACGACATTGCTATGTTGGCGGTTTGCTCTGTGATGTTGTGCCTAATGTCTTTGTATGGTTGGATGCACGTGACACCACAAAGGGCCGTTGTGCCGTGGTGTGTTCATATTTTCTTCGAGTCCTGCCATTGGCTGGCACACCTGGGGCGTTGTCGAGGCCATCAACCCGGGGGAAGCCAACAGTATCTCAAAGTATCGTCCGCTAACGACCAGTGGGCGCCGTGAAGTACTGTCGGGTGTATAGTTTGCAGGTAGCGGTAGTCTATCTATAACTGATAGGTATCTGCAGACTATAGAGTATAGGTATCCATTGTCTAGACTGCCGGTATCTGTTGTCCAGATTACAGGTATCTGTAGTCTAGATTATGGGTGTCTGTAGTCTACATTACAGGTATATGTAGTCTAGATTATGGGTATCTGTAGTCTACATTTCAGGTATCTGTAGTCTAGATTATAGGTATCTGTAGTCTAGATTATAGGTACCTGTAGTCCAAATTATAGGTATCTGTAGTCCAGATTATAGGTATCTGATCTAGATTATAGGTATCTGTGGTCTAGATTACAGGTATCTGTAGTCTAGATTATAGGTATCTTATCTAGATTATAGGTATCTGTGGTCTAGATTACAGGTATCTGTAGTCTAGATTATAGGTATCTGCTGTGCAGTTTATAGGTACCGGTAGTCTAAATTACAGGTATATGTAGTCTAGATTATAGGTATCTGTAGGCAATAGATCTACAGGTATCTGTAGTCGATAGATCTGTAGGTTTCTGTGGTCTAGATTATAAGAAGATTATAGGTATTTTTAGCCTAGATTATAAGAAGTTTATAGGTGTCTGGATTATAAAAGGTTATGGGTGTCTGGATTATAGGTATCTGTAGTCTACATTACAGGTATCTGTAGTCGATAGATCTGCAGGTATCTGTGTACTTGATTATATCAGTCTGTCGTCTAGACTATATGAATCGATAGTCTAGATTATAGGAATCTGTGGTCTAGATTATAGGAATCTGTGGTCTAGATTATAGGTATCTGGTCTAGATTATAGGTATCTGTGGTCTAGATTATGATAATCTGTTCTTTAGATTATGGGTATATGTAGATTATTTATAGGAATCTGTGGTCTAGATTATAGGTATCTGTGGTCTAGATTATAGGTATCTGTGGTCTAGATTATAATAATATGTTCTCTAGATTATGGGTATATGTAGATTATTTATAGGAATCTGTGGTCTAGATTATAGGTATCTGTGGTCTAGATTATAGGATCTGTGGTCTAGAATATAGGTATCTGTGGTCTAGATTATAGGAATCTGTGGTCTAGATTGTAGGAATCTGTGGTCTAGATTATAGGAATCTGTAGTCTAGATTACAGGAATCTGTGGTCTATATTATAGGTACTGGTATTTGTAGTGTAGATTATAGATATCTGTGGACTAGATTATAGGAATCTGTGGTCTAGATTATAGGCATCTGTGGTCTAGATTACAGGAACATGTGATCTAAGTTATAGATCTGCAGTCTAGGTTAAAGGTATCTGTAGTCTAGATTATAGGAATCTCTGGTCTATAGGTATCAATATGTGTGTGTCTAGATTATAGATATCTGTGGTCTATATTATAAGTACCAGTATCTGTCGTCTATATTACAGGAATCTGTAGTCTTTATGATAGGTACTGGTATCTGTAGTCTACATTGTAGATAGCTGTGGTCTATATTACAGGAATCTGTGGTCTATATGATAGGTACTGGAATCTGTAGTGTAGATTATATATATCTGTGGTCCAGATTATAAGAATCTGCAGTCTAGATTGCAGGAATATGTGATCTAGATTGCAGATTGTGATATGTCACAGGAATATGTGATCTAGATTCTAGGGATCTGTTACTAGGTACTGGAAACTGTAGTGTAGATTATAGATATCTGTGGTCTAGATATGTGGTATAGATTATAGGAATATGTAGTCTAAATTCTAGGTATCTGTAGTCTATAATTGTAGGTATCTGTAATCAGATCTGTAGTCTAAAAGTAGGTTAGAGGTATTCTAAAGTTAGGTTAGACGTAGTCTAAAGGCAGGTTAGCACACCACCCGTGACGTCACTGACGTATGCTTGCGGCGTCCACAATAGGTCGTGGGCAGGCGATGCTAGACCGGAAGTGAAATCTCTCTGCCTGGTGGTCTCTGGCGACAGTAAGTGGGAGTGGTATCCAGGCGTTTCGGCTTCAACACAAGTACTTTTCTGCGCTGTCGCCCGCTCATGTGGTTCCTGGCTTCCACCGTGGACGCACATCGAGCGTCGATTCCACGGAGGGACGCATCGCCGTTGCTAGGTAACCGGCGGTCCCAAAACGAGGCTGGACTGTTACGCGCCGCCTGCTGTAGAGTCGCCGCTCGTGACGCAGCTGAGAAGTGCTTGCCGTTCAGTTGGAATGCCGGAAACCGCTTGTAGCCTGGCCATTACAAGGAATCCCACTTCCTTTTTGAAGTACCTTGGTTTCCAATTGGGTTGATATTTAATTAATTAATAGCTCAGTCCCAAAGATTTCATCCAATCGTTCGTGTCTTTTGTTGTGCTATACATGTGCTTTTACCGTGATATCTTACGTATTTATATACATATATAACTACTTCATAGGGTTGTTTTCGTTCGACTTATCACTTGGATCACCGCCAAGTGTGTCTCGTTTCCACTGGCTCTGTCCCGTGTCGAGCCTCAGGTTCCCGGATGGAAAATCCCGGTGGACTGCACTCAGGTCGCTCGCTCCTTGTTTCAGACGGCGGGTAAGGGTCCCTGCCGGCCTCCAGCGTTGTGGCTGTGGGCTGTGGCACTGAGCATCCCTCATGACGACCTGCAGGACCACCCGCGCCAACCCTCCCCCCCTATGTGCCTCAGGTCACGTGGAGTGCTACAATTCAATTCAAAGTAACTTGCTGAAGGTTTTTTCAGCTCTCCGTGCAGGTAACAGCAAAAAAAAAAACACACAAAAAAAACGGACAGTAAGTTACTTTGGTTGTATTGTGATCCACCGACATGTATGGTATGCCCGCCTCAACCACTCTAAACCTCTGCCCTCCTCCATCTCCACCCACCCCCGCCTCCCTAGTGTTTTAGGCCAGGATTCTGGACACATATACTCGAATGGCCCTCTGCCTGTTCATAATTAAATTCCTTTATATTGATTTAACTATATTTCTGTACAATCTCTCTATTATTCTCTTTATCAATAATACTTATTAAAGCTTTTTACTCCCGAATTCAATAGATCTTGTTGCCTTTTGACTAGTCGCATTGCGAAACACGTCATTTTCCATCGCAGATACACGCCAAATTAACCACGTGGTGTGCAAATTGCCAATTACGTTTCATACCCTTACCCGAACTTACCCGAGTAAGTTCTGCAGACGCTGTTAAAGCGGTGCCTCCGAAGTTGGCCTTCCTAACTTTCTGTCACCGACCCATGATATTCTCGGGAGTGCCCCCGCGCCCCCACCCTTCCTCGGCTCCCTCCCCCCACACACCTTATTTGACCCCCCCCCCTTCCTCCCCCACGTGGTTGAGGTGAGCCTCTCAGCTTGTGGTTGTCCCATGCGAGCCTGGCCTTCCTGTCTGTCTCACCGCGTGTCCCTCCCCAGATGTTGTGAACGCTTGGCTCCGTATCAATTTTCGACCACAAACTGAGAGTGTGTAGGGTGTGCTTCTCCTTGCGTAAGGATTTCCTGTTAATCTATTGATTAGCTCTCATGAATAACAGTTTTGTGTACTGTATACTTTGTGGATTTGTTCCAGAGCGGGTTGTTTTTGTTGCCATGGAGATCCGGGTACGACCTTTCTAATCATTAAATCCCAATTTTATTGTATTTATATTGCAGATTGGGGTTCAAAGAAGAAAAAAACATAACTGTTTACATTTACAGAAGCTGTGTTTTACTCAAAGAAATACTTTTTATGGTTTTATGTTTGGTGATGTTTGTTGATCAGGGGTTACCTGTTACTTCAAAAGCCTAGATAAATCAGGGATTTGTTATTGTCGAGGTCAATGACTAGTAAGAAATTTAGGATTTGTGTAGAATTTTCTTATTTTATGAATTACTGATTTTTATAGTCATTTAGTATGACTTGTAATACCGTAGCAACACTTTGCTTCACTGGTGATTTTGTCAGCTATCCTTGAATTATTTAGCTGTGGCTGTCTTCTGGCTCACAGTCCTGTCACCGAATATATAACACTGTTTCATAGCGGAGACCTTGACGGCCATAGGGGAGATGGCGGAACCTATGAAACCGTTATTTGGGGTAATTGAAAGTAACATTTGATCAGGTAAGCGTCTGGGAACTCTGTTCTGTGATAAGCTGGGAAGGTACGATATTCAAGTAGCTAGCCCTGTTATTCCATCGTGTTGGTTAGTACTGATGTGAATGTAGCACTTCAATTTTCAGAGTTAGAAGTAGAGATGTATTGACTAGAATCGTCATGTTTTATATTTGAGCAGTATATATATATAATACCCTATATCCTTCTTTAGAAAGAATAAAGGAGTTACCCCCCGGGGAGGCTTGGCTCTCCGGTGGCATCCATGGCTAATACTCAATTTATATCTCTTTCAGTGCGGTTCCATCACCGGTCGCTTCATAACGTTTGTGTCTACTTCGGAATGTATGCCAATTAACTAGATTTTATAGCACCTAAGAACCAATTGCGCTTGCTACTGTTCTGTTTTGTCAGTCCTTGTACCTTTTTAATGTAGATTTAGTTTTCTAAAGTTCATGCACGTTATCTATTAGTATCTTGTCAATATCCACATTGAGGCAGGATCACATCAGGGGGTTGAACATGGGCAAATCGTGACCTCAAGAATCTGTCAATCTTTAAACTCCAAGTTTATATCAATCCCCGATCCTTGGGCGGCCCTATATAGCCTTTATGTGCACAAAAGCGGCCTAAAACGTGGAGCAATTCATTTCCTTTTCGATCCCGTTGGCCCACCATAATAAGGCGGGTATGAGCAAATTTTAATCAACGTCTTATTTGCGCCATCTGTTCCGCCATCTTTAACGGATACTCTGGTTACAACAAACTGTACAATATATCAGCTTGCTAAGCTGGAGGTTTGGTCACTGTTGAGCTCGTGGAACAGCCTATGAGGACCAATAGCGGCTGGCCTCAGTAACGCTGCAAACGCCTCGGGAGCCATTGACATTGGTTACAATTTATATAATCAATTGTGAAGTGTAAACTAAGTTAATTGTCCGCGGGACGGTCGCTGTTTTAGTGGGGTTATTGATCCTGGTAGGCTGTTCCACGTGCTCTACAGTGGCCAAACGTTCAGTGCGGTTATGTATTGTACAGTTTATCGCAACAGATGACGCCATTAACTAATTAATTAAAGATGGCGGAATAGGGCATGCGCCTTCGACATGGTTCATCAAGCTCGTGATGTGATCACATGATGTGGAGGGGTTACATTCTGTGTTCGAGACCTTAATCTTTCGTTATCCCTCTTTCTCCCGGCCTCCTCCCCGACCACCCCGACTCCTGTCGCTGACTCCTGTCGCCCGCCCCCCTCTGGTAACTTTCCCACTCGTCCTCATCCCCCCTCCTCCCTCCTCCTCCCTCCTCCCTCCTCCCTCCTCCCTCCTTCCTCCTCCCTCCTCCCTCATCTTTCCCCCACCCCCGACGGCCGCGCTCCAGGTACACAACCTATAGCCCCTAGCGCCGACCTCTCCACGAAGGAGTCTCAGGCCTTGGCTGACCATATCGCTCAGCTGGTGCTGAACAAGTTCAGCGCCCTCACCGACGGCTTCACGTCGCCCTACGCCAAGCGGAAGGTGCTGGCTGGCGTCGTCATGACGACCGCGTCGCCGGACGGGGGTAGCTTGGTGGACGAGTCCCGCTCGCAGGTCATCTGCGTCGGCACGGGCACAAAGTGCATCAACGGGGAGTACATCAGCAACCGGGGCCAGGCGCTCAACGACTGCCACGCCGAGGTCATCTGCCGGCGGGCGCTGCGGCTCTTCCTCTTCCAGCAGCTGCAGCTGCGGCTGGATCCGGCCACGCGGTCGCAGTCCGTGGTCGTGGAGCGGCGGGAGGACCCGGATGAGGCGGCCGTCGGCGGATCGCGCCCGCGGCCCGGATTCAAGGTCAAGGACGGCATCACCTTCCACCTGTACATCAACACGGCCCCCTGCGGCGACTCCCGCATCTTCTCGCCCCACGAGATGTCGCCGCGACCGGCGGGACCGGCGAGACCGGCGGCTGACAGCCCCGGCGGCGTCAACCCCAGCCCCAACTCGGCCCCCAACTCAGCCCCCAACTCCGGCCCGGGGACCCCCACCCCTACGGACGGCCACCCGAACCGGAAGTCACGCGGCCAGCTGAGGACCAAGATCGAGTCCGGCGAAGGTACGATCCCGGTGCGGACGAGCTCCGGGGTGCAGACCTGGGACGGGATCCTGATGGGGGAGCGCCTGCTCACCATGTCCTGCAGCGACAAGATAGCGCGCTGGAACGTCACTGGCATCCAGGGTGAGTGCCTTTATGACGTCACTTGCGTCCAGAGTGTGTGCCTCTATGACGGCACTGACGTCCGGGTTGAGTAGGTTTGGTGTGACCGTCACGTGGATGCAGGATAAATCGGTCTGTATGACGTTACTAGCGTCCACGGTGAGCGTGACGTCACGGGATGCAAGGCGAGTGCCTCTTATGATGTCACTGGCGTCCAGGGTGAGTGCCTCTATGACGTCACAGGCGTCCAGGATGAGCGTGTGACGTCACGTGGATCCAGGATAAATCTGTCTTTCTGACGTTAGTTGCGTCTAGGGTGAGTTGGTATGTGTGACGTCACGGGCCTCGATGTGGGGAGTTTGATCTGTGTGACGTCACTGGCGTCCAGGGTGAGTGCATGACGTCACGCGATTAGTGGGGGAGCCACCTACCGGCTCATTGAATTCAGCCGTACAATCTGTATTGTATGGTCGTTAATGTCTTTATATTACTGAAGAGAAGATGGGGCATGTGTTTCATCTCGTGGAATAGATTCATGCGCTCATCATAGAGTCCCTTTCGAAAGCTCCCGGCGCAAAGTGTCTTAACTAATGTTTAAAATATTTACCTTTTTGCGATCAACGAACTTTATTCTTACCCCCGGCGCCTTTTCTGAAGTCGAACGCCGGCAAAATATACAGTAACATGTGAAACATGAGCCATTTACGAGTTCGGTTTGCGTACGCCGCCATGTTTGTTTTCTACATCGAAAAGTGTTGTTTTATTTAAAATCTTCACCTTGGTGGTGGTTTTGATGTCAAAGCCAGCTCATCCCCGGTTTATCGCTCACCCTCTGTTTATCGCTAATTTTCTGTCGCCCACCCCCTCTTTATCGCTCACCCCCAGTTTATCGCTCATTCCCTGTTTATCGCTTATCCCCTGTTTTTCGCTCACCCCTTTTTATCGCTCACCCCCTGTTCATCACCAATTGCCTGGTGATCGCTCACGCCATGTTTATTGATCACCCCCTGCTTATCGCTCACCCCATGTTTATCGCTCACCCCCTGTTTATCACTAATTGCCTGTTTATCGCTCACGCCATGTTTATCGCTCATCTCGTGTTAATCGCTCACCCCCTGTCTATCGCTCACCCCCTGTTTCTCGCTCACCCCCTGTCTATCGCTCACCCCCTGCTTATCGCTCACCCCCTGCTTATCGCTCACCCCCTGTTTATCGCTTACCCCCTGTTATCGCTCACCCCCGCTCACCCCCTGTCTATCGCTTACCCCGTTTATCGCTCACCCCCTGTTTATCGCTCACCCCCTGTCTATCGCTTACCCCATGTTTATCGCTCACCCCCTGTTTATCGCTCACCCCCTGTCTATCGCTCACCCCCTGTTTATCGCTTACCCCGTTTATCGCTTGCCCCCTGTTTATCGCTCACCACCTGTTTATCGCTCACCCCCTGTCTATCGCTCACCCCCTGTTTATCGCTTACCCCGTTTATCGCTTACCCCCTGTTTATTGCTCACCCCCTGTTTATCGCTCACCCCCTGTTTATCGCTCACCCCCTGTTTATCGCTTACCCCGTTTATCGCTTACCCCCTGTTTTTCGCTCACCCCCTTTTTATCGCTCACCCCCTGTTCATCACCAATTGCCTGGTGATCGCGCACGCCATGTTTATTTATCACCCCCTGCTTATCGCTCACCCCCTGTTTATCAGTAATTGCCTGTTTATCGCTCACGCCATGTTTATCGCTCATCCCGTGTTAATCGCTCACCCCCTGTCTATCGCTCACCCCCTGTTTATCGCTCATCCCCTGTCTATCGCTCACCCCCTGCTTATCGCTCACCCCCTGCTTATCGCTCACCCCCTGTTTATCGCTCACCCCCTGTTTATCGCTCACCCCCTGTCTATCGCTTACCCCCTGTTTATCGCTCACCCCCTGTTTATCGCTCACCCCCTGTCTATCGCTTACCCCATGTTTATCGCTCACCCCCTGTTTATCGCTCACCCCCTGTCTATCGCTCACCCCCTGTTTATCGCTCTCCCCGTTTGTCGCTTGCCCCCTGTTTATCGCTCACCCCCTGTCTATCGCTCACCCCCTGTTTATCGCTTACCCCGTTTATCGCTTACCCCCTGTTTATTGCTCACCCTGTTTATCGCTCTCCCCGTTTGTCGCTTGCCCCCTGTTTATCGCTCACCCCCTGTCTATCGCCCACCCCCTGTTTATCGCTCACCCCCTGTCTATCGCTCACCCCCTGCTTATCGCTCACCCCCTGTTTATCGCTCACCCCCTGTTTATCGCTCACCCCCTGTCTATCGCTTACCCCCTGTTTATCGCTTACCCCCTGTTTATCGCTCACCCTCTGTTTATCGCTCACCCCCTGTCTATCGCTTACCCCATGTTTATCGCTCACCCCCTGTCTATCGCTCACCCCCTGTCTATCGCTCAACCCCTGTTTATCGCTCACCCCCTGTCTATCGCTCACCCCCTGTCTATCGCTCACCACCTGTTTATCGCTCACCCCCTGTCTATCGCTCACCCCCTGTTTATCGCTTACCCCGTTTATCGCTTACCCCCTGTTTATCGCTCACACCCTGTTTATCGCTCACCCCCTGTCTATCGCTCACCCCCTGTTTATCGCTCACCCCCTGTCTATCGCTCACTCCCTGTCTATCGCTCAGCCCCTGTTTATCGCTCACCCCATGTCTATCGCTCACCCCCTGTCTATCGCTCACCCCCTGCTTATCGCTTACCCCCTGCTTATCGCTTACCCCCTGTCTATCGCTTACCCCCTGCTTATCGATCACCCCCTGTTTATCGCTCACCCCCGGTTTATCGCTCATCCCCTGTTTATCGCTTACCCCCTGCTTATCGATCACCCCCTGTTTATCGCTCACCCCCTGTTTATCGCTCACCCTCTGTTTATCGCTCACCCCCGGTTTATCGCTCAACCCCTGTTTATCGCTCACCCCCTTTTATCGCTCACCCCCTGTTTATCGCTCACCCCCTGTCTATCGCTCATCCCGTGTTTGTCCCTCACACCGTGCTCTGTCCTCTTTGCAGGCGCCCTGCTGAGCCACTTCCTGGAGCCCATCTACCTGTCGAGCCTGGTGCTGGGGTCGCTCTACCACAGCGACCACCTGTCGCGGGCCGTGTACGGGCGGCTGGCCGACGTGGGCGACCTCCCGGCCGGCTACCGCCACCACCTCCCCATGATGAGCGGCGTGTCCAGCCCCGAGAGCCGCCAGCCGGGCAAGAGCCCCAGCTTCAGCTGCAACTGGGTCGTCCCCGTGGGCGGTCAGGGTCAGGGTCAGGGCGGGGAGGCCGCCGCCCCCGGGGGTGTGGGTGTGGGAGGGGTGGATTGCCCGATGGAGGTGGTGTTGACCCTGAGCGGCAAGCAGGAGAGTGGCGCCCCCTCGCGGCTGTGTAAATACGCCATGCTGCGGCTGTTTGACGACGTGTGGCACCGCCTGTCGCCAGGGGGCGTGCCGCGCCCGGCGCTCTACTCGGAGGTGAAGGAGGTGAAGGCGGTGGCCGACTACCAGGCGGCCAAGTTGCTGGCCACCAAGGCCTTCGAGCAGCAGGGTCTGGGCGCCTGGGTCACCAAACCCATGGAGCAGGACCTATTCGAGTTGTGACGGTAGCGCCCCCTAGTGAGTGGTGAGGAGGGTTTATCCAGGAGTTTTTTTGGGGTTTTTTTTTTTGGGGTGGGGGGTGGGGGGGGGGGGGGGGGTGGAAGGGGGTTACCGTTACTGTAGCAGCTAAATAACGCTTCTAGTCTTTGAAGGGATATAGTCGGTCGTTTTGTGAACGAGTTGGTTTTTTTTGGTAGTGTCACTATTTAGGGAGGTTTTTACCACGGTTTACCGAGGTGAATTGATTGCTTGCTCGGGGCGTTGTCAAGGTTACTGAGGTGAATGGTCCCCTGGCGTTGCCAAGGCTACGCCACACCGTCTCTCCGTGTGGCAATATCAGTTGTCCGCCTGAAGCTCACTTTTTCTGGGCTGGCCGGTGTCGTTGAAAACATTCCCCATAAAAGGTCCAGCACTGCCTGTTATGATAATAATAATGCGCCAACCCAACTAAACCGCCCCCCCCCCCCCCCCCCCCCCCCAAAAAAGAAAAAAAACTATCATGTACACAATATTATCTTTCTGGAGCCGTATGTTCCGTGATATACTTGACGCAGATCCTATGCTATAACTGGACCACGTGGCGTGGTATATATGAATGTATGTATGTATATAGAAGCTATATATGTGCAATTGAAATAATGGTGGCTCCTCAGGAATAATTGACAACCCCTCTACTGTAGGGTAGGTCCCGTATTTTAGGATTCCCCTTCTCTGGTTCTGTTAGCTAATTTAGTCTAGTCCATTCGATACCTCTCACTGATACGACGGCTGTATTTATGCTTCGAAGCGTACGTTTCTACATTATTACATTTTGCATTAGTCTTACACGCCTGCAGAAACCACGGTCACGCAGTACACAATGAAGTACGCACATCTAAATATATATGTATATGTGCGCAGCGTTGTCGCAGAAGATTATTATTGACAAGTTAAAGAATGCTTAAACAAAACTAATAATAACTTGGTGATCATGACTACTAAATGCGTTAGTTTATCCAGCATTGATAACTCTTCGGTGTGGAAGTCTTGTGTTGGTCCATCGTCCGTGCTGGAGCCCACGTAACCGTGAGTCATACGTAACCGTGAGTCATACGTAAGCGTGAGTCCTACGTAACCGTGAGTCATGCGTGAGCCATGTGGAAATGGTGGATCTCCTGAACATCCGATAATTACCTTACTTACTTTGTGAAAGCTTGGGTTCTAAATGCACAAGCTATTATCTGGATGCTCGTTCCAGAACCTCTGATAACACTGTGTAGGGCAATCCGGTATTCTCGACAAGCGATAGGATATTATTGTGGTCGCTGGATGGGTGGATCTCCGAATGCATGTATCGGTCATAAGATGTGCCCTTTTAGTGGTTAAACCGCAAAGTTAGGATCCGATAGAGAAATCCAGTACATGTATTCACTGTGGGCCTTATGACCGTAACTAGGGTGGGGGGGGATACCCCCTCTGAATCGCGAATCCCCAAGAATTAGGGAGCGCAATATCGAATCTCCAACTTCGGTCACCCCAATGTGGCGGCCGTGCGCCTATTGGTGTACACGCTTGGCGTGAGTAACACATGAGCTATTATATTAAAATTGGTCCGTTCATGCCATCGACATTTTTATTGTGTGATACAATTAAAAGGCAGAAATAGTGAAAAAAAATAAAAATTGTGTTTTTGAAGAGCGGTTCCTTCTGTATATGTTAGATTTGTAAAGTGCTATTTGTTTGTGACATAATGTAGTATGTACGAAAACAGGGTAGCGGTCCTATGCGGGACTTGTTGGTGGCATACAAAACGTATGTGACTCGTATGTCGTGTATATGATACACATACAACGGGTCTCCTATTCAGTCATCAATAAGTCGTACACACAGTGTATCTTCTGTCTCCTACGGTATCATTATCAAACAAAGCAAACAACAACATTTTGATTAAATACCTACATGTGTATATTATGTCCACGTTGACTGACTCCTACCCTCTGTTTTAGTCCTGGGACGCGAATGTGTTACCGTTTCTCGTTCGATACACCCCCCAATAAAAGTTTTATCAGCATTGTGCCGCTATGCATTTGCCAAACAACAGACTTAAAGTGGCCAGCGTTTGACCAAGTGGCCAGCGTTTGGCCAAGTGGCCAGCGTTTGGCCTTTTATTTATAAACCGACCAATCGGGAGTTCATATGAAATATTTCGCTTCTAGAAATTATATTATATGTTGCTTATTTTACTTTCGTTTGTATGGTAGCGGAGGCCTGTCGTCCCGGTCTCCCATGTTATATTAAGGATTCGCCACGGTGTTTTTACTTGTATTTGCTTGTAATAAAGTTCTTTGTTAACGGGTCTCAATATTCGTCTTACGCCCTCAGACCATAAAGCTAGTTTCTATCTTGTTCGTCGTCTTTAGTTATTCTTTGACTGGGATTTATGACACAGGTTTTGGGGGGAAAAGCCCGAAATTTTGACCTTTTTTTTATATATATAATATTGGATGTTTGGATAACCCAGTGGAATATTGATAGCTCACACCAGTCTCTTCTCTGGTCTAAGCTTCACTGACTTTTTTATGTGTGTGGTTGCAGGATAAAAGATCCCAGGAGTAGGGGGTTACCCCGGGGACATGGCTCCGTTCTTCCATTCCTTCACCCCTGGACGCGAGCGATATAACCAAAATTGGTTAAAGCGTCTTGAATATACAAATAATCCTGAACCTAATCGCCAATCCTAAACCTTCATCCGTATGGTACTGGCTATCCATAACGAGGCTTATCCTCTATTACTACCCTTCGGTTTGTTTCAATACGGACCAAAACAGCATGTAACCTCCTTTCGCTTTAGCATATCGTTTGGCAAAATCCTTTCGTCCTACCCATCGCAGTGTGTGTGGTGGGGGGTCACTACATTAGTACAGTGGCCCAGGGCATATGGAGAGCGAGAGAAAAATACGAGTTTATGTGGTCCTTTAGAGAATACATTTTGGTTACAAAAGTTCTCCAAAATAGACGCTGACAGTCAGCAATGTCTACGGAGGTTAATTAATTTATCACTTTCGATATCAACGGGAATATATAGTGAAAAGCTGAAATTTTACTTGAACACTTTCGATATCAACTATAATATATTGTCAAGAGCTGCAATTTTGATAAAATTTCAGTCTCAGATGGGGAGAAAAATTGTACGAGAGAAAAAAGGAGTCCTTTGGGCGGCACATATGTATATACTGAACTATAGACCTGTAGTGCGTCCGCCCCCCACGGGCATCGCAGCTTTTGACTGATCCCTACTTCTTCACAACTGTTTTTAGGTTCTCCCTACATTCTTCCAAATTTTGTAAAGAGTTTACCAGATGGCATGCAAAGCATCTATTGTTTAAAGGAAGTCTGGTACTTCAGAATCACACCGCAAATTTCTGATTCATGACCTATGTCATTGGGTACTAGAATGCATGTTATCTGGTTCGGTATCAAAGTGATAAGTGATTCATCGGGTGATCAGGATAAAAGGCCTAGTTCATTTCCGTAATGCCGTACTTTTTTTCCCGCGGTCCCTACTTTTATGGCACAATTAAGTAGCCGTACGTTTTCCCTACTTTATTGTGAGGAGACAATCGTCAATCACAGGTCTGCCATCGACAACGGTCACTTGTCTGGAACTTTGATCTGCACACCACCCATGAGAGGATCCTCGTTGTGTGGCATAGTATACCTCCTCAAAACCCTGTGGCCATGTCTGTGTGGTCGCAGGATACAGATCCTAAAGTCTACCTCCTCAGAACGCTGTGGTCGCAGGATAAAGATCCTAAAGTCTACCTCCCCAGAACGCTGTGGTCATGTCTGTGTGGTCGCAGGATAAAGATCCTAAAATCTACCTCCCCAGAACGCTGTGGTCATGTCTGTGTGGTCGCAGGATAAAGATACTAAAGTCTACCTCCCCAGAACGCTGTGGTCATGTCTGTGTGGTCGCCGGATAAAGATCTTAAAATCTACCTCCTCAGAACGCTGTGGCCATGTCTGTGTGGTCGCAGGATAAAGATCTTAAAATCTACCTCCTCAGAACGCTGTGGCCATGTCTGTGTGGTCGCAGGATAAAGATCCTAAAGTCTACCTCCCCCGAACGCTGTGGTCATGTCTGTGTGGTCGCAGGATACAGATCCTAAAGTCTACCTCCTCAGAACGCTGTGGTCGCAGGATAAAGATCCTAAAGTCTACCTCCTCAGAACGCTGTGGTCATGTCTGTGTGGTCGCAGGATAAAGATCCTAAAGTCTACCTCCTCATAACGCTGTGGCCATGTCTGTGTGGTCGCAGGATACAGATCCTAAAGTCTACCTCCTCAGAACGCTGTGGTCGCAGGATAAAGATCTAAAGTCTACCTCCTCAGAACGCTGTGGTCATGTCTGTGTGGTCGCAGGATAAAGATCCTAAAGTCTACCTCCTCAGAACGCTGTGGTCATGTCTGTGTGGTCGCAGGATAAAGATCTTAAAATCTACCTCCTCAGAACGCTGTGGCCATGTCTGTGTGGTCGCAGGATAAAGATCCTAAAGTCTACCTCCCCCGAACGCTGTGGTCATGTCTGTGTGGTCGCACGATAAAGATCCTAAAGTCTACCTCCCCCGAACGCTGTGGTCATGTCTGTGTGGTCGCAGGATCAAGATCCTAAAGTCTACCTCCCCAGAACGCTGTGGTCATGTCTGTGTGGTCGCAGGATAAAGATCCTAAAATCTACCTCCCCAGAACGCTGTGGTCATGTCTGTGTGGTCGCAGGATAAAGATCCTAAAGTCTACCTCCCCAGAACGCTGTGGTCATGTCTGTGTGGTCGCAGGATACAGATCCTAAAGTCTACCTCCTCAGAACGCTGTGGTCATGTCTGTGTGGTCGCAGGATAAAGATACTAAAGTCTACCTCGTCAGAACGCTGTGGTCATGTCTGTGTGGTCGCGGGATAAAGATCCTAAAGTCTACCTCCCCAGAACGCTGTGGTCATGTCTGTGTGGTCGCAGGATAAAAACCCTAAAGTCTACCTCCCCAGGACGCTCTGGCCATGTCTGTGTGGTCGCAGGATAAAGATTCCAAAGTCTACCCCGTCAGAACGCTGTGGTCATGTCTGTGTGTTCGCAGAATAAACATCCCAAAGTCTACCTCCTCAGAACGCGGTGGTTATGTCTGTGTGGTTACAGGATAAAGATCCTAAAGTCTACCTCCTCATAACGCTGTGGTCATGTCTGTGTGGTCGCAGGATAAAGATCCTAAAGTCTACCTCCTCATAACGCTGTGGTCATGTCTGTGTGGTTACAGGATAAAGATCCTAAAGTCTACCTCCTCAGAACGCGGTCGTCATGTCTGTGTGGTCACAGCATAAAGATCCTAAAGTCTACCTCCTCATAACGCTGTGGTCCTGTCTGTGTGGTCGCAGGATAAGGATCCCAAAGTCTACCTCCTCATAACGCTGTGGTCCTGTCTGTGTGGTCGCAGGATAAGGATCCCAAAGTCTACCTCCTCATAACGCTGTGGTCCTGTCTGTGTGGTCGCAGGATAAGGATCCCAAAGTCTACCTCCTCATAACGCTGTGGTCCTGTCTGTGGTCACAGCATAAAGATCCTAAAGTCTACCTCCTCAGAACGCTGTGGTCATGTCTGTGTGGTCACAGCATAAAGATCCTAAAGTCTACCTCCTCATAACGCTGTGGTCCTGTCTGTGTGGTCGCAGGATAAGGATCCCAAAGTCTACCTCCTCAGAACGTTGTGGTCATGTCTGTGTGGTCGCATGACAAAGATCCTAAAGTCTACCTCCTCATAACGCTGTGGTCCTGTCTGTGTGGTCGCAAGATAAAGATGCTAAAGTCTACCTCCTCAGAACGCGGTGGTCATGTCTGTGTGGTCGCAAGATATCCCATGTCTTTCTTCGCAAATGGTAGGGGTTACCCCCGGGGACATGGCTCCACTCTCCCTTTCCTTCTCCCATTGATGCGACGATATGCCCAGAATTGGCGTCCTGGATATACAACCAATCTCCTCAGGAGGTAACATTATTACCATTGTGTTAATTAATGTAGAAAACTGTTCATCGGTTTGCCTTGTGGTTGTTTTTCCAGATGACACCCCCGTGTTTGTGGAAGACGATTCGGTGTGGATGCAGTATAAGCCCGTCAAGGCCCAGCCCGCCTCCTCCTCCTCCTCCTCCGCCCCGGAGCCTGGCCCGGCGGCGGGCAGGGGAGTCTCCTCCTCAGGTGGAGGGGGCGGCGGCGGCGGCGGTGGCGAGGGCCTGGCGAGCGGCGAGAAGAACCCGCTGATGCTGCTCAACGAGCTCTTCCACGGGCTGAAGATCGACTTCCCGGAGCCGGCGGGTCCCGTGCACAACTGCCTGTACAAGGCCACGCTGGAGGTGGACGGGATGGTCTTCACGGCGGAAGCCAAGACGAAGAAGGAGGCGAAGCTGATGGCGGGGGCCAAGGCCGTGGAAAGCCTGACCGAGAGCGGCGTGCTGGCCAGCAGGCAGGCCGAGATCACGGCCAACCGCTTGAAGAAGATGGAGAAGCAACGGGAGTTGGCGCAGAGGCGCCAGCCGGGGGAGTACGGCGGCCACCACCAGGAGGGCTTCCGCGGGGGGAGGGGGGGCCGCGGTGGGCCGCGCGGCAGGGGCGGGTTGAGGGGCCGCGGCGCCGGCGGCGGTCCCCCCGGGAGGGGGGTGGAGCAGGCCGCCGCGGGGGAGGAGGGGCGGAAGGGCCCCCCGCTGCCGAAGAACCCCGTCATGCGGCTGAACGACAAGCAGCGCGGCTTGGATTACGAGCTGATCTCCGAGACGGGCAACTGGTACCAGAAGACGTTCACCGTGTCGCTGACGGTTAACGACAGCAACTTCGTGGGGACGGGGGCGACCAAGCAGAAGGCCAAGTGCTCGGCGGCCGAGCGGGCGCTACGGGCCAACGGGTGGTGGACGACGGAGGACGACCGGCTCAAGGAGGAGTCCGACGCCCGGACACGCGAGGAGGACAAGAAGAGGATCACCAGCAAGTTCGTCGACTTCCAGCGCGGCGGCTGCCTGGACACCTCCTGGCGGGCCCAGCCGGGGGGGTCCACCCCGCCCTTCCGGGGCGGCCGGCGGGGTGGGGGCGCGGGCGGCGGCCGGGGGAGAGGCCGGGGGGGCAGCAGCAGGGGGGGTGGTAGCATGCTGCACCCGCAGCACCAGGAGGATGACGGCGGCGACTTCTGGGGACGAGGGTCTTCCAACGGCGGAGGGTACGGAGGAAACTCGGGTCGGGGGGGCGGCGGCGGCGGCGGCGGCGGCGGCGGCTTCCGTGGGAGGCCAGGCCGGGCGCGTGGGGCTGGTATGGGGGACTCCCGAGGGGGTAGAGGCAGTATGCTGAGGGGTGGGCCGGGCGGTAGGGGCTTGGCGAGGGGCGGGCCAGGCGACTCCCGATTGTCCAGCAGAGGGCCCGCCGCGCCGGGCGGCAGAGGTTCGCCGCGGGGCGGAGCCGGCAGAGGCTTCGGTCCTACCGCCAGCATGGCCTCCAGGACGGGTCGGAGCGGCGGCAGCATGTTATACGGGGGCGGCAGCGGGCGGGGGGGCGGTAGCATGTTGTACGGGGATGGCAGCGGGCGGGGGGCCGGCAGCGGCAGCCCCGCCGCCGCCGCCGCCGTCGTGAGCGATCCCTCTCCGCCGACCTACGACCAGCAGGACGACCAGCAAGGCTATGGCGACGCCTCTTACAGCTACGGCGGAGGCGGTTACGACCAATCGACCGACTACTACGGGGAAACGTGGGCAGCGCCCCCTACCGGAGACTACCAAGACTACAACAGCCAGACCGACTACGGCGGCGGACAAAACTCTCAGACCTACAGCACCAATCAGGACGCCGGGTACGGGGACGCTTCGTACGGCAGCATGGACCAGAGCGCGGGATACAGCAGCGGCGCGGGGCAGGGTGGCGCCGCCTACAGCACCGGCCAGAGCGCCCCTTACGGCCGCCAGGACCTGCACGCGGAGGTCTCGGCGCCCCAGGCCAGCACCCAGGACGTCGGCCGGTCAGGGGGGTACGGGACCAGCAGCGGCGGCGGGGGCAGCCACGGCGCCGTCTACAGCACCCAAATATCAGGCGGGGACTTCCTCAACATGTACACCGTCGACACGACGGGCTACGGCAGCGCCTCCTACGGCGAGAGCATGAACACCGGGAGCCAGTGAGGAAGGGGGAGAATAGGACAGAAAAGAGAGGGGAGGTGGGGGGAGAAAATAGGAGAGAAAGCGAGAGAGGGCCCCCGCTGGCGAATATCGTTCTTCGCCAGTGATGTGGTCATTGCGAAAGGGTGACGCCGGGAAGGAGATAGTTGCCCAATCATCGTGTGAGATAGGACCGCCTTGGGCTCTGTACCCAGTGGACTGTTCTGTGTGGTCTCCCATGAAGTGTCTGCGCCACTGTAACATGCTGCGAAGAAATCCTCAAAAACTCAGAAGTTGTCGATGTGAAACAAATCTGGAGATTTGTGTATGGGCCGTATGACGCCGTTTCCACATTGACAGTTTCATCGCGGTATAGGAGCTAATTTTATCCCTAAATAGATACTACGTCAAGGTTGACTCGTACTGTGGATACCTTGGGAAAAGCCGTTTTTCTAACAACTACCATAATTAATATACTTAAGGGATATATTCATTTTTCTAAACCTTTAGCACTGTCATTACTTGGGGATATACCTATCAATGAATTGTATTTGCTACATCAATCATATGATCTTGTGCATTAAAAGTCTTGTCGCTTCGTAACATATATATATTATACGCACAATTGTGTTAATGCAACCCTATTGATACGAATGGTAGATTATTCCGTTCACAATCAAAGGGTTGGTTTTCTTTAGATAATTAAATTGTTTAAGTACTGCTGATTGGACTAGTTATTGCCCTGCTCACGAAGAAAGTGAAGCGTCCACTCCATCGATGTTAATTGTTTGCACAATCATTTACTACAACTACAAATGAATTGCATGCACTTCGACCCCCAAAATGGCAAAGTAAGACAAATGAGAGTTCGTAGCGTGGCGTGGAGGCGAGGGGGTAGGGGGGGGGGGCGTCACGCGTCGTCTGTCAACAATCAATCCTACTTCTGACACGAGGAGTGAGTATATAACTGAATACAAGAGGCGCCTATGTCTGCCCCACTTGTCAAGTTACCCACGGTTTCTAAAAGCTAAGCTTTGCCGGTGCTCGATCGCAACGCCGTCTTGCAATATGGAAACAAAGGAAGGCCAAATGTCGCCAAATTGTACATACATATTTATAACATTAAACACAAATGACAATGACCTCGACACAATATTTGACCGGAGGGCTAGACGTCGATGCCTGGGATGAAGTACTGTAGAGACACCCCGTCGTGTTGCAGCAGGAAATGTACCTGACGCTGGTCCTCAATACCTGCAAGGAGACATCAAAAACCTCCTATATTGAAAGTTAAACGCTCCTGGCCTTTAAAATGTCCCATTATGAACGTTAAAGGAAGCCGCCAGCCTGGCCTCTAACGCTGCTTTACCGATTCATATAATACCCAAATGTCTATCCTCCAAATTACAGAATATTCCGTCTTATCTGTAGCTCACAATAAGATTTAGAAGTGACCGCCAGCCCCGATTTCGCCGCTTAACCAGGCAGCAGCCCTCTTTGGAGGAGTGTCCGCGATTGACCAATGAAATTATGTTCAAACCGGAAATGACGCCTATTGTGTGAGCAAAACAAGAGCGCGTGATCATCGCAAATATAAATAGTTGCGATTCTAACTCCAATCATGGTGTTTTTACGGAGACAATCGTTGCAAGAGATACATCGATATGTCTGAATGTTATTTTTCCATGAAACACTTAAGACCATGTTCTACTGCGCGGCTTGGAACTGCCGCAATTCATCCGTAAATCGCGGCTCTCATCTCTCGT
Source organism: Arenicola marina (assembly GCA_964019135.1). Lineage (NCBI taxonomy): Eukaryota > Metazoa > Annelida > Polychaeta > Arenicolidae > Arenicola > Arenicola marina. Next base: position 10,297,893 of record OZ025251.1, read on the forward strand.
TTCATGCGTTTCCCCTGAAGGGTACCTCCACTGTGAAGAGTTCCCCTCCGCGAGATAACTTCCAGTTCTAACGTAAGCGGTGCCACATGAAGGGTCACCATATACGTCACTTGCTCACCCGCTCTAAACGCTCTTGGGTATTAATAACGTCCTATTATCAAAGGTAAAACTCTCTTGGCCTTAATAATGTCCCATTATTAACGTTAAACGCTATTGGCCTTAATAATGTTCTATTATTAACGTTAAACGCTATTGGCCTTAATAATGTTCTATTATTAACGTTAAACGCTCTTGGCCTTATAATGTTCCATTATTAACGTTAAAAGCTCTTGCCCTTAACAAGTTCCATTATTAACGTTAAACGCTATTGGCCTTAATAATGTTCCATTATTAACGTTAAAAGCTCTTGCCCTTAACAAGTTTCCATGATTAACGTTAACGCTATTGGCCTTAATAATGTTCTATTATTAACGTTAAAAGCTCTTGCCCTCAACAAGTTTCCATTATTAACGTTAACGCTATTGGCCTTAATAATGTTCTATTATTAACGTTAAAAGCTCTTGCCCTCAACAAGTTTCCATTATTAACGTTAACGCTATTGGCCTTATTAATGTTCTATTATTAACGTTAAACGCTCCTGGCCTTAATAAGATTCCATTATTAACATTACACGCCTTAATAAAGTTCGATTTTAACGTGTTGTTATCAAGATTAAACGCTCTTGGCAATAATAATGTGTTTTTTTTATCGAGAATAAACGTTCCTGGTCAAGCAAACAGTCGGATTTCACTCTCTAGAACTTGTATAACCGAATATGCTTGAAACATAGACATGTATTCGGTTCAAGGTAGATGCATAGATTACATTTTTTGCAGACAAACTTCTTGAAATTTTTTCAACTTATAGTAATGTGTATCCGAAACGATAAAATAACATAAAAAAGATATGTGTTCTACCTACTTTTCTGTCAAAATGACGTTGAATAGGTAGGGGGTCACATCTAATTTTATAATGGCTGTCAATGGAGAATTTTGGAATTTCGACACGAAATATTCAACAGAAAAAAAACAGCTCAGACAAAGTTAATAAAAATTTGTCTGTAACAAGCTTGCTCCTAGTTTGTTCAAATAAGAGAAAAAAATATATGGGTCTTCTACCTCGTTTTTTCGTAAAATGACTCTGAACATGGAAATTGTTGCGGTAATTCTGAGGGTCGGAATGGGAAACATGCTGAACTAGAGGCACGACAAGTACTCACAAGATTGAATAAGATACTTGGTGTTATCCAATTTACATGATAAACATTTAAGCAACCAAACGTGTAAGCATATAGACCTACGATGATGTGGGGTATCCCTACACCCCCCCCCCGCCTATCCCACTGACTTACTGTGCCTGTGTGGTCAACGCTATGTAATTTGCCGGCTTGTTTCTATTGTCAGTTCGTTCAAAGATCTATTTATACATCCCAATAAGTTCTTTAGTTTGCTTGGACTTGCGTTTGTCTATAAAGTTCCTTTCACAGCGCATCAGTTTCGCGACTTTGTTACATAAACAAGAAATAAACGATGACGCGCTGCGGACAATATAGAGCATTCGCCAGATTAGCCTGGTTCCGCGGCCCAACTTCGCTCGCTCGCTCACTTACAAGTATGAGTATGAGCGGCGGTACCAGCTTATCGCCAGATCGCAGCGGCATAGTCCACTAGATGGCGCCACAGTGATGCCGGGAACCTCCTTAAAGAGGTTTTCGGTTCAAGGTTCAAATACTTATAAGAAACATCTTGTATGGCTTTGCTGCATTACATTTGAATTAAACTTTAATTTACTTCCACTCCTGTTTGTCTTGCACTCGAGACTTACTGCATAAGACCGCATACGGGTTGATCTGCTGAGCGGCCAGGAACTGTCCAAGTTTTCTGATATCTATCGTGGCATCAACGAATGTTCCTTCATCGACTTGGTTGTTGGTTTGTGTATCTAAAGCGTTGCCGAAGGGAAAATGGAACACTACAAAACAGGACTAGATACCATTCTGTGGAAATGATGAATCAATTATATGCATAAATCTCGCGTAGCAGTGTGCAAATCTACTTAAAATTGGCATAAATCTCGCCAAAGGCACTGTGCAAATCTACTTAAAATTGGCATAAATCTCGCTTAGCACTGTGCAAATCTACTTAAAATTGGCATAAATCTCGCCAAAGGCACTGTGCAAATCTACTTAAAATTGGCATAAATCTCGCTTAGCACTGCAAATCTACTTAAAATTGGCATAAATCTCGCTTAGCACTGTGCAAATCTACTTTAAATTGGCATAAATCTCGCCAAAGGCACTGTGCAAATCTACTTAAAATTGGCATCAATCTCGCTTAGCACTGTGCAAATCTACTTAAAATTGGCATCAATTTCGCCAAAGGCACTGTGCAAATCTACGTAAAATTTGCATAAATCTCGCTTAGCACTGCAAATCTACTTAAAATTTGCATAAATCTCGCTTAGCACTGTGTAAATCTACTTAAAATTGGCATAAATCTCGCTTAGCACTGCAAATCTACTTAAAATTGGCATCAATTTCGCCAAAACCACTGTGCAAATCTACTTAAAATTGGCATCAATCTCGCCAAAAGAACTGTGCAAATCTACTTAAAATTGGCATAAATCTCGCTTAGCACTGTGCAAATCTACTTAAAATTGGCATAAATCTCGCTTAGCACTGCAAATCTACTTAAAATTGGCATCAATCTCGCCAAAACCACTGTGCAAATCTACTTAAAATTGGCATAAATCTCGCTTAGCACTGCAAATCTACTTAAAATTGGCATCAATCTCGCCAAAGGCACTGTGCAAATCTACTTAAAATTGGCATAAATCTCGCTTAGCACTGCAAATCTACTTAAAATTGGCATCAATCTCGCCAAAGGCACTGTGCAAATCTACTTAAAATTGGCATAAATCTCGCTTAGCACTCTGCAAATCTACTTCAAATTGGCATCAATCTCGCCAAAGGCACTGTGCAAATCTACTTAAAATTGGCATCAATCTCGCTTAGCACTGCAAATCTACTTAAAATTGGCATAAATCTCGCTTGGCACTGTGCAAATCTACTTAAAATTGGCATAAATCTCGCTTAGCACTGTGCAAATCTACTTAAAATTGGCTTAAATCTCGCTTAGCGCTGTGCAAATCTACTTAAAATTGGCATCAATCTCGCCAAAACACTGTGCAAATCTACTGAACTCAACGTGGAACATTTTGAAACGGTTCTGCGAGCTAAGAACAGAAACATCAAAATCATTTTCAGAAAAAGCAAGGTGCCAACATTTAAGTCTGCCACTTATTGTGATTATGCATACCACAACGAAATGGTCTACGGCGTATGTTAGGACCCATAACGTCATTGTGACGAAAACGTCAAACCACACCGCCTGAGCCATCTAGAAGCAAATGAACAGTTTCACACTGTGCCATCGCCGTGTCTATTGACGGGGGCTATGAATATACGAGGCACCAACTCTTCAGTTTGAGATACATATAAGTGCTTTCATAAATGATGGAATATATGGGGTATCGCCCCCCCCACCCCCTCGGGTCTATCCGTAGAAACGTTAGATTTCCTTATTTTCCTGAGACTTATTCGCGAATTTCGGCCTCCAAGAAGTCCTTAACCGTTACCCAGGGTTGTGTGGGCGTTAACCGGAATGGTTGAAGTCAAACTTAAAATGTATATTTCATTCTAACAAGGCATGACGTTTTCGTCACTATGACGTTTTGGGTTCTAACAGACGTGCGTTCCTTGCGCTATTTACCCAAACACGGGTGTTGGAGGTCTTTAAAGTGCGTTGCTACGGTAACAAACTCAGTTTCCACCCGTAGCTTCATTTCGCCATTCCTGTTTGCAGACAGCACCAACATGTTGCTGAGGTTTTTCATCCGATCCACCATGTTTCTCAGCACTTTCAGTGGCGGCAGGGTAATACTGACCTGCAACGGAGAAGTGCCTATATTGTACGTAACTCAGCTTAACCCGTAATGTCCTTGTTTGTGTCGCATTAGAGACATAACCCGTAGTGTCTGTGTTTGCGTCGCCTTAGAGACATAACCCGTAATGCCTTTATTGTGTTACCTTAGAGACATTATCGGAAGTTCCCATCTTTGGAAGACAAACACTTTTAATGTTATTCCATCTATTTGAATTCTTTTTGTACACGTGACAAAATATAGCCTTAACCTCGAAGTCAAAATCGTAATAAATGTAATACATAACGCAAAATGGTAATTAAACCATGTATCTTTCATTAAAACGACTACATAACAGATTAATAGACTTCATTACATGCACTTACATCAAATTCGGGGACGGTGGGTTCATCATACTCAGCCCAGAGCCGCCGTGGAAGGACATTGACAGGGATGTCATGGACCACAAGGCGAGACTTGCCAGTCATGGAGGGCTGGAGGAGATAGTCACAGACAAACACATGTACTATAGAGATTATACACCTAGCAGCAGTGACACAGCTCTTACATAACCCAAGACAAACACATTACTATAGAGATCATACACCTAGCAGCAGTGACCCAGCTCCTATACACAACCCAAGACAAACACATGTACTATAGAGATCACACACCGACCAGCAGTGGCACAGCCCCTTCACAACCCAAGACAAACACATGTACTATAGAGATCATACACCTAGCAGCAGTGACACAGCTCCTACACAACCCAAAACAAACACATGTACTATAGAGATCATACACCGACCAGCAATGGCACAGCTCTTACATAACCCAAGACAAGCACATGTACTATAGAGATCATACACCGACCAGCAGTGGCACAGCTCTTACATAACCCAAAACAAACACATGTACTATAGAGATCATACACCGACCAGCAGTGACACAGCTCCTACACAACCCAAGACAAACACATGTACTATAGAGATCATACACCGACCAGCAGTGGCACAGCTCCTACATAACCCAAGACAAACACATTACTATAGAGATCATACACCTAGCAGCAGTGACACAGCTCCTACACAACCCAAGACAAACACATGTACTATAGAGATCATACACCTAGCAGCAGTGACACAGCACTTACATAACCCAAGACAAACACATGTACTATAGAGATCATACACCGACCAGCAGTGGCACAGCTCCTACACAACCCAAGACAAGCACATGTACTATAGAGATCATACACCTAGCAGCAGTGACACAGCTCTTACATAACCCAAGACAAACACATGTACTATAGAGATCATACACCGACCAGCAGTGGCACAGCTCCTACACAACCCAAGACAAGCACATGTACTATAGAGATCATACACCTAGCAGCAGTGACACAGCTCCTACACAACCCAAGACAAACACATGTACTATAGAGATCATACACCTAGCAGCAGTGACACAGCTCTTACATAACCCAAGACAAACACATGTACTATAGAGATCATACACCGACCAGCAGTGGCACAGCTCCTACACAACCCAAGACAAGTACATGTACTATAGAGATCATACACCTAGCAGCAGTGACACAGCTCCTACACAACCCAAGACAAACACATGTACTATAGAGATCATACACCTAGCAGCAGTGACACAGCACTTACATAACCCAAGACAAACACATGTACTATAGAGATCATACACCGACCAGCAGTGGCACAGCTCCTACACAACCCAAGACAAGCACATGTACTATAGAGATCATACACCTACCAGCAGTGACACAGCTCTTACATAACCCAAGACAAGCACATGTACTATAGAGATCATACACCTAGCAGCAGTGACACAGCTCTTACATAACCCAAGACAAGCACATGTACTATAGAGATCATACACCTAGCAGCAGTGACACAGCTCTTACACAACCCAAGACAAACACATGTACTATAGAGATCATACACCTACCAGCAGTGACACAGCTCTTACATAACCCAAGACAAGCACATGTACTATAGAGATCATACACCTAGCAGCAGTGACACAGCTCTTACATAACCCAAGACAAGCACATGTACTATAGAGATCATACACCTAGCAGCAGTGACACAGCTCTTACACAACCCAAGACAAACACCTGTACTATAGAGATCATACACCTAGCAGCAGTGACACAGCTCTTACATAACCCAAGACAAACACATTACTATAGAGATCATACACCTAGCAGCAGTGACCCAGCTCCTATACACAACCCAAGACAAACACATGTACTATAGAGATCACACACCGACCAGCAGTGGCACAGCCCCTTCACAACCCAAGACAAACACATGTACTATAGAGATCATACACCTAGCAGCAGTGACACAGCTCCTACACAACCCAAAACAAACACATGTACTATAGAGATCATACACCGACCAGCAATGGCACAGCTCTTACATAACCCAAGACAAGCACATGTACTATAGAGATCATACACCGACCAGCAGTGGCACAGCTCTTACATAACCCAAAACAAACACATGTACTATAGAGATCATACACCGACCAGCAGTGACACAGCTCCTACACAACCCAAGACAAACACATGTACTATAGAGATCATACACCGACCAGCAGTGGCACAGCTCCTACATAACCCAAGACAAACACATTACTATAGAGATCATACACCTAGCAGCAGTGACACAGCTCCTACACAACCCAAGACAAACACATGTACTATAGAGATCATACACCGACCAGCAGTGGCACAGCTCCTACATAACCCAAGACAAACACATTACTATAGAGATCATACACCGACCAGCAGTGACACAGCTCCTACACAACCCAAGACAAACACATGTACTATAGAGATCATACACCGACCAGCAGTGGCACAGCTCCTACATAACCCAAGACAAACACATTACTATAGAGATCATACACCTAGCAGCAGTGACACAGCTCCTACACAACCCAAGACAAACACATGTACTATAGAGATCATACACCTAGCAGCAGTGACACAGCTCTTACATAACCCAAGACAAACACATGTACTATAGAGATCATACACCGACCAGCAGTGGCACAGCTCCTACACAACCCAAGACAAGCACATGTACTATAGAGATCATACACCTAGCAGCAGTGACACAGCTCCTACACAACCCAAGACAAACACATGTACTATAGAGATCATACACCTAGCAGCAGTGACACAGCTCTTACATAACCCAAGACAAACACATGTACTATAGAGATCATACACCGACCAGCAGTGGCACAGCTCCTACACAACCCAAGACAAGTACATGTACTATAGAGATCATACACCTAGCAGCAGTGACACAGCTCCTACACAACCCAAGACAAACACATGTACTATAGAGATCATACACCTAGCAGCAGTGACACAGCACTTACATAACCCAAGACAAACACATGTACTATAGAGATCATACACCGACCAGCAGTGGCACAGCTCCTACACAACCCAAGACAAGCACATGTACTATAGAGATCATACACCTACCAGCAGTGACACAGCTCTTACATAACCCAAGACAAGCACATGTACTATAGAGATCATACACCTAGCAGCAGTGACACAGCTCTTACATAACCCAAGACAAGCACATGTACTATAGAGATCATACACCTAGCAGCAGTGACACAGCTCTTACACAACCCAAGACAAACACATGTACTATAGAGATCATACACCTACCAGCAGTGACACAGCTCTTACATAACCCAAGACAAGCACATGTACTATAGAGATCATACACCTAGCAGCAGTGACACAGCTCTTACATAACCCAAGACAAGCACATGTACTATAGAGATCATACACCTAGCAGCAGTGACACAGCTCTTACACAACCCAAGACAAACACCTGTACTATAGAGATCATACACCTAGCAGCAGTGACACAGCTCTTACATAACCCAAGACAAGCACATGTACTATAGAGATCATACACCTAGCAGCAGTGACACAGCTCTTACACAACCCAAGACAAACACATGTACTATAGAGATCATACACCTACCAGCAGTGACACAGCTCTTACACAACCCAAGACAAACACATGTACTATAGAGATCATACACCTAGCAGCAGTGACACAGCTCTTACATAACCCAAGACAAGCACATGTACTATAGAGATCATACACCTAGCAGCAGTGACACAGCTCTTACACAACCCAAGACAAACACATGTACTATAGAGATCATACACCTACCAGCAGTGACACAGCTCTTACATAACCCAAGACAAGCACATGTACTATAGAGATCATACACCTAGCAGCAGTGACACAGCTCTTACATAACCCAAGACAAGCACATGTACTATAGAGATCATACACCTAGCAGCAGTGACACAGCTCTTACACAACCCAAGACAAACACATGTACTATAGAGATCATACACCTAGCAGCAGTGACACAGCTCTTACATAACCCAAGACAAGCACATGTACTATAGAGATCATACACCTAGCAGCAGTGACACAGCTCTTACACAACCCAAGACAAACACATGTACTATAGAGATCATACACCGACCAGCAGTGGCACAGCTCTTACATAACCCAAGACAAACACATGTACTATAGAGATCATACACCTAGCAGTAGTGACACAGCTCTTACATAACCCAAGACAAACACATGTACTATAGAGATCATACACCTAGCAGCAGTGGCACAGCTCCTACACAACCCAAAACAAACACATGTACTATAGAGATCATACACCGACCAGCAGTGACACAGCTCCTACATAACCCAAGACAAGCACATGTACTATAGAGATCATACACCTAGCAGCAGTGACACAGCTCCTACACAACCCAAGACAAACACATGTACTATAGAGATCATACACCTACCAGCAGTGACACAGCTCTTACATAACCCAAGACAAACACATGTACCATAGAGATCATACACCTAGCAGCAGTGGCACAGCTCCTACACAACCCAAGACAAACACATGTACTATAGAGATCATACACCTAGCAGCAGTGGCACAGCTCTTACATAACCCAAGACAAACACATGTACTATAGAGATCATACACCTAGCAGCAGTGGCACAGCACTTACATAACCCAAGACAAACACATGTACTATAGAGATCATACACCGACCAGCAGTGGCACAGCTCCTACACAACCCAAGACAAACACATGTACTATAGAGATCATACACCTACCAGCAGTGACACAGCTCTTACATAACCCAAGACAAACACATGTACTATAGAGATCATACACCTACCAGCAGTGACACAGCTCCTACATAACCCAAGACAAACACATGTACTATAGAGATAATACACCGACCAGCAGTGGCACAGCCCCTTCACAACCCAAGACAAGCACATGTACTATAGAGATCATACACCTACCAGCAGTGACACAGCTCCTACATAACCCAAGACAAACACATGTACTATAGAGATCATACACCTAGTAGCAGTGACACAGCTCCTACACAACCCAAGACAAACACATGTACTATAGAGATCATACACCTACCAGCAGTGACACAGCTCCTACATAACCCAAGACAAACACATGTACTATAGAGATCATACACCGACCAGCAGTGACACAGCTCCTACATAACCCAAGACAAACACATGTACTATAGAGATCATACACCTACCAGCAGTGACACAGCTCTTACATAACCCAAGACAAACACATGTACTATAGAGATCATACACCTACCAGCAGTGACACAGCTCCTACATAACCCAAGACAAACACATGTACTATAGAGATCATACACCGGCCAGCAGTGGCACAGCACTTACATAACCCAAGACAAACACATGTACTATAGAGATCATACACCTACCAGCAGTGACACAGCTCCTACATAACCCAAGACAAACACATGTACTATAGAGATCATACACCTAGTAGCAGTGACACAGCTCCTACACAACCCAAGACAAACACATGTACTATAGAGATCATACACCTACCAGCAGTGACACAGCTCCTACATAATCCAAGACAAACACATGTACTATAGAGATCATACACCGACCAGCAGTGACACAGCACTTACATAACCCAAGACAAACACATGTACTATAGAGATCATACACCGACCAGCAGTGGCACAGCTCTTACATAACCCAAGACAAACACATGTACTATAGAGATCATACACCTACCAGCAGTGACACAGCTCCTACATAACCCAAGACAAACACATGTACTATAGAGATCATACACCGACCAGCAGTGGCACAGCTCTTACATAACCCAAGACAAACACATGTACTATAGAGATCATACACCTAGCAGCAGTGGCACAGCACTTACATAACCCAAGACAAACACATGTACTATAGAGATCATACACCGACCAGCAGTGGCACAGCTCCTACACAACCCAAGACAAACACATGTACTATAGAGATCATACACCTACCAGCAGTGGCACAGCTCCTACACAACCCAAGACAAACACATGTACTATAGAGATCATACACCGACCAGCAGTGGCACAGCTCTTACATAACCCAAGACAAACACATGTACTATAGAGATCATACACCGACCAGCAGTGGCACAGCTCTTACATAACCCAAGACAAACACATGTACTATAGAGATCATACACCGACCAGCAGTGGCACAGCTCCTACACAACCCAAGACAAACACATGTACTATAGAGATCATACACCTAGTAGCAGTGACACATCTCCTACATAACCCAAGACAAACACATGTACTATAGAGATCATACACCGACCAGCAGTGGCACAGCTCTTACATAACCCAAGACAAACACATGTACTATAGAGATCATACACCTAGTAGCAGTGACACATCTCCTACATAACCCAAGACAAACACATGTACTATAGAGATCATACACCGACCAGCAGTGGCACAGCTCCTACATAACCCAAGACAAACACATGTACTATAGAGATCATACACCTAGTAGCAGTGGCACAGCTCCTACATAACCCAAGACAAACACATGTACTATAGAGATCATACACCGACCAGCAGTGGCACAGCTCTTACATAACCCAAGACAAACACATGTACTATAGAGATCATACACCTAGTAGCAGTGACACATCTCCTACATAACCCAAGACAAACACATGTACTATAGAGATCATACACCGACCAGCAGTGGCACAGCTCTAGCATAACCCAAGACAAACACATGTACTATAGAGATCATACACCTAGCAGCAGTGACACAGCTCGGACATAACCCAAGACAAACACATGTACTATAGAGATCATACACCTAGCAGCAGTGACACAGCTCGGACATAACCCAAGACAAACACATGTACTATAGAGATCATACACCTAGCAGCAGTGGCACAGCTCCTACATAACCCAAGACAAACACATGTACTATAGAGATCATACACCGACCAGCAGTGGCACAGCTCCTACACAACCCAAGACAAACACATGTACTATAGAGATCATACACCTAGCAGCAGTGGCACAGCTCCTACATAACCCAAGACAAACACATGTACTATAGAGATCATACACCGACCAGCAGTGGCACAGCTCCTACATAACCCAAGACAAACACATGTACTATAGAGATCATACACCTAGTAGCAGTGACACATCTCCTACATAACCCAAGACAAACACATGTACTATAGAGATCATACACCGACCAGCAGTGGCACAGCTCTTACATAACCCAAGACAAACACATGTACTATAGAGATCATAAACCTAGCAGCAGTGACACAGCTCGGACATAACCCAAGACAAACACATGTACTATAGAGATCATACACCTAGCAGCAGTGGCACAGCTCCTACATAACCCAAGACAAACACATGTACTATAGAGATCATACACCGACCAGCAGTGACACAGCTCCTACATAACCCAAGACAAACACATGTACTATAGAGATCATACACCGACCAGCAGTGGCACAGCTCCTACATAACCCAAGACAAACACATGTACTATAGAGATCATACACCGACCAGCAGTGGCACAGCTCCTACATAACCCAAGACAAACACATGTACTATAGAGATCATACACCTAGCAGCAGTGACACAGCTCGGACATAACCCAAGACAAACACATGTACTATAGAGATCATACACCTAGCAGCAGTGGCACAGCTCCTACATAACCCAAGACAAACACATGTACTATAGAGATCATACACCGACCAGCAGTGGCACAGCTCCTACATAACCCAAGACAAACACATGTACTATAGAGATCATACACCTAGCAGCAGTGACACAGCTCCTACACAACCCAAGACAAGCACATGTACTATAGAGATCATACACCTAGTAGCAGTGACACATCTCCTACACAACCCAAGACAAACACATGTACTATAGAGATCACACACCGACCAGCAGTGGCACAGCTCCTACATAACCCAAGACAAACACATGTACTATAGAGATCATACACCTAGCAGCAGTGACACAGCTCCTATACACAACCCAAGACAAACACATGTACTATAGAGATCATACACCGACCAGCAGTGACACAGCTCCTACATAACCCAAGACAAACACATGTACTATAGAGATCATACACCGACCAGCAGTGGCACAGCTCTTACATAACCCAAGACAAACACATGTACTATAGAGATCATACACCTAGCAGCAGTGACACAGCTCCTACACAACCCAAGACAAGCACATGTACTATAGAGATCATACACCGACCAGCAGTGGCACAGCTCCTACATAACCCAAGACAAACACATGTACTATAGAGATCATACACCTAGCAGCAGTGACACAGCTCCTACATAACCCAAGACAAACACATGTACTATAGAGATCATACACCGACCAGCAGTGACACAGCTCTTACATAACCCAAGACAAACACATGTACTATAGAGATCATACACCGACCAGCAGTGGCACAGCTCCTACATAACCCAAGACAAGCACATGTACTATAGAGATCATACACCTAGCAGCAGTGACACAGCTCCTACATAACCCAAGACAAACACATGTACTATAGAGATCATACACCGACCAGCAGTGGCACAGCTCTTACATAACCCAAGACAAACACATGTACTATAGAGATCATACACCTAGTAGCAGTGACACATCTCCTACATAACCCAAGACAAACACATGTACTATAGAGATCATACACCGACCAGCAGTGGCACAGCTCCTACATAACCCAAGACAAACACATGTACTAAAGAGATCATACACCTACCAGCAGTGACACAGCTCTTACACAACCCAAGACAAACACATGTACTATAGAGATCATACACCTAGCAGCAGTGACACAGCTCCTACATAACCCAAGGCAAACACATGTACTATAGAGATCATACACCTAGCAGCAGTGACACAGCTCCTGCACTACCCAAAACAAACACATGTACTATTGAGATCATACACCTAGCAGCAGTGACACAACTCCTACATAACCCAAGACAAACACATGTACTATAGAGATCATACACCTACCAGCAGTGACACAGCTCCTACATAACCCAAGACAAACACATGTACTATAGAGATCATACATCTAGCAGCAGTGACACAGCTCCTACATAACCCAAGGCAAACACATGTGTTGTAACAAATTTGTCTTTAAAAGTCACACATGATGAGCATTTCCTGTTCAAAAGGTAAATCTGGGGTGTTTAACATTAACTCTACAAAATTTATTAGGTGAACCCAAACTTTAAGTACTTTTTCGTGAGCGAAAACATGAGGTAAATACGGTATACTGTCACATGCCGATTTTTCACACACGACACACATATACATGATGATAAGACCCAGACTTTTACCAATTCATCTTAAATATTTACACTTGGCTCTTACCAGTTCTTCTTCAAAACTGAGACATGGACAGTGTTTCTTGGTCAGTTTTATCTTGACGGACTTTGCTGACTGCCCCGTTCTCAAGGACTTAACCAAGTTCTCGGGAATGAGTTCTAAGAAGATTTCGTTTGCTTCTGGACACACGCCGTCCATGCTGTACTCATTGAAGAAGTTTTCCTGAAACAGCAAAACTGATTCATCAATTGAGATACAGATTTATATAATGATTGAACCATTAAACCAGCTACAAAGATCTTTGTTTTAACAGTCTGTGCATAATTAAAATTACCAGTACCAGTAGTCGTTTTTTCTGGAATAAGGTTGGCTCCAATATACATACAATGCTGAACTGAAGCTGTCACAGGCATTCTCCTGGCACTAACTCACATACAATGGCAACATTAAGAAGATGGTCAACCAGCTGCTAATGGCGTAAATAACATGTTAAGTGTATGCCAATGGACTGTCAATACAACTGATTCCAGTAGCCAAATGTGACCCATCAGATTGTTCACCTCAAATAACTAAATATATTGGCGATTATGAGGAAGGTTAGTTGTCTAGTTAAATGAAAATAAATAAAAAAAACACATGTAGAAGACGATTTGTTTCTCATTACCTGAATCAGTTCACACCATACACTGGGGCTACCCTCAACCACTCCCTCTGAGAGAATGAAGTACATCTTCTTTGATGTAATTCTCAAAACACATGTCTTCGCCAGCTTGGCAATTGTTCCCACAACCCCTGAAACATAATTGGCATTACATGTATTTGTGTATTTTACATAAATAGACAATATCTTAATAGAACATTCTCATAAGGAGTACAATATACATGAAAAGATTATAAGTAAAACTGATATTCTGTGCCTGGGAGCTAGCATCTGACACATCAGAAGATCTGATATCCCATTCCAAATACACTGTTATTATCTATTAATTATGAACACAATCTAGCAGTAGATCTACTGGTAATATATATAACAAGCAAGTTAGTTCAATCTCCGAAACCTGTAAGCTATGCCACCGAACTATGTTGATGAGTGACAGTTTTTTTGCCATTTCACATATGGAAGAGTATGGGCAAAGCGTAGTAAATACAATAACTGTAACATGGCCCACCAGCCGCAGGGTGGGAATAACCTCTCCAGTCTGCCCTGTAGCACATGGGCCATGTTACAAGGCTAGTAGAGTGGTAGCCTGAAAATCAGATGTTAATGTCATTGTGTAGGTGAAATTTTGTAGGCTACTTTCCATAGAGAATTTGAAAAATATAGACAGTCCATTGTCGTATGATAACAATGGAAGAGGTAAGTGAAAAATATTTGAAATATTACAAGGTCAATATTCAAAGTGCTTCACACCTTTGACCTCGATCCAACTCGAAAGTAACATGGTAACTAATTGATAAAAGTTCAATTTAACATGGGGCAGAGGGACTATGGCATTAGCAGAATGCCCTCGGCAGAGGGACTATGGCATTAGCAGAATGCCCTCTGCTGGGAGATTGAGGGATAACGTAATGACATAAGACTATATATCTATATATATTACATATAAGCATGATAATATGAATAATCTTTTCGGAAGGGTGAAATTAGGCTAGATGTGGTTGAAAACAGTGTATGGACAGAACGCCTGTACTACCAGAACAGCCATATGGGTTAGGGTGGATGGGGTAGCAGTCTATGGGGGTGTGGGGAGGGGTGGAGGGAGGAGGGTTGGTATATAAAGCTAGCAGATGGGTTGATTGACGGGCCATATGCATACTGTGCAGTCGGGGGTGGAGGCAGAGGAGGCTCACACTTGGGTGAGGTGTCAAAATGGATTAATTGGCACCCGAAAAAGATGATCCGACGATTTTTCAACGCAATATTTTATAGACATTTACAAGTCATGCCTTTCTGGTATCCGAGGATTTCAATTCAAAGCTCTCAGCCCCCACCACCTCCCAGGGAGAGACATAACCGACTGCTCCAGGACAGTTGAATTTCCAGGTCGGACAGGTCAAAATACTGGTTGTATGCCTGACAGGGCAGGTGAAGATTTAGACCGTGATCTCTTGCTATTCAGCAATGTTCAGCAGTTACACTGAGCCAACAACCTGCAGGCACCCACAAACAATAACTGCATGGTAGCTTTTTTTGGCTACAACAATATGACATCGGAAAACTGTGCCCTCTGGCCTCAGTCATTGGCATTCGCTTTTCGGAACATGACCTTGCTGAATGGTCTTAATTAATGTGTATTAGTATCAACGTTGTTGCTTCTCAACTTGATAGGGACAGGTAAATTTTCATGGGGGCAGGTCAATCTTAACACCACATGCCCGACAGAACAGGTGACATCCAAAGTTAATGTTTGTCCCTGCCTCCTCCCCCGACATATAGGGGTGGGGAGACCATACGGCCGTTCTGAAGTAGTCTGTAGACCGTCGAAAACTACCGAGTGTGAATTTCGATCTACAGATGCGCAGTTAACACGGGCGGGCACCACGGCCGCTCACGTACTGGTGAAATATTGAATACAGCCAGTATCAACCAGTATCGCTCGAAAGCGCATGATTGCATTCTGCGTCACAATAATCTGATAGCAGCTGGACAGGCGAGTGAATCGGAAAGCTCAAACACGGCGCCAAAATGGGGATGCCCCCCAGTATGACGTCATCTATTGGGGAAATCTTTGTTAAGGTTTCACACCATCAAAAATATTTTTAAGTTGAGTGATCTTGCTTAGCGCTTTAGTCCCGTGCACTATGAGTAAAGAATACCATTGATCACATCGTAGGGGACGAGTTATGCATACTGCCCATCTATATCGGTATGAAAACATTAAGTTAAAAACTGTGGGGTACAGATGAGAATGCGCCCACCGTGGGTCACCAAAGGCCGCACCCTACAGGAGTACGTTATGACGGCATTACACTATTTTAGCCGTCTGTATACAGATATATTCCAATAGCCTTAAACAAGCTCTGTAACCAATTCAGTTTTATTACACACATGTTGGCGCATTATCGACCAGTAAGAGAGAGAGCTTTTATACCGTGTTGATTGATAGAGAGATATGTATTTCAGGTTATATTTTACAGGTGACCCACTCACGTCGTCCGGTACGTGGCGCCATCTAGTGAATCAACGTTACACTTCCGCGACAAGGATTTGCAGGTCTTTATAGTTTGCCGTAGTACTCTGCTGGGCCAGCCGAAGCGGCCGGTGCACGGTTCGAGCCCGAGCTGTGCAAATGCATGTGCAGGATAAAGATCCCATGTGGTTCTTTCTTCACCGGCATAGAGCACGGGTTTACTCGCAGCTCGTTTCTAATTTAACTCTTGCGCGATATGACCCAAAGATATTTATCACTGATAAATATAAGATATATTCGTCATATAAGCATTACTCTATCGGTGTGAACGTTTTGTTTATGGGCATTTTTATTTTCATCATTGCGGACAAACAACAGGGCGCTGGATGTACCATCTGTGCCAAAATGTGGCTACCGTATTGTGAAAGCTAGGGATGGGCTTTGTTTCAAATGTTAAATGTTACGATCAAATGGGGTGGGGAGCACCAGCCCCCAATTTTGCCACTCCCCAGAATCCGCGCCTCGCATGGTTTAGGTAATTATCGCATGCAACCGTATGTTACAGGAGCCAGAACCGATGGAATCTAGAGTGCGACACGTTACAGTGACGCTAACGCTTTCATGAGGGAGTGCATTGTGACATTTATGAGCGTCCTGAATCTACAACCCATCCAACCATTCATTAGGACGTTATGATGACATCGCCCTTTTTTTTTTTTTCTTTTTTTTTTTTTATTGACAGTGGACTTCTCTCTTCTCTCTGCACACGAATGAGGAAAGCACTTATGAGACAATCCAGAAGAAGTAAAGATGGCCGCTATAACACTGAGCATGACGGGGTCTGGAGGCATCGAGGTTGCTCGGCAAACATGATCTATTGGTGCCTCCACCTCGTAGAAGACTCAAACATCATTAAGAAATATACTATTGACTCCAGCTCCAATAACTTTATTGACACCAAATATGTTGCTTCCACTCAGATTGCGGCGCAATCTCTGAGTAAACTTAATAGGGTCTATAACATAATACCAAGCAGATGCCCGGGCGAAGAATGTACGGATGACGATGCAAAATGGCGGGCAGCTAAGACTTTTGAGTCTGTGGAAGCATATCACTGGGTTGAACAGATCATTGTTCAACTTCAACGTATACAGCGGATCCTGCGACACATTACATGCATAGCGTACACTGGTATATAACGCTGGTTGAAATAGAGCCAAAAGCACTGACACATAACAGCCATGACACCAACCACGGCCACCTTGTGACCTAGTTACGCGAGCCAATGACGTGCTACCCGCTCCGTTTTAGACACGACAAGCAGGTGCTGCCATCTAGCGGTTGTATTTAAAAACGAACGTGACGTCAGCAAAATTTTTGAGACTCGAGTGAGCCAAAAAGGCGGGAAAAGATCGGAAGCAAAGTTATTATGCCACGAATTCATTAGCGTCGCCTTGTTGTTGCTTGGTGCGGAAAATAATGGCATGCAGTTTTACATGTCCTGGCTGTTGAGATATACGAGCCGGGGCAACGGATAATATAAGGTTGCAGAGTCAAGAACGGATCAACGGGAGATGTACGAAAGCAAACAGGCAATAAACATAAAAGCGGCTTTGACATTGGAAGTCGTGGCTGACATGTCAGCTGCAGTTATAACTCTTTCTAGACGTATACTAATGTGATAATGAGGCTTTGTAACAAGACACATTGGCGGGTCAAGGAGGGCTTGCAGGGGCGGATCTAGGAATTTGCCAAGGGGGGAGGGAGGGGGTTGCTCTCTGAAAACTTCCGATCGGGGGTGTGGAGTGTGCTCTCTGAAAACTTGCGACCGGGGGGGGGGGCGGGGTGGGGGTGCTCGGAGAAGCCGCCTTTAACAGTCCCGCCCCTGGCTTGTCGTTCGGAGAGTCCGAGTTTACCCCCCCCCCCTCCTACCCCCTTCCCCCTCCCTTCCCCATCCCTCTAGGCTACGTCGCACCTTGTGCGAATCCGCAAATTGAAGGTGTGTTTTGTTGTGTGTATGATAGACCCACAACAGTTAGGCTTTTCTTCAGGTAGATCAGTGATAGGCCTATCGTTGGCGCTATCCTATCTGGTTTGACTGCAGAGCCTATGGCAGACCAAGGGTAAAGTGAAGTCAAGTCCCGGGGTAGCCATCCGGCCTGCTCATTTAGGTGAAGGTCATGCATTCTTTGACTCCCGGCAGAGAAACAGTTCGAATTTGACACAGAACCGCTAAGAATATGTAGGCCTAGCACATAACTGTCAGACGTCATTGTATGGGGTCCTAAAGTTTTTGACATCCTCCCGCAATGAGGTGGGGGAAAAATCGCTTCCAACCCTCACGATTCCCGAAGGTGATGAGCAGGAGAGGAGGGAGGGGAGGAGGGTAGGCCTACACATCTGTCTCAAACGATGCAACATTTGGTCCGCAAAAGGTCAAAAACCAGGCCATCAGTCGTCTAAAGCCTGTGTGGGGTAGGGGATGCTGGGAGGGGAGGGGATGGCAAGGCACGTGTCCGCATTAACCCCCCTCCCCCTCAATCTAGGAATACCATAAGACAGGTCCATGTGGCTGTAGGGTGGGTTAGACACAACACAACGGGTGTCCGTTTCGTTACGTTTCTTCCGATTCGTGATTGAGCATGCGAATCGAGTGCTTCACATACTTCCTGGGGTCCACAGTTCTATAGAGTTTGGCACCTTGGAGAGGGGAGGGGGGGGGGGGGGGCGGGTGAGCCACACCAAGCGATGCATGCATGAAAAGTGGCGGTAAGTGATTAACCTTGCGTCATTTATACGCAAAGGTGTCACACCGATTGAGGTAAAAGATCGCCTGGTTCCCTGGCAACCGTGCCGCGTGCATACAAAGGATCTACGGGTAGAGGGCGCTCGGGCTTCCGAAACGCTGCGTCCGTCCGGCAGTGTGTACCTTGGAGTTGAGTCGACCGTTCGAGTGGCGGACGTCCGAGAGTCCTGGGTCGACACTCCAGTCCCGCCACCTGCCGTCAAGTAACGACACCTCTCCACGGGCCAATAACTTACCGGGGCTACGCAATACCTCGGATGTAGCTATGAATCCTGTGAAACTAGTAGAAGTATTAGAGCTAGAGAAACCTTGGTATCTGACCAGCATTATCATGATATTATGGTCACGATTCTGTAGTTACTATAGCCAGAATATTTGGTAATAGTCGTATAAAAATTAATATATGTTACCCGTCATACATGCATAATTATTAATATCTGTTAACCGTCATACATGTATAATAATTAATATCTGTTAACCGTCAGATTGCAACTATATATCAGGTTACCGTCATATGACAACTAATGTATTGTAACAGTACTAGCTGCGTGGTAACTAATCTTATCGTCAGAGTGTAGCCGGTATGCAGACATCACCTTGAGCGACACTCACGGCCTGTTTGATGTGGCACCGGTGTGTCCGCTGGCCACGAGGGGTCGCCCCACGTCGCACCTGGCTTATAGACAATTAACTCACTACCTGACCTCCAACTATCGACCATTCAGTCTTAATGACAAACTGACCGCCCCCCCCCCTCCACACCCCCCCCCCCCCGCCCCTATATCATATTCTACCCCTACATAAAGACTTGATGACCGCTATCGAATGACAAGTGTTTCGAACGATAATACCTGACAACCATCATATCGTAACCATTATATGGTATAGCTCATGAATAGTGTAACATTCGAGATCCATGATATGGTAGCCGTGGCATTTGACAACCCTATATTTATAACTGGTCACCATCATACTGGCTGAGCTGTATATCAACAGGTCGTGGGTTCGCGTTCTGGCATGTGCATCTGGGGAATCATGGATTAGATCAATAGTAAAAACCTCGCTACTAAATAAAATGTGTTTATATCAAATAGAAGTCGTATCAAATAACAGTGACATCTGGACCTGACGGCATGTAGTGCTGGTAATACCGGTAGCTGGTAGAAATGATGTATCACTATACTGTAAACATCTGGCAATACTGGTATCTGGTAGAAATGATGTATCACTATACTGTAAACATCTGGCAATACTGGTATCTGGCAGCCATGATGTATCACTATACTGTAAACATCTGGTAATACCGGTATCTGGCAGAAATGATGTATCACTATACTGTAGACATCTGGTAATACTGGTATCTGGCAGGCATGATGTATCACTATATTGTAAACATCTGGCAATACTGGTATCTGGCAGAAATTATGTAGCACTTTAACAGTTACTATCTACCCATCTGGTAATACTGGTATCTGGCAGCCATGATGTATCACTATGCTGTAGACATCTGGCAATACTGGTATCTGGCAGAAATGATGTATCACTATACTGTAAACATCTGGCAATACTGGTATCTGGCAGAAATGATGTATCACTATACTGTAAACATCTGGTAATACTGGTAGCTGGTAGAAATGATGTATCACTAATGTCTACACATCTGGTAATACTGGTATCTGGCAGGCATGGTGTATCACTGATATCTACACATCTGGTAATACTGGTATCTGCGTGGCAGCCATGATGTATTACTAAGATCTGATAGCAGTCACACCTGGGTGCGCTAACATCTTGTAGCAATGGCACGTAACCATGACACTTGAAAACATTGGCATATGGTACCCCTAGATATGATGGTAAAGATATCTCGTATGACTAATATCTGACTATATGATAGCACTGACATCTGGTAGCACTAACATGACAACACTGACATCTGGTAGCACTAACATGATAACAGTGATATATGGTAACTGTTTGGATTAATATATGTTAGCACTGACATGATGGCAGGATGGATATGTCGTATCGCTGACGTATGGTATTCCTGATACCTCTTATCACTGACATGTTATCACTCTTGTATCACTGATATCGCAGTGAGGACATAACTCTTCTTTTGGACAGACTAGGGTGGGGGGAGGGGGGTGTAAGCCAAGTTCTGTACGTGGCTGTTGGACGGGCAAACATCCGACAGTCCGATTTGTGCCAGTTCAACAGTCACAGCACTGGGGCTAGGTGGGGGGAGGGTCATGGGGGGGGTCATCTAATAACAAACAAAACCGTTCTTCTTTGACTTAAAGGCCACGTCGCACCTGGCGGATGGGTAATTAACTCACTGCCTGCATGACCTCCATCTATCTACCCTTCAGTCTGAATGACCAACTAACTGACCCCTCCCGCAATCTATAACAGTATAGTCTCTTTCCACCACATAAAGACTTCACCTCTCTGGGCTGCGGGGTGTTCTAAGCACATACGTGCGGGACACTGACGTCTCTCACCCCCATTAAGACACACTTAGGGGGGGGGGGGGGGTCACCGGGCGCCAGGCAGCTGTCCCTAATCCGACAGCTGTAGGCTCGTAACTCGTAACTAACTTAAACAGTTATTTTTGTTACAGCTGGTCAGAGTAGCGATGGCAGCTACAGCATGGTCGGTAAGCCTGTGTGTGCATGTGTAGGCCTACGCGGGGTGAAGTGAGGGCGACCTCCCGCGGCCTCAGCCTCAGCCTCAGCCTGAGATGGACGTGTCGACACTGCCGGACAGCTGTCAGTCATCCCACCTGAGCTGGTGGTCTCGTTGATTGACGCCGTGACGGGTGACCTTTCAAGTCGGCCGCCGTCGATGGTTATGTCAACTGGTTTGCGAGGACTCGGCGCCCATAGCCTAGCGGTCCCGGGTGGCCGCGTAAACATCCACATCCGGGGGTTTCACCGCCTGGCTGGCTCTCATGGCCGCCATCTTGGATTAGTCACACTAGGTTAAGTTCAAACTTCAAAGAAGTCGATTTATTCCCTGATATGTGATTGTGTATGAGAGGGGCAGGGGGGGGGGCGGGGAGCAGGGGAGTGGATATCGAAGGGATATCATTTATATCTACCACTACAAGATTGCAAAAGCTGGGAATTAATAAGGCCTCGGTCCATCGGTTCGTTCCACCCCTCTCCACGCCCCCTGTTAATGACCAGCTCTGGTACCCTAACCGCCTCACCCGCCCCCCCCCCCCACCGACCAGGTGACAAGGACCCAGGCAGTGACCACGTGATTAATGGCAGGAGGGTAATGGGGCAGCCGGAGGTGGGTGGGTGGGTTGACGGGCTAGGTTTTTGTCCAGGGGCAGGCCCAGGCCAAGGCCCAAGGGAGGGGGGGGGGGGGTTGAGGGGGGGGGGGTAGAAAGGTTATTTCTCGCTCGGTTGTCCATGTGTGTGGGCTCACTTTAATCACACCAACGTGTTTTATGGCCCCACCGAGTCCGGTGGCAGGCATAGGGCCCCTCACCCGAAGGGGGGGAGAGGGTGTATGGGTAGGCTGGGGAAGGGGAGGGAGAGGAGGAGAAGGGAGGAAGGGACGGGGAGGAAGGGACTTGGAGGGAAAGGAGGAGAAGGGAGGGAGTGGGAGTGGGCGGGGAGGGGGAGGAGGGAGGAGGGAGGGAGAGGGAGGGAGGAGAGGAGGAGGGAGGAGAGAGGAGAGGAGGAGGGAGGGGAGCCGAGGGGGGCAGCCACAGCTGTGCGGGGTCAGAAGGTAGCCGGCAGGAGTCACCTTGAGTCAGACTCACTGCCTGTTTGATGTGGCACCGGTGTGTCCGCTGGCCACGAGGGGTCGCCACACGTCACGCCGACTGACAGGTTTCTTTCATTCACACCAAAACAGTTCCACACAGTGCTACGGAAGATTTGTTTACGCCTCTGTCATCTGTCCTGCGTCCCCCGTAATGCGGCTTGACGGCAATTGGCACGGACTACCATGCCCCTCTACTCTCACCTATACCCCTCTGCCCCCCCCCCCCCCCACTCCTTGTCGGCGCCAGGCAACTCCGCTGGGGTGAGTGGGTGGTGTTGGGAGAGCAGGGGTCGATTTACGCCGCTGTGGGGGAGGAGTCTGGAGCCAGATATGGGCGGGGTGGGGGGGGGGGGGGGTTGTAG